>JANRFK010001234.1:95232663-95261443 GCA_030068395.1 Apalone spinifera
TCAGCGAGGTAGGCAAGCAAGCAGGGAAACCTTAGAACCAGCTGTCCGGAGGGGAGGGGAGGGGAGGGGAGGGGGGCCTTTAAGCACAGGTCTCAGATTGGCTGCTGCCTGAGGCTAACAAAGTAGCTCCTGACCTGATGCCCTGCCAGAACCAGTTCCAGCCAGCCTTAAATGCGATTCAGCATCCTATCAGTGTGACGTGCTATTGTGAAATAGCAAAATGCTATTTCGAAATGCATTTTGTGACTAGACACGTTATTGCAAAATAAGCTATTCTGAAATAATGCTGTAGTGTAGGTATACCCTCTGTCACCTGATTCTTCTCTTGTGCTTCGGCCATTAGAGAAAGGAAAAGGGAATGCGAGTAGCTCTACTGATCATTCTTCAGCACCATGTAGGCAGGAGCCTACATAGATACTTATTAAATTAGGAGGCTTCAGGTTAAAACCTCAATACTAATACTGCTCATTAAGGTATTTAAAATACATATTTATTATTTTTTTCTGTATAGATTTATTGAAGGAAACAAAATAGAAACCATTTCAAGAAATGCATTCCGTGGCCTTCGCGATCTGACTCACCTGTAAGTCCTTTAACACTTATTAAGTGGCATTTATGTATTGCCAAATGTTCCAAGACTCATGCCTCAAGCACTTCTGTATTTGTTTTTGCTGTTAATGGTGGAGGCTGTTGCTCCTTTAAAGAAAACTAGTTTTTTGTGCTATATGGGATATTTCCCTCTTAATCTCTGCAAATCGGGTAATTCAGACTATTACAACTTGGCTTCCAGGAAGTTTAAAAATATTCACTGATCTGACAGTACTCCAGGTTTTTCACCTGAGTTACACACACTCACAGCTTGAACATGCAACCTTTACTTGTCTTATTACTAATACCTTAGATAGTACATATTAAATTATAGTTAAAATTCCATTTACTTTTCAGCATTTTCCTGCTTGTTTTGTGTGTTTTATTCTTTTGGGCAATAAAAACAAATTGACCAATTTCCCTTTTTTTCCCCCTAATTCTTTTCACTTTCTATTCTCACACATTAGCAAAGGCCAGATCTACACTGGCAGAGAAAATCGATGCAAGATACGCAACTCCAGCTACGTGAATTGCATAGCTGGAATCCACATACCTTGCACCGATTTTCTGGGGCAGCTCCACAGTGAGAAGTCACTGGGAAAAATGATCCTATTCATTTCCCTTAATCCTTGTGACAGCGAGGAGTACCAGCGCCAACGGGGGATGGGGCCCTCATTTTTACTAGATCAGCTAAATGAAACCTGGATGATCCATCGCCAGATCATCAATCCTCCATCAAGTGGCGATATGGCCAAAGATTCAAAATGGAGGCACTGTGTTTAATTTATTCATGGCTGCATTTGTCATGGTCAGTACTAAGACTTAGATAACATCAAATCATTAACATTATTTAAGTGATGTTAGACTTGATAGAGTCAAGATAATAATATGTTCAGATCTAACTTTCTTTTCTAGTTCTTTGGCTAATAACCACATTAAAGCTCTGCCAAGGGATGTCTTCAGTGATTTAGATTCTCTCATTGAACTGTAAGTAATGAAAATCTTTTTATTGGTTGCCTGTCATTGTGACCCTATTAATCTGTGCTTTAAGTTCCATTTTTTGATGTTGTAGCTAAATGCGTTCAAAATAAATGCTTACTGTGTTTTATTAGACCATCAACTTGAAAAAACACCGTTTGTGTGAACTTTTTTTTTTAATCTATCTTTGTTAACTCATCCCTAAAATTACTGTTATTGAAAGAGATTAGATTTTAAAGGATGCTTTCCTTATTTTTTCATTTTGTTTTTGACAACACTTTGCTTGGATTGTGCCAATGTTTTCTCTGGGGTTAGTCAGTACCCCCTATTGTTTGCCCCAGAGGCTTTCACACAGTAACAAGGGAGAGCAAAAAAAAATTTAATGTAGGAAATTGTGTTTGTTTGGAAAGCCACAAACATTGTCAAGAGGCAGGGATTGCACTTTTTTTTTTGTTTAATTAACTCAACTTCACATTGATGGTTACCTTTTAAGAATTTAAACACACCGTGACCATGTCAGGTGTTCGTGAAATTAGTCTCTGCATGCTCTGTTTCAATGTAACATAGACACTTCACTGAAAAAGCTGCTATTGTCAGCCGCCTGCTTACTGACATGGTATAGTGAAGCAAAGGAATCTATGAATTTCAGTGGAAATCTCAGACAATGGAAAAGCAGGGGAGTGGGGAGGGAGCCTTCGTGGTAGGATTTAGTGAATTATCATACCAATCCTGCTAATGCTTATGACACGAAGCACCTAAATAGACCTATTTCATTCATAAAGTTACACGTGTATGTTTCCAGAATTGGGTCCTGTATTTGTTATAAGCAGTGCATCCATGAAGTGTAAAGAATATTAAGTATGTCAAGGTGATAACAATTCTGCAGTTTTTGTTTTCTACCAACCATTTCAAATATGTTTATTTCTGTGTGTTTTTTAGAGATTTAAGGGGAAATAAATTTGAGTGTGACTGCAAAGCCAAGTGGTTGTTTTTGTGGTTAAAGATGACAAATTCCACTGTTTCTGATGTCCTGTGTATTGGTCCAGCAGAATATCAGGATAAGAAGTTAAATGATGTCACAAGTTTTGATTATGAATGCACTACTACAGGTATTCAGAATGTATATTTCTAAGCACACTAACTACGATTAAAGATTAGAAATTTAGATTAACCCCATATTGCTAAGTCAGCATGATGGGGGTGGAGGGGAGATGGTTCTATATAAAACATTTCAGAATAACAGAACAAGCCTAACTATAGAGACGATCCATTTAAAAACCAAAGCAAGTAGATGAGATTTTATGTGGATTAAGTGACAAAAGGGACAAGAGCTGTCATTTTCAAATGCCATAAGTTTTTGTCATAACTCTGGAACTCTGTTTTCAGTCACAGATCTTTTGCTGTTGTCTGGAATGAGGCCATGTATCTATGTCAGAAGAACTTCCTGAAATCAAGCTATATTTTACAGAATGTTAAATAATACCACTGTATCTGTCGTTCACTAAGCCACAGTTTACTAAGCCACTGGAACAAATATGCGTTAATAATGTTTTCAGCACATAGTTATGCAGATTCACAAGAATGGAAATTAACATTGGATAATACTAGTGCTGCTTGGCGTAGGAACCTGGTATTTGTTTTATATTAGATAGTAAAAATCATTCTCTAGCAGGTGGAAGGAAACTTGCATGAAGTTATGTTTGATCTGTAGTCACCTTCTGACAATCAGAATCAGTTATCTGTATAAGAACATCAGCCACTAATGTTTTTGTATATGTGGAGAGTAAATTGCCCTGAAAGAAGTTGGTCCAATAAAATATATTACTGCTCTTGCCTTATATCTCTCACATGAAGGAATGACAGGCATATTAATGGTATTTGAGTTCTCATCTCTGCAAAAGCAAGCTGTCAAGAATGAGAGATGCTCTTAAAGTCTTGTGTAAGAGACAACATAAAAGTTGGTTGCTAGAATTGTAAAGATAAACTTCCAAGCCAAGGTACAGCATACAAGCTAAGCACAATATATATGAAGTATAAAAAGAATAAACTCTAAGGGTACGTCTACACTGCAACACTATTTCAAAATAATTAGCGCTATTCCGAAATAACTTAGTTTGCGTTTACACAGCAGGCAGTCATTTCGAAATAATGTCAAAATACTATCAAGCTGGAGGACTTCTTACTCTGACTCCTGTAACCCTCTTTGAACTAGGAATAAGGAAAGTCAGAAGAAGAAGAATACTCTATTTCAAAATAAGTGCTGTGTGTAGACGCTCCCTATTTCAAAATAAGCTATTTCGAAATAAGATACACAATTGACGTAGCTCAATTTGCATAGTTTATTTTGAGTTAAGCCCTGCAGTGTAGAGACACCCAAAATTAAAGCCCCAAGGTATGTTAGAAGATCATTTTTTGTGTAGACAAATTAATGTAAACAAAAATAGAAGACAGAAATTGATGTGAACCTGTACCAGAATCTCCATTATTGTGTTTGTTTATACACAGTGAGGCAAAAACACAACTTTAACTTAAGTCAGTCTGCATACATTTAAAGGTTACTGTTGCACAAACACTGGCTTAGTGTTGTGTAAACCTTGACAGTCAGATTCTCAGAGCTAACCTGATTTATAGCAGCTGAGGATTTGATTTAGATTTACTCTCTCTGTAAATGTATGGGAGTATATGTATAACTGAACAGTTGTGCAGGCAAAATTCATTCCTGCTGTTACTTCATTGGCCTGGTGTAAAGGTGGGGATAAATCTGATCTTATATGCCCTAGGGATTATGTTAGAAACTAAGGTTTTACGTGGTGTAATGAGTGATTGCTTGAATCACAGGGTTTTTTAATAAGAGCGTAAAAGTAAATTATAGAAAAATTGGTGCTGTGACATTGGGCTTCCTGAAAAGGAGTTTGGAGAGGAACAGTCTTTGACAAAACAATTCCTGAAATAGAGAATAAATTGTCTAGGAAGTGCACCATCACTGAGGCAGCATAGTACCCCAAGTGTGTAACTAAAAACTAGATAGACACTTCTGAGCTCTAATCCCTACTTTGCCCTTGAGTGTGTCTGTAGCATCAGGTAAGTCACAGAGCCTGTCTGGAATTGGGTCTTGTCAACAGTGGGGAGTTATTCCAGAATCAGGCAGATTGGAAGTTTAAAAAGCAGCATCTACTATGGACTAGTTCCCTGTAATAGCTCTCTTATTCTGGAACAAAAGTGCCTTTTTCTAGTTTCTTAATGAAATTTCCAAACTGTGGTAAGCAAAATCAGGAAAAGGGACTCATCTACCAGAATAAGAGAGTCCACAGAAGGAGCAGTTGCAGAATAGTTTGTCCTATCTTAGGACAAACTATTATGTTCAGTTTCCCCTTATTTGTTCTGTGACGATTATTTAATTTGCAAGTTAATGGTAATACAGTGATTGGAAGCTGTAAAGCAATATACACAAGGCTACGTCTAGATTGGCATGATTTTCCGCAAATGTTTTTAACGGAAAAGTTTTTCCATTAAAAGCATTTGCGGAAAAGAGCTTCTAGATTGGCATGGATGCTTTTGCGCAAAAGCACTTTTTGCGGAAAAGCGTCCGTGCCAATCTAAACGCAGTTTTGCGCAAGAAAGCCCCGATCGCCATTTTCGCCATCGGGGCTTTTTTGCACAAAACAGTCCTGAGCTGTCTACACTGGCCCTCTTGCGCAAATACATTTGCGCAAGAGGGCTTTTTCCTGAACGGGAGCAGTATAGTATTTGCGCAAGAACACTGACAATTATACATTAGATCGTCAGTGTTCTTGCGCAAATTCAAGCGGCCAGTGTAGACAGCTGGCAAGTTTTTCCGCAAAAGCGACTGCTTTTGCGGAAAAACTTGCCAGTCTAGACGCAGCCTGTAAGTGTTAAATGTATTCTTCTCCCTTCTCTGCTCGCTGGAGGTTTATTCTGCTTTTTGTTCCTATCTCTCAGCATAAGTCACTTTCACATAGTTGTTCACATAATCTTCAATACCATCTTTCCCTCCCTTATCATGCATGGTTTAACAGACCTTTCAATGTGTTATACTCGCAATGATCCACATCAGATAGTACATGTATAATCTGGGTAATAGCCAAAATACCTCTGATTTTAGTAGGAATTTGTTCCGTAAGATTTGCATGTCAGTGGCTCCATTGACATACCAGAGCTGATGAACTGAAAAAACAGTACTGAATCAAATGGATGCTATAAAATTGGAAAACATTTCTTAACATATTCAATTATTAGAACTGAAAGAATTTTAACCATCTATTTTTACTTTTAACCATTTTATCACTTTAGTTTTTGCATGTCTCACTGTTTGGACAATGAAAATAGATTAATCTATTTCTCCTTAGTTCTCCTACATTCTCCTACAATGGCATGGGGAAGCTGCAGGGGTTTGCTTGAAAACACTGCTCAGCAATGTTTGCTTATTTAAAAAAAGTTTCCAGATTTTGTTAAATCTTATTTTATAAGGCCTGCTTCTCTTTGACTCTAAAAAACTTTTAAATTGCTCTGGCAGCACAGAATAGCCTTAAAGTGGGAAGTACATCTTAAAATGGGCCCGTTTACAGGGGGATATTCTGAAAAACTAATCCAAATTAACTAAAAATGCTAAATTGAATTAGTTAAACTATATTACATGCCTGTGTGGAAGTTCTCATTCAGATTTAAACTTAATTCAGGTTAGCATAATGTAATTTAAAAAAAAATTATGTCACTGTAATTCTGAATGCGGTTGTCCATGCAGAGGTTTAAGTCATTTAAACGAATCCCCTTTAAATTCATATCTTCAGTTAATTTGGATTGATTTTCCTGAGGGATGAATCTATAAAGCACTCTATTGTGTGGCAATCTAATTCTTCCATGTAGACCCTGCTGGCGCACACTGAAATATATCTGGCTCACATTAATGTTTCTTGCTTGAGCAGGTCAGCAGTGTGTATACATACCTCGTAGGGCACATCTTCATTCGCTGTGCTGGAGATAGACATTCTGGTGTTCGATTTAGCAGTCTGGTATAGATCCGTAAATCGAACACTAAGGACAGCTCTGGCCGATATCTGTACTCCTCGCAGTTGCAAGGAGTAAGGGAAACCAATGGGAGCATTTACTCCCATTGGTTTTCTGCAGTCAGGACAACACCAAATTCAGAGTAAGGTAAGCTGAGTCCAGCTACACATTCTACATAGGTGGAGTTGAATACCTTAAGACAAACTTCCAGGGCTAGTGTAAACCTGTTAGAATGCAACATATTAGAGTGCTTTACAAATCACACCCTTCTAATGCATTTTAGATGATCACTGAGTGTTTAAATAAGCCCTTATGTCTCTACATTATGGCCTCTCTGTTGCTGAAGTGATATAAAGGGGCCTTAGTGAAAATGCAAACAAGGCCCATAAAGTCAAAGTCTGAGGACCGATGATGACATCTGTTTTCTGCATAACTCCATACAAACTACAATGGGCAGTCTTCTTAAATATGCAGTAAAAACATTGTGTAAATGTTTAGTGACTTTTACTCGTTACTGTGGACCATTTATCTGTTGATTCAGTGAGAGTTTGATCAGTATTATTATCAGTCCAGTGACCTAACAAACCCAGTCTCAGATGTGAGTCAAGATAGCTTTGTTGATATAGGGTCACTTCTGAACAAGCTATGGACCACATGATGCCAATGGACAGGTTTGTTTTAATTCATAAGCTTCAGACACTTGCCTTAAGACTGTTTCAAAATGGTGGGGATGTTAATGGGAGAGGCCATTCCATTGTCAATGACAACTCTATTTAGTTTTTTGTTTCTACCCTCTTTTTGTATCGCATTGTGATAAAACAGCCTCACCTAGGCTCCCTCCAGCCTAAGGCTGCAGCGTGACCAATGTGCCTGTAAGGCTAATTTATGACAGATAATGTCCCCTACTTATGAAGCATAAAAAATCAAGTCCCCAGTAAAATGCAACCTTGGCACCTGCTCTCTGCAGCTTTAGCATCTCTCCCTGGGCTCATGCCATAGGTGTTGCTCCCGAATCTCTCGCCATGCCTCACTGTAGCCTTCAGCCCACTCTGGCCTTCAGCTGCAACTCCCCAGGTCAAGGAGCCTGCAGTTATCCCCCTGCCTATGTAGTGTGAACTGCAAACTCAAACTACAGGCTCAATTCCTACTTCAGATTTAGCCTTCAATCCTCGCTGGCCATGTTTTCACAGGCCCTGCACTGGCTTCCTGGCAATTGCGCCATCTTTCCAGGAAGGGCCTGTATAGTTTTCTGCTTTCTCGGAGACCTTTTCCAGTCTACTGATCATTGGCAACTCTCACCAGCCAACCCCCTAACTACCAGGCAGCTCTCACCTGCCAGCCTCTGCCCACTTACATGGCCCAGGTGCCTTCTCTTAACCCCACTTGAGATGCAGCTGATGAGACACATATACACTGGTCTCTTTGTTCTTAAAGAGCCATTGCCATGTGGTGACACACACACTTTAGTAATAGCTAGAGTGACGGTTCCATCTTTAACTACATTTTTGTTTTCATTTATTTTTACTCGCCATGTATTTTACCTACCAGTTTTCTTGAATCCTTTAATTTTTCCTAAGGAATTGAATATAATAACACCCTTGCTTTTTAAAAGTACATGCTTTCACACCAGCCTCACTGGTATTATCAGCATACACACACATGGTTTTGGAATCTGCTATTTCACTGAGACAAGAGAGCTGGCCATAAAAACTCATGATTTGCTTTTGATGGTCACCAGAAAAATAGTGGCTGTTCTCTTTTTTTAGCTGCGGAGTGGTAGATTTTCTATTTGACGAACTGTAGCTATGTAGTCCTACCTCCTGCAGCATGACTCCCCAAGGGTCGGCCTTCAAATCTTCATAGATGTAAAGTCCAACTTTTGGAATCAACTAATAGTTACGTTGGAGAGGAAATAAGGACATGCCTTTAACCACCACTGAAGTGCACAGAACTGGGCAACAGTTTTTAAAGGGTCAGAGTGAAGACATGAGTAAACTGATGCTAAAATTCATGGGCCATCAGGGCCCCTCCTCTCCCATTGAATATGAAAAGTTAATATGTACAGCATGGCATAAGGAGCCTAGTACCTAAGGATGTCTGTGGGACTCATTTTCTCCCTGTATTACCCAAACTAGACCTGAGCTCTGTTAATGATACTTTTTACTGCCCTACAAATGTCACCTAGAAGTCTTTTTACTTCATAATAGTCCCCTGCCAAACTAATGTTGCAACAGAGCAAGTATCAGATTCACACCTGAGTCTCCTGCTGTGCAACATATAAAATGAACTCTAGGTTCAAGTTAATTTTAGACTAAAATTGCCATATAGGCTGGGATTTTTCAAAAGAGACTTAGGGATGCATTTGGAAGTTGGATTCCCAACTCTCTTAGGTGTGTTTGAAGTCTCAGCCTTAACAGCCATCCTAGGTTCTCTAAAGTAGGTCAGATTTTAAACCTACAATACTTGGCAGTGTCCCTTTAAATGTTACTTTTTAAAAATTACAAATTGCCCTAGATATACTTGGTCCTTCCTTGGCACAGGGGCTGGACTAGATGACCTTTCAAGGCCCGCTTTCTGCTGTACATTTCTGTCCTTGCAGGTCTGGGGTAGTTGGGATGTGGTTATCCCAAAGCAACATAAAATTGAACTTACTTTGTCTCTGCTTTAATTTGACATGCAGAAATGTCTATGTTGAATAAATAACAGGTTGCAAGTGCAGAGTGTAGGCTCAATTCCAAACATATATAATAGTGATTTTTTTTAAGACACAGTACATAGCAATAAGTGACCAAAAGTTAGTGTTGAACTTGGAGTCTTGGTTTTTTGGGGTGAAAGCCTGACTGAGTTAAAATCCATGGCAAAATTCCCATGATTTCAGTGATGCTGGAATTACACACTTCACAGTCTACTCATAGACAGTACTCCTATATAGTACAAGCAGTTTCTAGGTTTATTTTCTAAGCAAGGCAGATTTTGCAGCTAACACAAATGACATGTCTCGATCTTCTTGTGAATTATTTCTGAAGGGACATTTACATTGCGCAGAGAGGCAAATTCCCCTTCATGCTGCATGCCTAATTGTCACTCATTGACACTCCCTATGTTAGGGCTGTTGTGAACTTAATCATTACTCCAGAGTTGTTAATCCTAAAATAGTTTCCAATAGTACTGATCAGAAAACAGGAATCATGTGTCAACTGTTTTGTGTTTACAACAGGGGACTGATTGTCATTTTTTAAATGTCTGTTTCTAGATTTTGTTGTACATCAGATTTTGCCATATGAGTCAGTTTCAGTGGATACATTCAACTCTAAAAATGATGTGTATGTAGCCATTGCCCAGCCTAGCATGGAGAACTGCATGGTGCTGGAATGGGATCACATTGAGATGAATTTCAGAAGTTACGACAACATCACAGGTACACATTTGAATATATCGGATTTATACATGAACTGGTGGCATCATTTCATTTGACAATGATTTGCTGATTTTACACTGAAATGTAAATACAATATTTGTATTTAATTGTTTTTTTTATAATTATATGTTAAAAATGAAAAAGTAAGCTATTTTTCAGTCACAGTGTGCTGTGAGACTTTTGCATTTTTAAGTTCAATCTTTTAAGCCAGTAATTTTTAAATAAGGTCTAACTTGAGGGAACACAAGACAAATTTGATTCCTGAAAGGGATACTGTAGTCTGGAAAGACTGAGAGCTACTAGATTAGACTGCGCAGAGAGCCACATGTTTCTAGTAGGATAGCCCTTACCATAACAGAGTATGCAAGCTTGTCATTTGATTTGTCTCTCTAATATTTAGCCTTCAGCAAAAGAGAAGGTAGAAAAGGGTGGGTTATGCTCCAGGAAAATGTTTTCATAAGTGGACTCTTACATCCCTGTACAATCCTCTGAAGTTAGCTGGACTTCCATGCACAGATTTCCCTTGTACAATTTGCAATTGTACAACTTGCAAAATTAGGGTCTTGTGTACAGGTACATGGGAACTGCCATATTCAGTCAGACCTGAGGTCCATCTCGTCCAGTATCCTGTCTTAGACAGTGGACAGCACTAAATGCTTCAGAGGATGATATCAAGACCATGCAGTAGGCAGATTGTGTACAATATCAGTAAAATGTCTGAAGTATTTATCTGTTCTAATATCATTAATTTTATGTAGAGAGTGTAAAATCCCAAACTGATCTTCTTGATGCACTATCTGGCTTTTCCATGTACAGTTCATCTAGAACAGGGTTGGGCAATAATTTTTGGTGGGGGGGCCTCCCGCAAGATTTTGGTAAGTGGTCAAAGGCCACACTTTTCTGTGGAGGGGGTGTGGGGTCTAGGATGGAAGCTGGTACAGAAGGGTGCACGGTGTAAGGGACTGGGGTGCAGGAGATGATGTGGTGTCTGAGAGGGTGTTTGGGTGAAGGAGGGAGTTGCAACCTGGGGCGGGGGAATGGGGTGTAGGGTCTGGGAGTGTGCTGGTGTGCAGGAGAGGATTCTGGCCTTGGGGAAGAGTATAGCAGGGGGTACAGAGTCTGGGAGGGAATTGTGACCTGGGGTAGGGGGTGCAGAGTATTTGAGTGGTGATGTGGAGGAGGGAGTTGGGATGTGGGAGGGGCAGAGATGACAGAGGCAGGCTGTGGCTGGGAGGTGCTTACCTAAGCATCTCCTGGCCTGCAGCACCCTCCCAAGGCATGCTGGGCTCCCTGCCTACTGCAGCCCCAGACCACTTGAACATAAAGGCTGTTCCCTCCACGTGGCTCTCAGCTCCAGGTGGGGGAAGAGGCTTGTGCTGCCCCCATCTCCCAGGCCAATCTTTCATCTCTGATTTGCTGACTCAGCCAGTAGGAGCTGAGAGATTAACTGAGGTCAGGTCTTATTGGCTGGTTGTTTCTGGCCAATAGGTGCTGAGGATTGGGCTTGGGGCAGGGAGATCACATGAAGCTTCCCCCATCCCTGCAGAGCAGAGAAACATAGAGACTACACTTTAAACCATGGCAGCTGCATGCCTGAGGATCCCAGAAGGGTGGTCCACCAGCTGAATCTGGTGGCATTGCGGGCCAGATCCAGCCCTCAGGCTATATTTTGCCCACCCCTGTTCTACTGCCTGCCCCTCCAGTACACACAAAGCGGACAATCAATATCTTAATCCCTAAAGCCAAGGTTTCACTGCATGAAAAACCTGCTTTTCCAAATTGGTCTTTCCTCACTTATTGCTGGATCAAAAAATATGATATGCTGCCTACAGTATAAATGAAACTCATGCTGCTAGGTAGAACATTAACAGAAACTGGCAGCAGTGAAGACAAAATGAGAGAGAAAGAGGGAAAGCTTTGTAAATGTTGTAAATCTCACATTTTGTTTGAGGGTTGAATTGTACTAGATGAGTACTTTTTGCTTTCTGTTTGAGCAACAGGTCAGTCCATCGTGGGATGCAAAGCAATCCTGATTGATGAGCAGGTCTTTGTAGTAGTGGCACAGCTCTTCGGTGGCTCTCACATCTACAGGTATGATGAAAGCTGGACAAAGTTTGTCAAATTCCAGGACATCGAAGTCTCTCGCATTTCCAAGCCAAATGATATAGAGCTGTTTCAAATAGACAGTGACAAGTTTTTTGTTATAGCGGATAGCTCTAAAGCTGGTCTGTCAACAGTTTATAAATGGAATAACAAAGGATTCTACTCTTACCAGTCCCTGCACGAGTGGTTTAGGGACACAGATGCTGAATTTGTCGATATAGATGGGAAATCTCATTTAATCCTGTCAAGTCGTTCACAAGTTCCCATTATACTTCAGTGGAACAAAAATTCAAAAAAGTTTGTCCCACACAGTGAAATCCCCAACATGGAGGATGTCTTGGCTGTCAAGAGCTTCAGAATGCAGAACAGCCTCTACATTACTCTCACGAGATTTATTGGTGACTCCAGAGTCATGAAGTGGAATAGCAAGCAGTTTGTGGAGATACAGGCTCTCCCATCTCGAGGGGCAATGACACTGCAGCCTTTCTCCTTTAAGAATAATCACTACCTAGCTCTGGGGAGTGACTACACCTTCTCCCAGATATATCAGTGGGATAATGAGAAGAACCTTTTTAGAATATTTAAAGAAATCTATGTGCAGGCACCTCGCTCTTTCACAGCTGTGTCAACGGATCGAAGAGATTTTTTCTTTGCTTCCAGTTTTAAAGGAAACACACAGATATTTGAACATGTAATTGTTGACTTGAGTTTATGAAGGCAGTTGGAGTGAAGCTCATGTACAATGACATGAAACAACAACAGCAAAAGACAGATCATTCATCTCCTAAGATAGGGTGAACTTGTGGAACTAGTAAGAAGTTTTCTTAACATTTAGAATGTGCATATTAACCAGGGATTGCATTGACTTGGTTAACTGCATGACATGTCCATTTTACCATTTTTAAAGACATTTTAAAATCTGTAATTATTCAGAGGAGTGTGCAGTGTATTAGGATTAATTCTGGTATCTAAGACAGCTATGTTAATTTTACCTAAGAAATTGGATTAGATTGGAAACCTGCTAGAAACAAGAGAGGCAAAAAACCATATGAAACATGGAAACTATTCTTTCCTCTAAATCTACCATTTCAAAAATAATACATACATGTAAAGTCAACTGTACATATTTGTTGATGAATTGTATAAATTGACATCAACCTTCAAAAACATTTTTGGTCATCTTGGTTCCTTGCAATTGATGGGCAGCATCTATGTTTGTTCTTTATAATAAAACAAAGGTCATTGGTTGAATTCGTATTGATACTAGATGAGATGCAAAGTTAAAAATTCTTCAACACCTTTCTATTCATTTAAGCGAGAAAGAGTGGATTAAAAAAAAACTCATTGTGGGTGATTGGATGGCAGTGAAATAAGGAGCCTTACACTTTTAGATAATGGGTTCCCAACAGCTTCAGATCAATAGTGACTGAAAAGTGGCTGATAGTTGTTTGGGAGCATATCTGAGCTTAGTCTAATTTGTAGCTCATGAGTATCTGTTTCGCATATACAAACTCTCTAACTGGCAATGTGTCAAACCCCAACTGGCGGTCTCAGTAGTGTGCCAAAGATTTTAAGGAATATGGAAACTGAACTACAGTACTCTCTCACTCTTACAGGAGGTCCTGCTTAAATTATATTGAAGCACACTCACGGGTCAGTACAGGGAAGCCTGTATTGGTGTTGCCTGTGCTGGACCTGTTCCATACATAAATAGAGCATTTCACAGCATTCTCCATCCCTTAAATTAGCTTTCTGAAAACTACAAGTTGTAATTTGGGTGATCCTCCCCGCCACATGAAAGCCATATTCTCCTCCGGTAAGTCCCTTCGAAGGAGTTGTAGCTGCTTCAGATTGAACATTAGCAATAAAAGTACTGTGCTAAGAATTTTTGCCAGGATTGCTCCAAACTATTCAACTGACAAAAGGCTATAGGGTTGCCAGACTATGGAAGCTCTACTGCACACAGAAAAAAAACATATTTAGCAGTCTTTTAAAATCATTTTTGGGTGAATGCAGCCTACAGTGTTTATTCACCATTACAAATAGGTCAGTTGTGCCATGCACAGTTGCTCTTCCAAGAGGACAGCAAAGGGCTGTGCATGCAGTCAAATGCACTGAGCCTTGTGGCGGATGTGTTCTCTCTCTGTTATAATACAACTGTCTCAAAAGCATGTAGAGGTCTTCTCTGACTCATCACTACAAAGATCACTTTTCATCTTAAATTCACGTTAACATTTTCTACTTTATCATGAGAGTTTTTGCTGCACGCACTGCAATTTATAAGGCTTTGTAAAATAAGATGAACCAATGAAGCCCATCAGTATCCTTCCCCAGGCAAGATTATCATGCCTCACTGCTCTGACTGAGACTAACTTTTTTTAGCACAGAAAATAAACAGATAAATGCCCAGTTGTTACCAATGTAAATGTCTCTTGCTGACTCTCGGTTTAAAGATGCCCAGCACGTAAGCAGTACTGCATGATAGGATTAGGATGTGACAATGCCTCTCGAA
Organism: Apalone spinifera; assembly: GCA_030068395.1. Classification (NCBI taxonomy): domain Eukaryota; kingdom Metazoa; phylum Chordata; order Testudines; family Trionychidae; genus Apalone; species Apalone spinifera. The sequence goes on from JANRFK010001234.1 coordinate 95,247,288, forward strand.
ATAATAATCCACCTATGAGCTGAATTGCTTTCATCATAAATGTTCTAGATCATATGAAATGAGAACATTAATGTCCTGTCAGGAAATAGTTAATATTATTGACATGCTAATTTCATTTAAGAATATTTTCCACTTTAATCTGATAATCCTGGGTTTTATTTTATCTAAATATAAAAGCTTATAGAAGCTTTAAATGATCCTTTTTTCTGAAGTACTGTGCTCTTACTGCAAGGGACTGTTGGCCCTCAATTCCCATTCATTCACTCAAAGCTGAGGCCACTCCTTACCTTGTATGATTGGGCCCTTAGTAGTTAAAGGCAGGCCTTTTGCAGTTGCACTAATAGCTCTTCTAGGACTAAACTAATGGGTCCTATGTGACTAAGATATGATAACCACATGGCTGACTGACAATCAGATTTCTCCATTATTTTAGCTTGCTTTATGAAGCTTTACAATTAAAGATGCATCCGTATTTCTACCACCACAATGTAGATGGCTCTTTAAATTTGGGAGCTATCAGAAAACATTGTACATGTTGGGGCTGCTCTCCTATATGTATCCAGTATGAAAATGTAAATACATTTTTGTTTTCTGTCCAAGAGGATCAATGTGTGCTAACTCTTTCTTTCAGAGATCATTGCCAGTGTTGTATACACAGCTGGCCTTTTTGGGTACTGTCCCTATCACTCACTTGCAAAGAACCATAAATGAGTAAACTTAAAGGCAATAAAAATGAATCCTGAACCCACAGGATTTCAAGAGAGATGATGGTGGTCAGTATTTTTTTCTCCCCAATGACAAGAGACAATATCCTTTTTTGGGTTATTCACTTGTGGGCACGGAAGAGGATTTCAGGCTCAGCTATCAGGTTCAGTGAAATAAGCATTGTCCTCTTATTACAACCATGACTACAGAAACAAAGTGAACTACAAAGGAGCTGAAGAACTGATGAAAACAGATTCTTTTGGTAGACTAATATTTCTGCTGAATACATCCGTTGCCCAGAGAGCTGAGCTCATCAGCCCTTTCACAGCTTCCTCAGTGAGTGTATAGTTGGAAGGTGGCCTACCTTTTCTGCTGAATAGTGTCTAAAGGTGTGGTGAGATTAAAGGAGCTACGAAGGAGGTTGAAGGGAAATAAGTATCCAAAGAAAAGCCTCCCAGTGTTAAATAAATGTAGTATGGGAAAAGGATTCTTGAGACTCCCATTCTCCACTGTTCCCGTGCCAACAAGCTGATCTATAACACAACCATTAAACTTGAAACTCAGGCTACAATCTAGACTGCAAGCTTCTTTTGGAAGAAGCTTTTCTGGAAGAGATCTTCTGGAAAAACTTTTTTCAAAAGAAAGCGTCTACACAGCAAAAGTGCAACAAAAAAGCGATGTGCTTTTTTGAAAAATAGCGTCCACGTTGATTGGACACTATCTTGCATTTAAGTTGTGATTACTGTGGATGGAGTGGCCACCAAGGCACCTGTGCCTTTTCCTGGCAGCCTCTTCTTTCGAAAAGCACTCTCTTCTGTGTCCACACATGCCTTTTTCGGAAAAAGCTTTTTTGGATAAAGGCTTCTTCCTCGTAGAAAGAGGTTTACTACTATTGGAAAAACTCCTCTGTTCTTTCGACTTTCTGTCAAAAGAATACCATAGCAGTGTGGATGTATGTGTAGTTTTTCCAGAAAATGGCCGTTTTTCTGGAAAAACTGCAGTGTAGACATTCCCTAAAAAGGGGCAAAAGGAGGTGTTGAATTTTGGTGTGAAAGTAACCAAGGTTCCAAAAACAAAAAGTGCAAAACTTCAATAAAATAAAGTATAAGTTTTCTTCTGTCTATCCAGATAACATCTACAGTACCCACTGCCTATATTCTGTAATATAACTTCGGTTTTGACTAGAAAATGAACTGTCTGTGCCTCATCATTTCACTGAAACTGCCAGAAAGATCAGGCAAGTTCCAGGACACTGGCAAAGAATAACACAACATACCATTTGGTACATTTTTTATATATTTTAAAATGTATAAATGTATGTAAAATTCGGTAATTTATATAACATACATTTAATAATGTATGTAAGCTGCAATGGAAGAGCATTGTAAAGCTGTACATACAATTAGCTCTTTTTGGTAAGAAGATAATGACTTAATCTGTGCTGCTACTACTACACATATGTACTCGCTAAGTAAATGAATAAAAAGTAGTTAATGAGACAAATAATGATGCACTCTGTATGATAAAATGATGAGTTTTTTGCTCAGAAAGTTGGAGGTGGTGAGGATACTACATCCTGGCTCAATTTCCCAAGGCATATTTCCAACAAAATGCTGGCTTCAGGTTTCAGTGATAATAGATCCAATGTTTTTGTAGGTCTTGATGGAGCCGTAGGCATGGCTAAAAGTATAATCCACAATAAAACTGTGACCAAAACTAGGCCATGTTAGAATAGTCAGCACTAGGTTCAGCTAACATAAATATGCTCCAAAGAGAGTGGTACAGGAATTGATATAAAACTTTTAAAAAACATTAACTATGTAACCAAGTGAACTTCAATCAGTTACATAGATAAACTCTGTGCAGGCTGCCATCCCTGCAGGCTCCTGGCACTGCCAGCACCACGGGCTGCCAACACTGGCTGGACCTGTGGGCTGTTTAACCAGCAAGGTTAAGCAATAAGCTAAGGCTTATTGGTTAACTGGTTAAACTTTTACATCCTTAACAGGAACATACCACCCCCTGTAAGATAGAGATGGAATGTTAAGATAACTGAGGATGTTTAGTTTGAACTATCAGGTACAAAGATGGCAATTGATAACATCTGTAATATAAGACATAACTTGTGTATATCAATGTAGAAAAAGAGAGTGATAGGAGGGGCAACTTTGTAGTAGTCTAGTTATAGGTCAACTCTGTGTTGATTGAGCTGATACCTTACATGAGTTAGTGTAGATGGGACTGGCTGGTTGGGCATTAAGCCCGTGCCTTGTTGACAATAAACCTGGCTGAACCTTAGGCACAGAACTGAGCCTTTGGTCTTTCATTATGATTAATGTCTAAGTCTATTGAATCCACAATCTGCATGAGGGCAGAAACACCAGAGCTCTAGTAGGACAGCATGGGAGTAGTCTCCTACGCATGTGATCTGGGAATCTCAACTTGCTTCACAGCAGCTACAGAGCAAAGAATCTTTTGTCTGTTCTCTACGATTACTAAACGTAAAGGACAAGCCAGTCCTTGTGTCCATATGTGCAGTTGGTTCACAATGCAAGCATACTAATGACTGAACTGAGCGTGTGCGAAAAGAATCATGGGAATGGGCTGAAAAACTGACATCAACCCCGTAGTTCCTTAAATAAAGATTTGTTTCTTGCTTTTGTCTGCATGAAAGCACTATGCTAAGAACCACAGAACAGATCGTGCATTAGAGTCTTATTAAGGAATTCAAGTTGGCCACATGATAGATAATGTCAATTGGTCCCAAAAGTAACAGCAGAAACTACCATTTAAAATATTTAAAACAAAACTGGAGGAAGCAATATATTTTATATCATCAAGGGAACACACTAGCTATAACCCGACAAATCTTTTCCATTTCTTATCTTATTCATTCTGTGCAGAAAGACTTAGTGTTTTTGGCTACAGTAATGAACAATCAGTAGAATTAAACTTCTTTTTGTACTCAAAATAACAGCACTCCAACATTTTGCTGTTCTCTTTGCTTCTTGACACACTCATTCTTCACACTCACCCTAGTGTTATCCAGTGGTGAAAGTAACTTAAAATTTCTTACAGGTGCTGTCCTATTGCAACCTGGGTCCCTGCCAGCTCTTTAAGTAGCGTCTTGTTGACTTTTGCGGCAGCTCAGCCAGCTCTTTCCAGAGCTGTGCACCAGGGCATACCTGCTTACTTTCACCTCTGATCTTATCACATGTTTATTGCAGCCAGTATTTCCTCATCTATCCAATTAGCATTAAATATAACTCTTCTTTTGTCTTAAAATAAACCCTGAAAACAAAATTTAAAAAACTGTAAAATAGTTAAGACGACTTCAGACGTTTAAGAGATATAGTAGTAACCAAACTCTAAAATAACTATATGGGTGTTTATATATAGAATTTACTCTTATGACTTGCTGAATTGTATTACATTCTTCAAAATTATTCAGCTATAACAAGAATAAATGCTGGAAAATCATCATTAAACAGATCAAAGCCTGACCATTTTGCTGAGACAAATCTAGAGATACCTCTCTATTCTCCCCTCCATGTATTATGGTTTTTCAAAAACAGCTCATCTTGCTTGAGAATTATTTAGGGAAGGATATGGGGACTAGAACTTAACACAGTGATGTTTAGAACAGCTGATAGTCCCACAGTGCCACCAGCAGTTTACAGGGTGAGATAAACAGATAACATTGTGGAGAATAGGCATCACAGCATGTACCACCCACGGAAGCCAGAGTGACAGTACCATGTGGCCCACTGATTGGCCAACTACCTTATTTAACCTTGGCGGATGGCCCAGGAAGTTGTCTAGGTAATGATACAGACTTTGGGGTTGCTGGATGTCTGAGTCTAGCCAGTTATATCTGGTCTCTAACTCTGACCCTTATTCCTGCCTCCAGGCACAGCCTGGTACTATCTCCGAAGCTGTCCTGACTTTCATGCCAACTCTTGCTTATTAAATCTACCTCTAGAGCTTTCTCTGTGCCCTGCTCACTGTTAACTCCAGCCTAGCCATGGCTGCTATGCCAAAAGGGTTGTTGAGGCTGGTATCCATGTTCAGAATGGGGAAAAAAATAACTCAGGAGAAACAAAAGAATGGAGAGCCGAGATGTTATGCAGGGCCTTGAAAGCAAGGATGTTTAAGGATTGTCAGAATAATCCAAAAAGGAAGATAAATTTTCTGTAATGTTTTCAGTGGACTTAGAGGACACAAGGACCTAAGGGAGAGTGGAGAGGTAGAGAGCAACAAGCTGTAGACAAGCACTTCCATTGACAGGAGGGAAAGGCAGGTCAGATTCTCTAAATGTGTAGAAAGGAGACAAGATTTAGTGATAGGCTACATGTGGGGGGAGCTGTGATGAGGTGCTTGTTCCACACCTTACCTGAAGGGCTCAGGTCGTTTGGAATGGGCTAATTACCCAGGTAGGCCACACCTAGGGGAGAATTAGGGTGTGTATACAAATCCTAATGGGAGCTAAATCTTAGCTGAGTAGATGCAGATAGAGCTGTTGCAAAGCTAGGAAACTGAGAACAGAAGGCCTGTAGTTACTCTCTATGCTCAGAGAGGAAAAAGAAGAAACCGGGGGAGAAGCCCTCACGCTTAGATACTGGTCCAAGGAGGGTGGAGAAAGAGTGAGACAAAGAAGGAAGCAGCCCAGGGAAAAGCAGTGATGTTTGGGACAGTGTAGACCTGACTACAGGTTAGGTTCCTTGGGCTGTAATCTAGAGTAATGGGTAGGGTTCCTCTATTTCCACTGGGCAAGTGGCAGAGTCAGGGCAAAGAAAGGGAAGGCAACCTGATTTGGTTTGTCCGGAGAGACTTTGATTTCTGTCCACCACCTCCTCCTCTCTTCACCCCTTCCTCATACTTTGGAAGAATGAACAGCCCAAGTAGCATAGAAAGGCTATGGGCCATACAAATGAGTGACAGAATGGAGTGTCAAACCGGGAAGGAGCTAATATCCTGAGCAGCTAGGAAGAGGCACCCTAGCAGTGAATGACCCCTGTGACAGGAGCCATTATTTACTTTTAAATACAGATGATAGAAGGTTTGGGAATGATAGAATGTGCATATTGAAACTATTACATATTTTTGCTTCATAGTTGCTAATTACAGTGCATATCGGGTCTCTACTCATTCCTGTGGGCAGAAAAAACAAAATCCAGTCACTTTCCTCATTCAGTTAGAGTCTCTAACTGATGCTTAATTAATCAGTACAGGATCTGCACACTTTAGCAAAATGCCCTTTTCAGTCCATTGTATGCATTTTGCATTTTTGAAGGGCATTTGGGGAAGATTGACATCACTGAAAGAAGTGCGTTTTGCTTTTTGGTAATGCAGTCTGCATTTCTGTTCATTTGCGATTGTGGCCTTTTCCCCTTCTGAATGTCATTTCTATTTCCTGCTGGCACATTAGTGCTGCATTGTGTGAGAAGTGATGATTTTCTAACTTGAATGGCTTTTTCAATTCTTTTAACTAACTCAGCAGTCCTATCAAGGGTTGAATCATCCTCCAGCTGCAGGAGTTCTCTTGCAATTATTTCTCTAATTCATTCTGGTAAATGCAAGGTCAGTGGTTAATAAAGTATTTACCATCCATTATTGGTTAAGTATATGGCTCCAGACTTTGTATGTTTAATGGAAAGCAGCCTGGAGGAAGCATGGGCTGCAATGGCATCTGTATGCTAGTGAGAGCAAACCTTACATATCCATCCCTTCTGCTCCTGCTAGGGTGGTGAAGTGATATGCGCAAAGGTTGATGTGACATAAATGAGGGTTATCATAATAATTGGGCCTACAGATTTAGCCCAATGGTGAGCTCTAATGTAAGAAGTGAGTGAAAGTTCATAAAAAGGTTGCTGTAACTTATTACAACAAACGTTGATGAGAAAAATTGCAAAAGAGAAAAATTGCATTAGCCCAGATAAGAAGACCCACTGATAAAATAAAGGATTCTTAGAACTTTTTTCAAAGGTTCAGCGTTCTGCTAATGGATCTGACAGGCTTTTTCAGATTTAAGTTAACTAGATCCTCTCTTGAAGGAAGCAGAGCCGGAGACCAGAGATAGGAGGAGTGGCAGACGGGTGGACATTAAGAGCCAGTGGTGCCCCAAATTTCCATGTGCTCTATACAGCTGCATATTCTGGCTATGGGTAAGGACAAGTAGGGAAGAGTCCAGAGGAGAACAATAAAAATAACATATTTAGAAGACATGGCCTATAAGGAAAAGTTTAAAAAAACTGGGTATGTTTCTTCTTAGGAAAAGAAGACTGAAGAGGAATTTGATAATATGCTTCAAATATGTTAAGGGCTGTTGTAGAAGACCGTGATTGTTTCCTTGTCTTGTTCCCAAGAGAAGTTCTGACCAGACAGAAGAACCCAGTTGACATTGACCAGCCGTAGCTAAATCCCAACCATCTGGGACATGAGATGTCACACACACCCTTTGTATGTCCTTTTCTTCCCCCACCCACTCTCTGCTTTATTTGTTCCTTTCCTATCCCTACTCTTTTGCCTTCTGTTTAACCAGCCATGACTATATTTTGCTGCTCTGTAGGCTTGTGACTAGAAAGCAATAATCTAACCAGCCTGATTCTGGTTCAAGTTGCCAGGTCTCACAGTGGCTAATGCCACTGGCTGTGTCTAGACTGGCCTCCTTTGCCGCCAAAGGCATGCAAAGGAGGCCAGTCGCAATTGCAAATGAAGCGGGGATTTACATTTTCCCCGCTCCATTTGCATGAACATGGCTGCCGCTTTTTTCCCTCTTGGAGCTTTGATGGAAAAAAGCGCCAGTCTAGACAGGGCTCTTAAAAAAAGGGAATAAGTGATCTTGCGGAAAAGGCTTTATTTTCCGCAAGAGCCCTGTCTAGACTGGCGCTTTATTTGCAATTGCGACTGGCCTCCTTTGCATGCCTTTGGCGGCAAAGGGGGCCAGTCTAGACACAGCCTCTGTGTTTTCTAATGGTAAGGCTGCAAATGCAGGTTTAATCTGTAAGGGACTAGGCCTTACGCAATTTTTTTTTACATTCATACGTGATGTAGCAAACCCACAGGTGCTGGGGCTATGAACTACAAGGCCTAGAGGTGTCAGGGCTCAACCCTGACAAGACTTGGCACAAATTAAGCACCAGAGTCTACACCTGAAACAGAAGCTACATATTCTGTCTTTGCTGGTCTTTTCTCTCTTGTGTGTGTTTGTCTTGTTTTGTCTATAAGGAAATGGGATTGGACTTCTGCAATAATAGCTTTAGCCTGTCTCAACCCACTTCTCTCCTCCCTTAAAAGAACAGTTATTACAATCTAATAAGTGGTCAAGTGAGGGGTGGATGTGTGGTAGGACAAGGGAGCTGGAAGGTGTACCTTTCATAAAAAGTTAGAAAGGCTTTTAATGGCGCTTACCATGGTACCAAGCAGGCTGAAGTCTCTAAACAAAACCCTGACCTTTGTTTAATGCTGTTTAATAATGGACAATGAAAGGGTCATGTTAATACCTTTTGATTTTTTGGGCCCAAATATTCTATCTTATTAATACAACTAGGCTAAGTGTCTGAAACTTGGATTACCATATAGAGCGTTTCCTCTTCATAGCATTTGGAAATTGCAGTTTGTACCTAATGCAGTGGGCTAGTATTAAGCAGTATTTCTCACCAAGAACATATTAAATCTGTGCTCCATAATTAGTACTGGATACTAGCTGATCTTTAAAGTGAAGATTAACACGTTAAGCTGTGAACCCTAAAATGATTTGGTCCACAGATCCTGGTGCCATTTTCCCCATACGGTAACAGTAATGATCTCTCTCTGACAGAAACACGAGGAGTTGCTGGGGGCGTTCAAATAAATCAATGTGCAGACTGAAACAACTACATAATGTTTAAGAAAAATTGTTTGGGCCAATCTCAGGCCTTTGGACCTTTGGAGGTTTGTAATCTTATTCTGGGCTGAGGCTGAAAAAGGAAAGAAGCTGATCTTAAGCAACTTTTCATGTGAAGATCATAGTGTGTGAGGTGAAACTCAAGAAATCCTCATAATAAGAAATATTGAATATTCATGCAAGAAGCAAGCCTTCACTCAGGATTAATTGGACTTTCCCAAAAACTTCATAAAAGGTTTCCAACCATCTTATTGTTCTTTCTTCTATTCCTCTGCTCTCTTTGTCTCTCTCTCTTTTCTTCTCTGTACTCCTCCAAGTTCCCTTCGGCTATGTCTACACAACAGCATTATTTTGGAATAATAGTGCACATCTACTCTGCCAGCGTTTATTTCAAAATAATGTCAAGCTGGATGACTTCTTACTACAATGCCTGTAACCCTCATTTCATGAGGAGCAAGGGAAGTCAAAGGGAGAGTGTTCTTCCTTTGACTTTCTGCTGTGTACACAGCGCCAAAAGCTGAAACAAGCTATTTTAACTTAAGCTACACAATTGACGTAGCTCAAGTTGTGTAGCTTATTCCGATTTTAGCCCTGCTGTGTAGACATGCCCTTACTGTGCCCAGGTCCTCATTGCCTCTATTAGATCCTGTTCTGTTCAGCCATTATTAGATACAAAACTTATGTGGTGGGAAATAGAGAGATACTAGAAATCAATGGGTCAAAGGTGGTGTCAAAGTCCCAGAACGCACACCAAAAGTAAGTAATATTTGCAATATAAAATGGTAATATGGTGCATATAAAAAGTCAGCCATTCTGTGATCACTTAGTGCTGCTCATTTTCTCACCTAAATATGAAACTAATGTTACTTTTATATCTTTCATGGTGCCAAAATTGCTTGTTTAATAAGCACAGATTTCAAAATAACATTAGGCATAAAGGCTGAATTGATAGCGGACCTGATACACTTCTGCTAAAGGCATTCCTTTCTCTCTGGGTAGATTTACATAGCAAAATTATTTCAGAATAACTGACATTATTTCAAAATAACATAGTGCATGTCTACACAGCAAGCCATTATTTCAAAATAATGTTGAGATGGAAGACTTCTTACTCCAACTCCCGTAAACCTCATTTCACATGGAGTAAGGAAAGCCAAAGGAAGAGAGTTCTTCCTATGACTTCCTGCTGTGTAGACAGCGCCAGAAGCCAAATTAAGCTATTTTGACTTCAGCTACGCAATTGATGTAGCTGAAGTTGTGTATCTTAGTTCGACTTTTACCCTGCAGTGTAGATGTGCCCTCTGTGAGCTGAATGTGGGTACTAAGGAGGAGGCATATGGTCTAAATGGTACCCTTCGTGCTTTTGTTTTTGCTGATGCCACCCCCCATCAAGGGTGTTACATAGACAAACTTATGTACATACTATTGTAAACCAGACTATACAAAAGACTACACACCCTCCTAGTGCTGACCAGCTAGTGCATTACTCATTCCTTGAGAAGGGCTCATAGTTTTTGATTGGAGACTGTGTTGCTGCTTAAGCTTGGTCTCTGGCATCAAATATAACCAAAACCTGAAAATCCTCTTGTTACATTGTTTAAAAACATTCAATGTTGGATGCTGCATCCTTGCTTACAACACTACAAAAATCAGGGAGATAAAAGGTTTCATAGATAGTTTTCTCTCCCTACCTTTGTTACTGCTTCTCCTTCTCTTTCCTAACACATGCTTTTATGCACATTCAAAGATGTTAATGTTTTATCAAGCACACACATAAAATGAGATCTGTTTCTGCAGGTGCAGTGAAACACAATATCCAGGGTTATGGCAAAAGACAAAAGCAAAGCAAACTTAAGCACTTTTCAATAACCTGCAAGGTTATGGGGAACATACTGCTATTTACAACCTACAGAAATAGCAAAATAACTCCCAACTTCATAAACAGACTACATAGCACATGTTTGTATTTACGTATTTTACAAGAGAAAATGTATTTTGTCTCTTGATGTTTACCACCAAAATATTTGCATTTCTTCCCATGAAAATTAATTGAAATCCCTCTATATACACATTAGGATTTTCTCCAGTGATATTTATTGCAATCAAACATAAGAAATTATTGTCATAACAGTACAAGGAAAGCAAGTGGAAATTTAAGATGGGTAGAAAGAAGAATTCACACCAAATATGTGCTCTGCACACCAAATAACTGTTTAGGTCATGTCCCTGGTCTTTCATTATTCAGGTCAGCAAGGATATACCTGAGGTCCCTAGAGAGCCAGTATAGTCCACCCTGAAGCTCATGTTGCCACTGCTTTTTTTTTAAGGCAGGCTAGAGAGAGCAAAACTAGTGTGGTTATGCCAACCTGTGCTGCAACAACATCTCTGTTTGCACTTTGCAGTGTAGTGTTTGCCTTAAGTGGATGCACAGACACCACTGGTAAAAACCCAGGTGAGTGGGAACAAGATAGTTTGGGAGACCTTCTTATTCCTTGCTTGCCCTTGTTTTCAGATATAGACACTAATTGCTGGCCAATTCAAAGTATTGCTTTGGAACTCTATTCTGCCACCATTCCTGACTACTTACACAAGTAGCCCCATGTGCCATACTTGGGTAAGTACCATTCAAAGAAGAAGTGAAGCAGGCCCATAGGATTTAGTCAGTGCTTCAGACTAGCCACACTTTAGCCCATTAACTGCGAGCCCTTTTAGGTCAACACATTTCTTCATAGGTTTCTTCCCTTTCTAACAGCTCTGGGCTAGATTCCTATTATTTTGCAAGGGGACTGCCCCCTCCCCCACAGGAATGATGCTGCTCCTTCTCTCTCACAGCTTTGTTCAAGAGGAATATCTAGTGGAGTTCTCTTTGTATTGGAGTAACATGTACGAAAATATCATTCCCCATCTCCAAATGGGTGCTGTGGCTAGTTTCTCACTAGCATAAGGGGGAGCACTAAGCTCACCAAGTAGTTTAAGCATTGTACTGATCAGCAAAGATGCAGCCAGCAGAGAAGAAATGTGTTAATCACAATGAGATTGCGGCTTTGACAGTAACAGCTAATGATGTGTAGCAGCTGTATTGGATCTGTAATCAGTTCAAGCTGTACTTTAGATGTGTAGGTGCCTTTTGTGGGGGGGGTTTAGCAGTCAGAGAATTAGGCACATAGCCCCAGTCGTGCATTATGGATGTGCACCATCCTGAAAAATGTTTCCTTTTGCAAATCCCCTACAGCCTGCTAAAGCCCTAAAACAAGCAGTGTGGCTTAATCCCTAACTAGATAAGATTCTTCTAAATCCTAAAAGATAATTTGTTTGAAGCTTAATTTTAGTTTGTTATTACACACAGGGCCTTATCTTAACACAAAGTTGTCAGCAAAATTAAATGAGCTGATTGAAACAGGAAACAAATGAGTAGCAAGTGCACAGGGATGGTACCCCTTAGACAACGTCAGAGCAGATCCCCTGGTGCTGAACAAGCTGCAACCACAAGGAGCACTATGCTTATTAAGATCCTGCTCACCAATGGCAGATGGGTTTGGCTCATGCTCTCTTGCCGTGTGATACGGAGTACAGCCTGGTTCTGAGAGCTCAGTGAGGATTTTTACCAGCCCCCAAAGGAACCGAGATGACTTCCCTGGATTAGGGCTCTGGCTGGAGCACATTGCTAGTTCCTTATGACCTTCTGTTCAACAGGAATCCTCCATCCACAGTTCCCCAGCTCTCTCCCAAAAACACAGGAAGCAGTTCTCGGCATGTTCCCTATTCTCCATTAGACTCATGGGAAGTGAATTCCTCGCCCCGACCTGCCATGATCTAGGGCAGGCAGGATGGGAGAGGTGATACATCTGAAGGACAGAATCTTGTTTACACTGAGGCCTCTTTACACCAGCCTTGGATATTAGTGAAAGGAGCCTTACTGTAAATGAGAATTGAGCCCTGACTCCTGTTATGCAGGGACTCAATTACATATAGTCACACAAAGAGCTTGTTTTGATTGATCTGGCCATGGGAAATGCTTGTTAAATGTGGATCACTACATTGTGTAGTTTGGGATAAATGGAATGAAAATGCCAACATACATTGACCAGGCCCACCGGCTCCAGAGCAAACTGCTTCATACACTCAGTTTGTCTTCAGTTTTGCCCAGCCTAGTATTTGTGAAATCTAAGATTTCTAAGATAAACTGCCACAAAATTCATATTTACTAACTGAAAAAACTATAGAAAGCCAAATATAGAAAGGAACAGAAATAAGTAATAGTGACTAAAAGTAGCAGTGGCCTTAGGTAAATTGCAAAAAGTGATATTGTTAATTGCTGTCTTTACATCTGGTTCTCTCTGCCAGTTTGTGTCCCTTTTACATTCATAGGACACTATGAGCTCCCTCTGGTGGTTATATGAATAATTGAAGGTTCTTCTGTACCAAAATTGTGAAACCTGGGTAAGGCAAATAGTTAACTTTGTTATAGAAAATTGTGGCTTCAATGGTGGTACAGATGTTAGCTCAGTAAGGCTATGTCTACACTGCACACTTATTTCAAAATAACTCACATCATTTCAAAATAACAGAGTGTGCATGTACATAGCAAGCCTGTTGTTTCAAAATAACGGGCTTCTTACCCCCAACTTCTGTAAACCTCAATTCATGACAACTAAGGGAAGTCGAAGGAAGTCGCGTAGCTTAACTCGACTTCAGCCCACAGTGTAGACATGCCCTAAAAGTTCCCACAGAGTTCAGTAGTTAAGGCACTAACTGATTTCAATTCCCTAACCTGCCCCATACTTCTTGTGCGACCTTGGGTAAGTCCCTTGGGCAGGAGTAGGAAGAGCCACAAAGTTCCTTGGTGCCTCAATTTAACTTTAGGTGTCTAAATCCCTGTCTGTGATCAACAAAGCTCCCACTAAACACTATAGACACCTAAACTCCCTTGACACCTATGTTTTTTCAAAGTAAAAATTCCCTTGATGCCTAAGGTTTTACCTGTGTGCAAGCATAAAGCTACACACAATGAAAAACCCAGGGCATCCACATCACAGAAAAATATTTATGAAGCCTTTTCACATCCCAGTTCACATGACAGGTACAACTCAAACAGGAGCTGTGTCCACTTGTAGATCAGAAAGCCAATGCACAACATCAGCAAAAACAAACACAAACAAAAAAAACCCCATTGAGTTCTGCATGCCATGAAGAGCAAAACAAGAAAACTGAGGGTCTGTCTATATTTAGCATGGGATTTGTGATTGGCTCAAGAAGATATATTTGCATTGGCACTAATCAAGCTAGCATGCTAAAAACAGATGGCAGCTGTGGCAGTATGAATGGTGGGACAGGCTAGCTGCCCAGGTATGTGCCTGTGGGTTTGGACAGGTAATTCTCAGAGTGGCTAGTTCATCCTGCTGTCCATGCTGCTGCAACTGTACTCTGTTATGAAAGCTAATGTTGAGCTCACATTACACAAGTTCACATTACACAGGATAAAAGGAAGGCACTATATATCTGGGGTCAAGCTTGGGTTATGAAAAATTACAAGAGTTGGTTACAAAGTTCACGGGGTACATATGAT
>JANRFK010001234.1:95261543-95275563 GCA_030068395.1 Apalone spinifera
AAAACTTTTCCGTTAAAAGCATTTCTGGAAAATCATGCCAGTGTAGACTTAGCCCATGTGTACACCACCCATAGAGTATAGAGTCAGAGTCATCATAAGTAAGGCAGAAATGTATCTGGATGCCGTTTGTCCTTGGTTTGTCAGTGTCTGGTGGGTTTTTCTATAGAAAGATACCATCTGTCAAGGAAGGAATGGGATTATTTCCCTGACTGTTTCCCTTATTAGCAGTCTTGTTCATGCATCCTGGTACTGTCAGGGTCCTGTGATGTGCTCCATGTAAATGTCTCTGGACCATCTGATGGTATTGGACACCATGAGCTGCCTCACAAGCCATGTGACTCTGCATGCTCTCAACAGTGGCTCATTGTTAGGATCCCATGTGCCCTGGGCTCCTATGATCAGGGTGCGGATCTGGACCTTATAGACCTGGACCCTCAAGGTTTCAGCCAGCAGGGTGCATTACTCCACATTTACATGGAGCACATCTCTCCTGAGTATACTACCTCCATGACAGCTAGATGAGTTTGTTTCCTAGAGCTGGGAAACACACCTTAGCTTCCAATTACCCGAAGTTTGTTTTTAAAGTGAACTAAACAATGCTAATTTAGTGAACTAAAGTGTCAATTGTATGAAGAAAGAAATGCGTATTCTGAAATGTTTATTTCCTCAGGGCACCTGTATCAGCATTATTCAGACTGTGGAAACAGTATAATTATTCCTGTGTGTAAGTGCTACCAATGTGTTTGGTGCTGCCTAAGTTGCAGGATGAAGACAGTCTCTGCACCAAAGGCCTTGAACCGCAAATACCTGTGAGGATCTGGGCTTTACGTTCTCGATCCTACAATGAAGCCAATGTACATTTTACCACTGAGTTGAGAGGAAGCAAAATCCAGCCCTAAAAAAACAATTGTTTTGACTGGCAAGTAATTTGATTGCTTATTAATTTCCATGCAGCCTGAACAGTTAAATTTCTTAGCTCTGAAAATCACAACCTAAATTCCCTTTGAAATTTTCCTGAGTTAAGAAATAGACAGCAGTAAATAGCAGGTTTGGAGAAATGGCAGTCTCTGGAATGGATACTGTCATAGAAATCATACTACTGTGTTTGTAGTTTAAACCTGACATTGGTGAAAGTTACTTATTACTTTCAGAAGCACCCATGACCCTGGAGGGCAGAGGGCGGGCTTTTGTACAAACATATTTTAAAAGCAAGCACCTGCTCTGAGAAACATAAAACTTAAGGCCAGATGTGACAAGTGAGTGTAATTAACATAAGTTATTCTTGTCCTCCATCTCATGTAACAGTGAATTATGCGGTTCTCTAGACTAGCTACACGCACTCCTAGATAGAGCCAAGTCAAGTTTTTCACCTATAAATTACAAAATATTTTTTAAAACAGATATAAGACCATCTAATTGTTATCAGTTGGAAGCTTCCTATAGGCACCATGATAAAAATAACCTTGAGGGGAGATTTGAAAGCGTCTAGGACAATAGGTTTACAAGACAGGTTTGAGGAGGTTGTCCCATGCATGATGGGTGGCATGGAAATAAGCATAAAGGTGTTTCTGTTAAATGGGGGACCAGAGGCTAACAACATTAGCAGAATGAAAGAGGTGGGGGTGATGTGATAGCATATGAGCACGGAGAGGCAGGGAGGAGTTAAGTTGAGAAGGACCTTGAAGGTAAGGTTAGGAGACTTGTCAGTGATGTTCTGAAGGGACTCATTATGGGAATTGACACAGATTGACAAGTCCAAACAATAAAGTGTAGACCTCCGTGTAGCAAAGTGGTCAACAGTACATATGTGAGGCAGTGGATATATTTGGAATTCTCTGACTCAATCAAGATTATTTCAGTTTGTACAACAGGATCCTTGCAGTCCTTGTCCATCTGAAATCCACTGGTGCTTGTTAATGAAAGATGTTGTTAACCACAGAACATTTCATTTGGAGTCCCATCCTGTGTCCATGCAAACTGATTGCAAATTTCCAGTCAATCTCTGTGGGAGAATAATTGGGCCCTATGGAGTATATGGTATCCATACAGTTAGCAAGAAATATGTTGTACAAATACTTAAGTTTACAATTGGTATTGTACACAGTTTTTCTGATTAACAATGACATTTTATTCCAAATCTCAGTAGTTGAAATGCAGAAGCCAAGTTTCACAACACTTCGTTGTTTCTGTACATTTATTGAGGTATCTATTTTCAAGTAGCTAATAAATGTTTCCTTCCAATTTTACAATTTATATTTGTATTCAAAATTTCAACTTTGGATCTTAGTAGCTGTTTTTAATCATCAACCTTTTTCAGAAATGGAATTTCTGATCATATCGAAATGAAACTTCTGCATTTGGTCCCTTTCCAGAGATTATAAATCAATCTGATCTCCAGAACTGCAAATCAAAATCAATTTGGGAATCTATTTGTGAGAGAGTATTGCTACAACAATGATAAAAGGTGAGCCCTGCTGAGAGACAATTAGGGAATTTTGGTAAGTTTGGCTATGCATTTTTGGGGATTGATGGGCTGTAATACACCCTGTGAGTAATCAAATACTATAGTCAGGCATATCTCTCACAAGCTGAGAAATCATGCAGTGTATATACAGAACTGTTCGTTAGTGGTCTTCTGAAATTTCAGTGGCTCTCTGTTTCATGCCTGCACAGGGTCCGTACTTTATTATCATATAATAGGTTTCAAAGAAACAAGAAGTCAGATTCTACACCCTTATGCTTATTTTACCCTGAAAGTCATTCTACTTACTTCTTCACTTGGACTTGTTACAGAGTTAGAGTTGTTCAATATTAGTAAGAGTATGGCCTAAATTACTGTATATATGTTGAGTGGGGTGAGTAACAGGATGCATTTTAAATCAATTATGTGTGCTGTGTATAACCTTCTCAACCTTATTGTTTGGGCCATTCTGGGGACAGTTCTGTGATTCCCAATATACTTTGTAAAATGAAGTATGTTACTTTAAGAAAACACTGTTATAGTTTTGGTGCATAAAAAGTGATTTAATTGAAACAGTTGGTCCCATATTGAAGTTTTTTCCTTCAGGATTCTTTTCACATATTTGTTTTGTTTTTTTATTTTGGGTTTTTTTTTCCCAAATGATCTATTTTGACGTTAAAATTGTCAAAACCATAACAGTTTAACTTACTGTGAAAAAAATCACAGTAAACAAATCAGTGCATGTGCACTCTCTCTTAGTACAAGTTATCTTGCTGCAAAGAATAACAGCATGTCGTGCATCTATTTAGAAAACAAATATTTTCGGTGACAATCTGGGTAGGTTTGCAAGCCATGTAACAATCCACAAACAAATACAATGCCTTTCATTCTCAGAAGCAGACAGATGTTTGTAGATAGCAAGCAGTAGAGTGAGGCATGTCTTCTGGGCCCTTTAAATCACCGCTATTCATGCAGTGGGTGGGTAGTAGTTTTTCTTGGTGGGGGGGATGTGAATGAGTGAGGGATGTGGAGGTTTGAAGATAGATAAAAGCTTGAAGGCTATCTCAGCATTTAGATGTCCAAAGGAGGAACTGGAGACTCCTTCAAATGGGCACTTTGTAAAAGAAGAGAGTTTCAGGACTGATAGACAGTCTTCAAGTTAAAAGCAAGCACCTCAACCAAGACAAATAATGCAGTTTGAAGTGACACCAGAAAGGGGGCACCAACTACTGATACCAGATGACAATGAAAAACAACTTCCAGATAAACAGGTGTTACAAGAACTGATTGTGAGTAATTAAGGAGATAACAGAGGAAAATGTGTAGACCTGAATGGAAGCAAAGTCATATAAAAGATGGGATGTCTTGCATGAATCCTTGGGTCTCATTTTGTCAAAACTTGGAGCACGGATCTGAACCGAAAGAAGCGTCACTCCTCTCTTTCCCTCACATTTAACTCATCTGGCCAGGGAGTAAATGTGAGCACAGAATGGTAATTATAAACAATGACAAGATGGTGGTGTGTGTATGAGTAAGTATGTGGGCATAGTAGACGGTATGCATATTACAGAATAATGTTACATTATCAATAAATGTGGCCTTTTGCCTTATCCCCCTGAAAAGGATCCCGTGTAATTCTTTCAAGTATAACAAATGCCCTCCCTGATGTTGCCCAAGGTTGTTGCCTTTGCCTGAAGAGTTTTGTCTTGGGAGGAATCCATGGACTGGGTTGGGACACTAGTAGGATCCCCTAGAATCCCATGCAGCTGTTCATAGAAGCAGCATGTTTGCAGTGATGATGCAGACTGTCCCATTTGTCTCCTTTATCTTCTGCTATGCCTGCCCGTGCTCCTTTATTTTCATGCACCACTGCTAGGCATCCCTGGCATATCATTTTCCCACCATGTCCTGTGCGATCCTGGTATAGATATCAGCATTTCTTTGCTGCTTCGTAGTTCTGCGAGAACAGATTCCTGTTCCCACACAGCAGTCGGGTCTAGGATCTCCGGCATGATCCAACCTGGAGCTTGTTTGCAACCCTGAGCATTCATGGCCAGATGTGCTGGTGAGATGTGCTGCCTCAGTTGTGAGGTCTGCTCACCACACTGGCCAAACAGGAAATGAAATTCAGATTCTCCTGTGACTTTTCCTGTGCATCTGGAGATCAGCCGAGTTGAAAGTGCTGGTCAGAATGGTCAAATTGGGGCACTATGGGATACATCCTAGAGGCAAAGAACATCAACTTTCACAGAGCTGCATCTGCACTACCCTAAAGTTGACCATGCAAGGCCAAATTTGCCATTACTCCTCATGAAAAGCAGGAGTACAGAAATCAGCTTTAATGGCCCTTAACTTCAACATTGCAGGCTTGGTAGTGTGGACTCATTGTTTAGAAAATTGACTTAATGCAGCTAAATTTGGTCTAAATTCCTAATGTAGACCAAGCCAAAAGGAAATGAGGCAGTCCAGAATAAAAAAAAAAAAAAGGCTAAACCAAAAGTTAAGAGAGTTAAGCACAGTAGACTCATGCACGGCCAGTTGAATATGAGGCAATATGAGCCTTCCAGTAGGCTCAGGGGTTCAAGTTAACTGTCTTATCCTCATTTAAGCTTTTATGTTTTGACTTCATTTGGCCTTTTCAGTATTAACAGTGTTTGTGAATTTAAAAGAGGAAGATGTGCTGAAAAGCACTTACATGGTGGTTATTGTAGGTCTCACTATACCAAAGATAATAATTCTTGTGTCTCTGCTGGGTTATCACTAAAGAAATCTGACCTCTGTAGTAACCACACATCTTCCTGTCTATACCACAAAATGACAGTACTTT
Source organism: Apalone spinifera (assembly GCA_030068395.1). NCBI lineage: Eukaryota > Metazoa > Chordata > Testudines > Trionychidae > Apalone > Apalone spinifera. Next base: position 95,266,832 of record JANRFK010001234.1, read on the forward strand.
CATAAAAACTTTATAAGAGAAGGTGAAATCCTAGCTCCATTGAAAATCAACAGCAAAGTTTTCATCAACTTCAACAGGGTCAAGATTTCACATAAAAAGAACTTAAATATGGAACTTAATCAGTATCAACAATTTTATGATATGAAAACCATGAGTCTAATCTAAAACGTTGGGAGTCAGTTTATCTTCAACGTTCACTAATGTAAGTAGATGTGGGAGTGATTTCCCCAGAGCTGCTGGGAAGATTGGCCATGATTTGTGTAAAATTTGTTTCATTCTGAGAAGAGACAGTGTTCTGTATTATTCATAGGAATGCAAGTTCCACAGAGATTACCACAAAATAGGAGACTTCAAACAAGACTTCCAACCAGGATGTTCTGTCCTCCAAGCAGATCATTGTCTCTCCTCCTCCCTTTGAGCATTCAGCACTTCATAGACAAGTACAAAGACAGTGCAGGTCTCTGCTCTGAATGTCTTCTAGCCTAATTAGATTGATAACATAATGGAAGCTGAATACAGTGACATTCAGAAATAGATGAAGGAGATCATCCTCAAGTCATGAACATATATAAACGTTCCTCCTCACTCCACATATGTCTCTTGATCTGCTTCTTCTTTTTACAAGTGCTTTCTTGCTTGACACTCTTCAAAAATAACCTGTTAGGAAATCAAATTTCTTTTTATTCTTCTCACAAATATCTTCCTAACTTTGTGGAGGGATTCTTATCTTACTGCAATTACATTTTAGAGTTGGCATACTCAAATCCTGACTGATTTTCAGAGTAGTCTTAAATCACACATTATAAAGCCTTATCCTCCAGCATTCTGATTGCTTTGGATTTAGAGTCCCAGTTAAAGTCACATCTATAAAGGAAGATGACATGAGCAAGCATCTTGCTTCTCCCTATGTTCTTCAGCCCCCAAATTGATTTGGTATCTTAAGTTATTGCTGTAGTTTATACTGAGTCCTCTGAATCAGTTCACTGAATTTTAGCTACAGCTATATAAAATCTTATACAGTGAAATTATTTGACCATACTGAGGATGGCTATGCTCTGATCCATCAATGCCACAAACTGCCAGCTATAAAGGAATCCTCAGTCCCACTCATCACAATGAATGTTTTTAGCTGTTATTGAACATCTGGCGTAGATTTTCCTAGGCTTATAATTATTTATTTCTTTAGGTAGCACATCAATAATATTTATATAAATCATACTTGACCAGTGAATGACTACTGCAGCTGTCATAAAGAAACATTGGGAGGATCCATGGAAAGACAGACTTGTAAGTCTGACTTTAATAGAAAAATAATGGAGACATTTATAAGGGACAAGATTACAATTCAGTTAGAGAAGTGATTTAGTAAGGGGCAGCCTGCATGGATGTGTTAAAGGAAAATCATATATGACAAAACGAACTAGGGTTCTTTCAGTGCATTACTGAATTGATAAAGATGAAATTGTTGATATAATTCATCCAGATTTCAGGCAAATATTTGTTACTGACTGCACGGGAGATTGCTTTGTAAGGTCAGGAAGCAGAGTACAGTGGACAACTTTTGAAATGGAATACAAATTGGTTTAGGCACAAGAAACAGATGGTATCCACTAAAATGAAATAATTCAAGGTGCAGAGAGGTTGAGATATGCATGAGTATGAATGCTGAATACCATGATTCAGGTCCAAAAGCATTTGTTGCATGAGGAATGTGGAAATGGGCAGATCTTCATGATTTTAAATGAAATGATTTGCAAAGCTCTTTGGATTGACTGACTGAAAATTATCATTGAAATACAAATCATTGTACAGAAATCCATGCAGTAAAAGTATGATTAAATTCCACCATGGCCATAGGAAAATGCCTAAAATTCACACGTGATTAACCACTTCTATTTGCCTTGTAACGCCAGCTGTGCACCTTGTTAAATAAGAAATTGAAATAAATGCATTTTAGTTGTATGTCAGAATTATCTCATCCATTGAAGTTGGAAAAAGTTTCACTTTATTTTTAATGGATTCATTATCTGCGTGGAATTTGGGGATCAGAGAATGCAGGAGAGCCATCCCAGTTATACAAGGAAGCACCTCAACCAGCTCTTTTGGCTTTTCTCTCCGTGTTTCTTTTCATTTTTATTGGAGACTGAGAGCAACAGGATAATGAAAGGATTCTTGAAAGTGGAATTTCTTCATCCGAAGACATATGCTTTGGGTATTCTGCATGCCATGGGCAACTATAATCTTGCCCAACCCTGAGAACATTATGGGCCTTGCTAGGAAGAGTATTAAGACCACTAACTGAATCAGTATGCATGTTAAGTTTTCCATAAGTCAAAGGATAAACACTCAGGATACATCTACACAGTGGCGCTATTTCGGGATAACACGTGTTATCCTGAAATAGTGTGTGCGTATTAACAGCATGCCTGTTCTTTCAAAATAGATTCAAAATAATGTGCATCTTATTCTGGCTTCCTGTTAACCTTGTTACACAAGGAATAAGGAAGAGGCCGGAATAGCACTCTATTTTGAAATTTGGCACTGTGTAGAGAACATCAAATTCCAAAATAGGCTATTTCGAGCTATGCATGACTGTGTAGACATACCCTAAGAGATTACTAAGGGTATTAGAAATTCCAATGGCAGTTAGAGGTCTATGTGCTTTTGAAAATTAGGCATTTTTCACTAGGCATCTATCTCTCTGAATCTTCAGGCACCCAAAGAATTTTGAAAGTTTGCCCTTAAAGTGCCAGATTCACCAGTGGTGTAAACCAAAATAGCTCCACTGAATTTGATTTATTTTTAATGCTATATACCCTCTCTCCAACAATGAATTTGTATAACACCACAAAACAAATTTTCTTTAAATTAACTGGTGCTGAAAAAGCTTGGACCAAAATTCACAAGCAGATTAATAACATATCCGTTTGGATTGCCTAATGGGTACATCTACATGGCCAGTGGCAGCGGGTCTCAGAGCTTGGTTGGGTTTCCATTATGGCACTAAAAAAAGTTGTGCAGATCTTGTGGCGTGAGATGGAGCTTGGGCTCTGAGCTTAGGAAGTGGGGGAAAGCTCTCCAGAATGGCTTCTCTCTCTCTCTCTCTCTTTCTCTCTCTCTCTCTCGTGGCTCCAGTTTGTGGTTGGTGGTTGTGGGAGTGGACTAGCTTTTTCTCCTTCCCAGAGTGTTTTGGGGAATGCTAGCTGTCAGATGACAACTCCTCCCATGGCTGTGTGGACCTCAAATATACATGTTACATAGTAAGCCTCTTATTCCCAGCTGCTGCATTTATGCTCTCTGTGAGCGCTGCTTCTCTCAACTCCTATAAATTAGCTTCTTCTACTAGGAAGTGATCCTTATACTGCTCCCATTGTGCTCCCCAGCTTGTTCTTCTTTGAATTCCATTAGAGCTTACAAGGTGCTAAGGATTGTTTTCACATACAAGAAGTCACGGTCCCTACCCCAAGGAGCTGACACCCTAATATGGTCATTGTAGTTGAATGCAAAACTTAGTATGTCTCAGAGATGGTCAAACAGCTTTCAGAATCTGGAGTACTCCATCGATGAAAAATGAATGAAGCCTCCCAAAAGCTTCATTGGGATGCATATCTGCTGACAATACCTGATTACCCATGACAAATTACATTGTAACATAAAGTAGACTGAATGCCCCAATTTTTCTCATGACAAAACTATTTCCTGTGCATTTAAGATTTTTATAATACTGATTAGAGTCTTAATGCAGTACACCTTTCCTTAGGACCTCTTTCAATTGTATCTGTCTGAACGTCTAGAGCAAATATTTCCTTTAATAATTAAATGCATTTTAACTGCCTTAATAAAAATATTTGGGGGGGAGGGCGGGAAGGGCGGGAATAATGCAGCAGGAGGACAGTGAGAAACTGGCAAAGTATCTTGACAAGAGGAGTCTGACACTTCTGGGAAAACAGCATTCATTTTCTGGGAAAACAGCATTCAGGTCTAAATTCAATTATAATGACATTTTCTTAAAACAGGCAAAGCAAACTATTAAGATCTGTGCTTTATTATGCACTGCTATGTGCTGATTCTTATGACATTTTTTTTATTCATAGGATCATAGGAGCAGGAATTAGTAAGGTCAGCTGTACATATCGTAGCTTAGTCTTAATCCTTAGGGAGTTAGCCAGTTCCCAGGTGTATACATCCAAAGGATAAATGAATTGCTGCTATGGGGCAAAAGAGAGAGCACTCAGGACTTCTTCCAGCACTTAAGCTATATCTAGACTACGGGGAAGATTTGATCTCTTCCGATCTCACTTTCAAAAGCAGAGCTTTCAAAAGTAAAAGTAGTCTAGATGAGGGTTTTTTTGGCAACCCTCGCCCCTTTTCAAAAAGCCGTGTAAACCTCATTTTTTGAAAGTGAGATCGGAAGAATCTTCCCCGTAGTCTAGGCGAGCCGTGTTCACCTGTTCAGCTTCCACCAGGGGGAAGCACATTCTCTCCCTTAACCAGTCCACTCAGGGATAGCTGTTTCCCTCTGCCCAGGGAAGTCTTGAGAATTTTCAGGTATAAACTCCAGTATAACTGTATGCTAAAGAAACTGGCAGCTGCTGACCTAGTGGGTGAGGAGAGTAAAGCTGGCCACCTGGTTCTAATGGGTAGAATTATTCAAAAGGCTAGATTGAGGCAGCAATGCTTCTTGTACCTAAGCTAAAGATCCCTGCAGCATTCAAAAATCCTATGGGGTTTACTCATCAGGTGGGTTACTACCAAATAACTGTCAAGTATCAGAGGGGTAGCCGTGTCAGTCTGAATCTGGAGAAGAGGGGTCAGATGACATGCATCTGACGAAGTGGGTCTTTGCCCACGAAAGCTTATGCTCCAAACACTTCGGTTAGTCTATAAGGTGCCACAGGACCCCTCGCCGCTACCAAATAACTGTAACATGAAATTGGGAACAGGGACATGTTCAACTTAGGGACATATGAGAGTGACAGCTTGGAAGTGCAATTCAACCCAGCCTACTGATTAATTAATCTTATGGCCTCTATATAAATCCATGGTACACCCACATCTTGAATACTGCATACAGATGTGGTCACCTCATCTCAAAAAACATATATTGGCACTGGAAAAGGTTTCAATAAAGGGGCAACACAAATTATTAGGGGTTTGGAACGGGGGCTTAAAAAAGAGAAGACTAAGGGGGAATATGATATAAGTCTATAAAATCATGACAGGTATGGAGAAAATATTATTTATTTGTTCCCACAATCTAAGAACTAGGGGTCACCAAATTAAATTAATAGGTAGCAGGTTTTAAACAAACAAAAGGAAGTTTTTCTTCATGCAGAGTCCAGACAACCTATGGAACTTGCCAGAGGATGTTGTGAAGACCAGGACTTTAACAGGGTTTGAAAAAGAACTCTATAAATTCATGGAGGAAAGGTCCATCAATGGCTATTAGCCAGGATGGGTAGGAATGGTGTCCCTGGCCTCTGTTGGTTAGGGGCTGGAAATGAACAACAGAAGAAGGATCATGTGATGATTCCCTGTTGTGTTTACTCCCGCTGGGGCATCTGGCATTGGCCACTGTTGGAAGACAGGATACTGGGCTAGATGGACCTTTGGTCTGATGCAGTATGGTTGTTTTTTTGAAGCCCCACAAAAATAACCGTAATAAATGAGAGTACCCCACAGTAATGGGTAAATGAGGTCACACCCCTGTACCTCAGTTCAGTGTATTGAGGATAACTATATCCATCCACAGACAAAGTCCTAGTAGTCATTATTATGTCATTTCCTTTCTGTTTGAAAACCAGAATGCCAAAGAAGCAATCGGACCTACAGTGAAGGGAGACTCCAACAGAAAAGGAATGACTGGCTCAGGGCATTCATATTGTGTTCAGTTGTTCAAATCCAGCCCCATTTGTTGGTGAATGAAAGCTATTTAATGGCCATGTGACATAGACTTATTGTCTCGGTCCTGGTGCTAGTAGAAAGGTATTACCATCACATTTGGCACTGCCATCCTTGCTAGCAATCTCAATTAAAAGTCCAAGAAACTGCTTTGATATAAAACAGATGAACTATCCTCTCCAGGAAACTGGTATTGCAGCAACTATCCCTTTTTTACCACTAAAGGGGGAATTTCACTTCCCAACATGTTAATTTGACATCTTTCACAAACATAAAAAACCACTTTAAAAAACCCAACTTTTCTTTACTTTTGTTACTCAGTTTTCAAGAGAATCTAGTTTATGCAGAAAAATATAAAAGAAAGCCATTCAGGGTCATGTCTCCTGACAGCAAATTTGGATTCTAACATTTTCTGATTCCTACAAGAGAGGAAGTCTTCCTAGGTGATCAAAATATGGAAAGGTGTTTTCAAAAACTACTAAGATCCTACTTGGTATTTAGATCTAAGCTTGATTCACAAACCAAAGGGAAGAGATTTTAAAATATTTCATATATGCTGAGAAAATGCATCTATTTGGGGAGAGAAAGTAGTGGCAAATGTACTATGGAAGAAAAAGCTCCCCCAGGGTGGGGTAAGACTGTCATGGACTGTCTCAGGACCTTCCATAATCAGAATTACTGGGACTTTGAAATTATGACTATTATGTCTAATAGAACTTGAGTTCATATCCACTGCTCCAGAAGAACTCTTGAATCAGTTTGCCTCTTGTATTTTGGAATCTGTGTTCTCGTAGTTAGATAAATTCAACTAGTTGAACTGCAGAGAGAGTAGTTAGAGAACGTGGGTAAAAGTTTCAAAGGCATCAGCCATTTTCAAAGGGGATTTAGTGTTGTTATATATATGAAATATTACACACAAAAATGACTACATTACAATATTGTTATTAAGGCTGTAAATGCAACCACTCAGAAATTCAGAAATGAAGATGCACAACTACCTGTGCATATTTAATGTTGGGCCCCTTGGTTCCTGTGTTATGATACAGTTTTTAATTACATGACCACATACTTATGTTTTTCACATACAGCCTCTCCCTTTCCCTATATTCAGTCTTTCTTTCCTTGCTAGTCAATTCCAGTGTCCCTCTTCTTAGGTCCTCACCTAATATACCTCTACCTCTGTACCACTGCCATCCTGCTGGTCCCCATACTCTCTGTCACTGGGCTCCTCATCCAAGCTATCTCACTCTCCACCTTTTCCACCACCCTTGTTCCCTGTCCTGGTCTCTTTCCCCATCTCACCTCAGTTCTCCAGTCACATTCCAGCTCCTCCTCAGAACTGTCGTCTCCCTTTGGCCCTGTTCTTCCACACTTGTTCACAGTCCAGGCCTCCTTGCCAACCAGCTCCAGCCATGCCTGACATTCTAAACCATCTCCCATTCCTACCCTTCCGCATGCCACTGAGTCAGCCACCTCCAATCCCAGTCTTATCTGGCTCCTTGTCTCATATACAGAATATGCAGCAGCATAGGGCACCCAACATTTGGGGCCCCATTGTGTTTTAGTGTTCACTCACCCACCTCTTCCTATCCCTGTTCAGTGGTTCTGCTTCTTTTGGAGAGGATTTTGTTAACTTAAAAGTGAAAGATCCTGTCAGGCCTATTAGCAGAACACTGAACCTGTGAAAGAGCCATTTAAGTGGCAATGAAGCCATTTAACAAGCATTTGCCTACTCCAAGTATATATTGTCAGGTTCTGACTTTACTGTTTTAATCTACAAGGCCTTAGTTTAAAATTTGCTTTAAAAAGATTTCAGTAGTGTGTTGCTGAAGATTATAAAATCAGACCCTTAGAAAATCATCTGCCATTGGGATAGGGGCATCAGTTTAATAGTACTGCGTAGGGACCCCAAAATCCTAAGAATGGCGCTACCTTGCCCCGATCTACTCCTTTTCCTTCCTCCCCTATCCCATGTCCAGCTGTTGTCCCCTCTGTATTCAAATCAGAGAGTTTCCTCCTGCTGAGCATGCACAATGGAGAAGGAACATACTGAGCACTAGACTGACAGGCTCCCTGCTATCAGTTTTGGTATATCTGATTGTAAGCTTACAGCCAGTGTCTAGTATACAAATGAGGATAATATATTAAAAGTCCAACAACAGAGGAGTAAATAGGAAACACCATCACTTCAAAACTCTTCAATGTTTGTCTAAGAAGTATCTGTCATGGACATGACTGGGCATGAAAGGATTCAAAATAAATGAAAAGCAGCTAAACTGTTTTGGATGTCAGTTCATATTGTCCAGCTGACAGACCACGCATGTGAACTAGAGGAGTTGACAATAGTGGAACCAGCAATGAATCCAAGAAAATTGAAGAGGCATGGCAGGAATATAAATGGACAAAAACCAGCTTCAGACTAGATACCAGAGAAAAGAAGACACAACAGAAGAAAAGTAGATACTTACGGGAAAGTGCAAATGTTAAAATTAATGCTATTGTCACAAATGTGGAATACCCCCAACAAACTGGTGGGTGCACAAAACTTCAGGGTGTATTTATCTGTTGGCAGACTAGCAGAAATATAAAATGAGAATAATGCTGATGTAAATTACCACAGATCCTAAAATGCCCATAATGTTCCATAATATATCTCTTCATTCAGAGATATTTAAATCCTGATTAAATAATTGAAACATCTATAGAAAGTAAGATCAAATCATTCTTCTGGTTACACATATTACATGATAGCATTTTTCAGGTATCTAAGAGAGTGTCACAAGGAGAAGGGAGAAAAATTGTTCTCCTTAGCCTCTGAGGATAGGAGAAGA
>JANRFK010001234.1:95296107-95325404 GCA_030068395.1 Apalone spinifera
CGGGGGCGGACGTACGTTTAATACCTGCCTCCCTAATGTTGTGGAATCATTCATTAGGCTCAAACCTTGATAAGTGTGGCTAGTCGTTTGGCGTGTGGCCTGGAATTTAGGATCTGCTGAATGCAGTGGTGTACACCACTATGTTCTTGGTGTATCAGGGCTCTTACTCCATTATTTTGTTCCTGATGGTTAACGCATAGTTCTTGCTGTATTGATAATATTTTTGTGTTGAGACTTACTAATAAACATACAATGGGTCAGGACTTCATAATTGTTCCTTCAGAGCACTGAAATGATGCTTAACGGAATTTAATATCTGAATTATTAAAAAAAATAGAATTGACTCTCACCAGGGGCTATATTGAGCCATTGACTTCTAGTGCAACTCCTTGTTACCTGAATGTGGCTACTATTAAAAATCGATGGTCCAATATGACTTGTGTGTACTATAATCAGAGTTGAATGATATAATATAAAAAAAGTAGCTACTTTGCTCAGGGCAATTCTGGTATTTGGCGGGAAGGGAGGTGATGGTCCCTAGACTCAGATTTTTTTTCCTAAAAAAAGTTTTGCCCCAACCAGTGTTCCCCTCTAACTCTATGTCCATGTGTACAGTGACTTTCATTATGTGCACCTATGTGGAGATATAACATAACAAAAGTAATTCTGCACATTGAAAGTGTGTGGCAAGAGTTGGGATGAGGGCTCTACATGGGGGTCTGGGCTAGGGCAGGTAACTGAGGTGCTGGAGGGCATGAGGTCTGCATCTGTGGATTCTGGAATGGGGCTGAGGATGAGGCGTTTGGGTGCAAGAGGAGACTTTGGGCTTGGGGATGGAGCAGAGGGGTTCAGAAGACAGGAGGGGGCTTTGTGTTTGGGCAGGGGGTTGAGGTGCATGAGGGGTTGAAGGCTCTGGAGTAGGTTTGGGATACGAGAGGGGTTTCCAGGTTAGGGATAGGGGCTTTGGGCTAGGAGAGTGTGCTTTGGGATGTGGTCCAGGATAAGGAGGTTGGTATAGAAGAGGTGGCTCTGGGTTGGGGGAGGGCTCAGGCTTACCTTCACAGCTCCTGGTCAGTGGTGCAAAGGCAGGCTGTCTTGTTCCTGCATGCTGTGCTGTGCTCCATAGCAGACAGCAAATCCAGCTCCTGGGGTGCAGAAGGATGAGGCTCTATCATGCATGGTGGTGTTACCTGCAATCACTGCCTCTCACCTCCCATTGCCCAGTGGGAGTGCGGATTCAGTTCGCAGGGCAGGGACAGAACCCAGAGCCCTGGGGCCTCTCTGTCTAGGACCTGGCCCAGACACAATAGCTCTGTGCTGGAACCTGTGGGGAGGGGGCCCTGGCTCTTGCAGCTTGGTGCTAGGGCTGGGAGGAGGGGCACTTCCCCACAGGCTTTGGGAGAGGTATTTTTCTCTACTGCAGCTAGGAGCCCCTTTGTGGAACTTAATAGCCACAATTATAAGACTTGCAGGTCTTGGAGTGCTTATAAATCCATGTAATTCTACTGGAGGCCTTTTTGAGAAAGCTAGTGACTTTCACTAGGCAGCAATGAAAGAAAGAGAAGCACCTTCTCACCCAGGTAACTAAATGAATAGTTCTAGGTCTCCCCTCCCCCAACTCCAGGTGGTTTAGTGCATTGTGTTTGCTGCCAGTCACCCATCAAGATGCACCCTGAAGTAGTTTAAAGGTAAATTGAGTCATACCCTTGTTTTCTAAGAATACCTTTTTAAAATCCAGTTTTGTGCAAAGAAAAGTAATTCCTATTGAAAGGATGTAAAAACAGGAAGACATAAACACATTGTATTACTATTGTGAACATATTTATGTAGGGTTCTTTTCCTCTAGTGTTATGGACAAGAAAAGTAACCTGGACTCTTCACAGCAGTTGAGTGCCCAGAAGCTTGGTTGTCCTCTCAGTAACAGTTTGTAGCCTTAAAACCAATTTCAGTTGAGTTTTTCTATCTATAAAGATGAAGGCCCTGATCGTGTAAGGAGCTCTGTGTCTGATACATGCACGTGTACTGATCCTCACCAGTATCCAGCAAAAACAAACACTGAGCAACTTGCTCACAGTTTGTTTTGTAACAGAAAGTGAGTCAAAAGTGTTAGGGATACAGAATGCCACTGAAGTAAGTCTGGCAGGAGGAGTAAAACTGTTACTGTCTTTGGTTTCCTCTTCTCCCCAGGTACTGTGCCTGTTTAGCCCCCATCCACAAACTTCCCACAGTGCCTTACTACTTCTGCCCCATTTTAAACCCATTTAAGAATGCAGCTCTAACTATGGGGTTAAATCACAAACATAGAACAGAGCTCCTCTTATTTTGTTGACAAGCATTGATCTGCATTTGCTATGTTACATCACGCTTGCCAAATTAAGACACAAAAATGTTTCTGTATTCAGGTGTTACCATGTGATAGAGTGGGTTTGTAAGGGAAATGGGATCTTCTTGATATCGTAGTTGTCCTCTGTTGCTTAAATTTTCAGTACAATTTTGGGGGTAGGTAGGTGAGGGAGGGAACCTTCCAGAGCTGAAGTTGCAGATTTGTCAGTTTTCTGACTTTGTATTGGCACTGAAGTCTAAAATATCAAATAAAGCACAATAATAAATCTGGGGTAACCTCTTCCTTGAAATAAAATATGTGGAGGGAGAAATTACTATGATGACAAGCCACAGTCCTGCAAACTTTTACTTGCCTATTTAACATGGTATGAATAGTCTCTTTTAAGTCAATTGAGGCTGTCCCTGGGATTACTCCACAAAAATAAAGCTATGTTCAAAAGTGTTTACAACATTGGGTCATAGGTTTGTGTATAAGGCTTTTTGTGAGAATTGAAATTAGACTGGTACTGTGGCAAAACTGGTCATGCCTGTGGCTCTCGTGCTACTGGTGGATAGTATTAGCCTCAGAGGTTCTCTGTGGCACTTCACACAGCCACTTTGTCTTTACAGCTGTGGCAGGGTCCACACCTTACTGAGTCATACTGATCACAGGCTAGTTTATGATTTTCAGGTGAAAACCCCTCTAGTCATATGTGTTCATTTTTTTTTTTATTTGTATCCTTTGGTATATATGGTTGTGACTATTTTCTTCCACTATTTGATCTGAGGAAGTGGGTCTGGCCCATGAAAGCTCATCATCTAATAAACTATCTTGTTAGTTTTTAAAGTGCTACATAGTCCTGTATTTTGTTCCTCTAGTCCTGGTCCCCCTTCTTGAGGTAGTCTCTGTGTTGGCATGGGGGAGGTTTAGGGGCTGCCCAGGCCCAGGGACCCTAAGGCAGAGCAACAGACAAGGTTGTTCTTACTTCTAATATGGCAGCTTTTTCCCTAGACCACTTTCCCAAATAATCCTTCCAAGCGCTTTCCCCCAGTACCTGCTAGCTAGTCCTCTGCTCATGTGCTCGCTCTCTTTCATGCACCCACCCACTCCTCCTCTTCTTGTCCAGCACTTCCTCCTACTAGTCAGTCACTCTTTCTTTGCCCTCCTCCTCTTACCTGGGGGGAAGCTTTTAAAGCAGCCCCACTGGCTTTAATTGGTCACAGGTGTTCAATTAGCTTGCTCCCTCCGGCAAGTAATTAACTCACCCCAGGTGTCTGCCTGCCTTCATTTCTTGGCAGCATCCTCTAGGAGTTTACTCAGGGAAGAGAGCGCCATTTATGCAGCACCCTGTATACCTGCTTTCCATTAGAGTGCAGCAGGCTGTTGGTTTGGGTCTGTCACAGTATGTAGATAATGAAGGCAGTGCCAGGGCGCAGTAATAGGTAGATCATTTTTGTATGCAATGGCGGTGAGGCAATCTTCCTGATGAAGAGCTCTGTGTAAGCTTGAAAGATTACCTCTCCTTACCTCACTTTGTCTAGAAGATGCCCTGTTTGGCAGCTAAAAGTATCATGTGAAACATGCTGTGGTCTTGTTTTGTTACTAACTTCTTGAACTAAAGTTTTTTCCAAAATGAATAAAACAAAGTACATCAGTTTGAGTATAGAATTAAACTGTTGCCTTTTTAGTGTAACTGCTATGTTTTTTACTTTAGGCTTTGTCTACATTACAAAGTCTTGTTGTCAAAACCTGCCTTTTGGCGAAAAAAACAGAGAGCATGTACGTTGCAATTTACTTTTGTCAGAGAGAAATGCTCAGTGTCATGATAAAACTTCCATCCCTAGGAGATTTTTCTTTTCTTTTTCGTCCTTTTATTATCCACAAAGCGCTTCCACCAGTATTCCACAATGCCTGCCCTGATTGCTCTGTTTAGCCCTGATCTGTGCTGCCCTGCAGGCATGTGCCTCTCCTCTTTCAAAGCTGGGGTGAGTGAGTGCCTGACAGCTGAATGAGCTGCTCCATTTGGGGGAACAAACAGAGCAAATCATTGGACCTCTCTTTTTCTTCCCTGCACTAGAAACACAGCCATAGGCAGGCTGCTGCTGCACGGGCAAGGTTGTACTTTTATATTCCTTAGCAGAGAGAGATCACAGAGGTACTCTTGATGCTGCTCCCTGCAGCTGAAGAAGCTGTGGAAGAACTGTGAGGGAATCCTAAGATGCACAGGGATCAGTTCTGCCTTCCTACAACACTGCACTGAGATACACATCCCCTCAATGCGTTGCTGACTCTGACCATGATGGTACCCCCAGTGTGGATAAGATCTGTTGACAGAGGGAGCAAGTGTGAACACCTTCTGGTAATTGTTGTTTTATCAACTTTTCGGTATTGACATACTTTTGACAAACCTTGGTAATGTAGATATACCCTTAGTTTCTATGTGTAGTTGTACATGGAATACAACATACCAGTGACTATAGCATCCTGGTTTCTTTTGTGTGCTTTGTACATAGGCACAATGTTAAACAGTAAGAACTGGCGCCAATAACATCCAAAATTTAAGTGATTCCCTCTGATCTCTGCATCTGTTTACCTGGAAAAGTTACTTCCACAAAGATACTATGTAGGTAGGCTTGTCCGTGCTAAGTCTTAGCTCTCTTGTGTAGGGGTGTAAGTGACTAGTCAACCATCCAGTAAGCAAAAGCTTATCAGATAGCTGACACACTAGTTGACTAGTTGCTTCCCGCCCCCCTTGCTCCGAGGCTGTGGAGGGGAGGGGGAAGGAAAGGGTGCTGGGGGAAGCTGCCTTAAAAGCTCCCAGCTCCATGGGAGAGAGGAAGGGCGCAGTGGTGGTGGTCCACTTTTGAAATGTACGAGAGTTGCTGCTGGGGCTCTTGTGCATTTCAAAGCAGAAGTGCGGCATGGAGCCTGGGGCCAGCAAGTCCGCTACTGGCCCCAGGCTACAGGTGACGTTTTAGTCTTGGAAATGCTCAAGAGGCCCTCCTAGGACGCTTGTACATTTCAAAGGCGGAACACATGTGGAACTTTGGCCTTGAAAATGTAGCAACAGCCGGTGAGGATCTTGCTACATTTCAAAGTGGAAGCATCCTTACTGCCTAATCTAATAGCTGTTGGAAATTCCATTGACTATTCGATTAACTGATTAATTTTAACATCCCTACTCTGTGAGAGTTCCACCAATCTCACAAGCTATTATACAGAATACTTCAGTCGGACCTTCTTGATCCGGCGCCCTTGGGACTTGACCTGTCCTAAACAAGGGAGTTTGCCAGACCAGGGAGGTCAGTGCCCTTTCCACCTCTGCTCCTGGTCATCAGGCTCCACTCCCCTCTCTGGCTGGATCCTGGCTGCCAGCCCCTCTGCTGCCTTACTCCTAAGCCCCACTCTGTCACAGTGATTCTCTGCCAGACTCTCTTGCCAGACCATGGATGTTGCCAGACCACAGAGGTTTGAGTTTACCTAATATCTTGAGAGTGACAGAATGAATTCTTTGCCTTGCCTTTTGAGCTGGTGTGTGCTCTGTTTCCACACAATGCTTGGTAGGGATTGTGTTGTATTTGTACAGGCTGTAGGAATGCGTATGTTCCCCTTTTCTTATTGGCTGCTTAAGGATGCTGCTCTGGACAGTATAGAATATCAATCCATATCCTCCATGTGATGTTTTAAATTACAAGGATTCATGAAAAACTACCCAAAATCTCAACTGGTAGATGTTGCTCAATTGAAAGCCTTACTGCTTTAGCAAAGGAAAGAGTCCTCTTGTATGCCTATGTAAAGGCTTCTTGTGTGGCAAAATGAAGGAGAGGCAGAATGTTTGTTCCAGTAGCTTCATATTGACCTCCATCTGTGCATGGGCTTTAACTCTGTGACATTAGTCCAAAGCCAGTCCCATATCACTGAAACTCTGGCCTCAGGTTCCCAGTAAGAGCCAGGGCATCTTTGTCCAAACTGAGTGCCCTTGCCTTGACAATTTGGCCCCTGACAGCATTTTGATTTATAGGAACCCATGGTCAGCTGCAGGATCAGAAAGGTCTGTTTCTCTTAGCAGAAAAGGGGTGTGTATGTTACAAATAGATCCACATGGGCACTTACACGCTCCCTCCCCACACAAACTGCTTGGCTGTCCCTTTACTTGTGTAGAATCCAGTTTAAAGGCTAACTCCAGTCAAGTACTCTTGGTGGCTGTTTCTGACTATCAAGAATTAGTCTAAAAGGGGAGCAGTCTGATTACAGGTTCTTGTCATCAGATTTGGGCAGGAATTACTGCTGGCCTTTCCTTAAGGTGCTAAGACCCACTAGTGAGAATCCTGCAAGATAACATCTTCAGAGAAGCAGTGTTTGTAGGTAAGCAATCATCCCTTATCTACCACATGGGTATTGTGAAGATTGATGAATGTGATTTCTCCTTTGTTAAGAGGGTCTGAAGATGAAAAGCACTACTCATGTGCCAAGTACTAGTAATAAAATGAAGCCTATCTGCTTTGTTCTGGTTTGTGGGTGAGTGACTCCCTTACTCTGAAGTGGCAGATGGAAAACTGTGAGATTGTTTGTCCTTGTAATGCTTCAGAGAACAGTATTCTTGTACGTTTCAAACCACACCTGCTCAGAAGAATGCTGCCTGCAGTGTGGAGGGATGCTAGTTTCTGCATATTTTTAGCCTTTTAGAAACCAGGCCTTCTGTGTGTTGTGAGCATGTAGGTCAAAAACTAGGATTTTTAGCAATGTTGCAAGTCTTGTTTTGTAGGGTGACTGTTTTTTCCTCAGAATGTAGTTAAACTTTGAATCTATCTTTCTTTTTAAGTGCAACAGTCTCGATGGTACCCATTTTTAAAATGTTGGGTTCTTTTCAGTCCCTCATGCTCCCTGTTCTTTGCCTTTCTCAGTGTCTTACTTTGCTGGAGTAGAGAGAGAATGCCCATGGATAAACTTTTAATATCCTTGGAAAAACACCAATGTTCATTAATCATAAGTCTCAAAAGGCTACAAAGATCTTGTTTTTCTGTTTTACCTTGTGCTTGAGGCAAAGTTCTCCATCTCACATATAAAACAATTCCATGAGAGGATTTTCTTAGGGAGCAATATGAAGGTCTCTATTTAAGCAGAAATTACTGTTTGGCTAGATGTGACACATACTTGACACACTAGCAGTATGTAATTGGGGTGTGGGGACAAAAATACCCTTACTGAACACCCCCAGTGAGCAGTACTTCTGGAAACTTGATTATAAAAGCTATTTCCAGTCTTAAGATCCTGTTATTGGCAAAAGTGTGGGAGTCAGCACTGGGAACAAATGACATCTTTAAAGAGACTATAATTACCTACCTGTATTCTTGCTCTGCAGCAGGTAACTGTTAATAGTGCTCGGCTAGAGATAACCAGAGATGATAGGCAAAGGATTGCTGTGTGTGTGTGTGTGTGTGTGTGTGTGTGTGTGTGTACGCGCGCACACACACACACCCCTCCCCACCCCCCCACCCCTCCCCGGAGTCCTGCAAATCGGCAGATATCTTCTATATATCTGTTATCTGATCTGCAGATGTGGATGTCTGCAGCTCATTTTTTAAAATACATGATTTGCAGCAGCATCTGTATCTAGAACTTCCAAATTTACAGTTATTTGCATCTGCAGATGTAGATATCTGCAGATAATTTCTGCAGACACAAGTACAGATTTTTGTATTCGCACATTGCTTTATCTGTATCTGTGATTTCCAAATATTGCTCATTTATTATATATTTTTCTGTACAGAGCTTTGCATGGGGGAAATCAATGCTTCATATTTTTTGGTTAGCTTTGTATTTACAAAAACACACATCACATTTCTGAATTCCAGTCTTGAATGTTACTAGAGGTGGGTAAAAGTGAGCAGGACTTAGCGAAACATTGTCAAGCCCTGGGTGATGTATTTCTGTGCTAGCAGGTCATCAAATTTTGTAGCCTGCAGTGGACAGGAGCCCTTGCTAAGCAAATCAAGCTGTACTGTGTTAACTCGCCCATCAACATCATATGAAAGCGGGGGAGGATATATGGCAGTTTAATTTGCTAACAGTCCCAGTCCCGAAGTGTGCCTGATGTTTCAACAGACTTGTATCCTTTTTTCCGTTATTGACAATATGGGTGTAAGAAATGGGAATATTATAAGGTATGGATGTAAGGATGAGCTGTTTTTCAACATTTGCCTCTGAATTTAAAGAGATTTTTTTTTCCAAATGTTTACCTCCCTCTTCCACCCCCCACCTCTTTAAAAACAAAACAATCTTCTGGCAGCATCTAAAGGTAGGAAGATTGTTTTTGACTAATGTGCTAGAGAATTGAGGTATGTTTAAAGGGATGTTTCTATCCATTTTTATACATTAGTGTGAAGGATTATAACACATGTGGCTAGAGTTAAAAAGCTATGTAAGGGATCTTTTATAAAAGGACAGACAGTTCCAGAATGTATTTGAATAAGGTTATTCAAATACATTCATCTGTCTTGGTTACTGGTTCAAACTCTGTTCAGACCAGTAACAGATTTAATGAATGAAAATCACTGTTCCCTGTTTCCAACTTTGCTTGCTAAAATCCCTTGCTCTGCTCCGCCTCTTCTGTGGAGGCCCAGATCTGACCCACTCCCCCCTCTCCTGGGACTCCCCTGTTACCTGTACAGCCAGACTGGGAGGAACTGAGGCAGAGCCAGTTACAGATGCAGCCCTGCCTGCCTGCTCAGTGGAGATGATTTGGGTGGGGGAGTGTGTGTTGCTGGAGTGAGTGCCCTGGGGCAGCTGGGGCATGGCAGGGATCTAGAGTGAGGAGTTGAGACAACGAAGGGTTAATTCCTACAGCAAAGGGTCAGGGCCAGAGCAATAAGTCACAGTAGGAGTTGGTCCCCATAGCAAGGTTCCTGTCCCTGTAGCAAGGTGCTGGGGCAGTCCGGGAACAGCAGGGGTCAGCCCCCAAAGCGATAGGATTGGCCTCTGTAGTGAGGGATCAGGCCAATGAGGGCACAACGGGGAGGTGGATAGGATCCTGTCCCCCATTCTCTCTCCTCTCCCTCTTTTCCCCCAGCAACAGCCACACCTACCTCTTTGAGCCCAGTGCAGAAGCCAGCCACTGCTCTCTTATCAGACATCAACAGAAGAGCAGAGAGCAGCTCCTCAGTGGGGCCACCTGGGAACCCTAGCCATAAGAGCTATCATTGTTTTTAAACTTAGATTTTCTAGCAACTGATAAGATTACCAGTGGTCCACTAAGCAATGCCTTGGCAGAAAGCATGTCCGGGACCATAGTTATACATATGAAGAGGATATTGATGTAAAGAAGGTCATATGTTGTGGGTGTTCTCCCTCCCCTCCTTCGACCCCCACTGTGTCCATTGTTGTTTTGTGAGACATTCAGGAAAACTATGCTTAATAGCCACTTTTGCTTTCCAGTTAATTAACATTGTGTGGATAGGAGGAAAGATTAGACTGTATATTTGGTTGAAAAAGAAGAGTAGCTAGATCTACAAAATACTTAGGATGTCAGTAGTGACAATTCTAACACAAACCATTTTGTTTTTCAAGGAAGTACATTTTTGGGACTTGAATTGAAAAATAATATTCTTCCACTAATATATATATATATATATATATATATATATATATGGTAAACCTGCAGTAATGAATGTCAGGTCATTATCAACATCTCATAAATATTGCACCACTTTGAAGTATAAGACGCTTCCAGGGCATGTCTATGCTACAATGTTATTTCGAAATAACAAGGTGAGTGTCAACATAGCAAGCCCATTATTTTGAGATTATTTTGAAATAATGGGCTTCTTACTTTGAAATAAGCATTATTCCTCATGAAACGAGGGTTTATTATTTCGAAATAGCTGTAGTGTGGATGCTCCACTGCTGCTGTTTCGAAATAGCTCCTCCCCAGGGCCATTCATTGTAATTATCCCTTAGTGCTTCTTGGAGCTCCAAATCAAGGTAGCATGTCCACATTAAGGGAGCCTGCCTTACACTACTTTTGAGGCTTCACTGTAGTGTGGATGTGCTATTTCAAAATAGTTATTTCAGTGGTAATTATTCTGCAATAACTTATTTCAAAATAACCTTGTAGCGTAGACATACCCCCAGAGTAGCTATGTGTGAGGATAGGGACTTGTGGGGAATTTTCTGACGTTAATTTGTGTAATAATGTGTAGAATTTAAGCAGGGACCCCCCCCCCCCCCCCCCCCCCCCCCCCCCCCCCGCGCCACTTCCAAATACACTCTCTCTCCGCTATGCCTAATTATATCCAGTTTTTAAACTGTTAGTTTAGCTACCTCATATCAAGTTTTGTCTGCCAAGCTTTTTTTATTTTCAGAGGTATCAGAGATAATGTGGGTATTCCCATCTGGCTTTATTTTTGTGCTGCTTTGGAGCTTTGTATGTACACATACTTGACTAATCATTTTACTATAATTTAGATGCTAGAATCCTGATGCCATTTCTAATGAAACATTACAGCTAGATAATGCTGATAAAATTAAACATGGAAAGGTAGCAAATAAAGCCCAAATTCTTTCTCAACCACCACCCATAGTTCTTGCCCACAAATGCACACTTACGTCTAATATAACATTGTGACTTTCATAGGCTAATCTTGCCCAATTATTGAGTGATTCTCGGGATCGAAATAAACATTTGGGAGAAGAAATTAAAGAACTTCAACAAAGACTGGGAGAAGTTCAAGGAGACAATAAGGTACTACAAATGGTTTTTCTTTAATAGGAAAATGACATCTAATGTGCAAACTGGATTATTCAGAAAAATTGAATGAAGAAATATTTTACTGTTTTATTTACAAATTTCTAGAATATTGATGTTAGAAAAAATACTCAAAATGATGGAACAGAAAAAGCCTATGCAGGACACTAGTAATGTAGGTTCTTGTATTATATATGTGTGTATATAAAAGAGATTTGTGCATCCGAGTCTGTCAATGAGACCTTTGTTCAAGAATGCCTCCTAAATGGTAAGAGCCAGGACCACCAAATTTGGTATGCAGCTTAGGGATGTAAGCGAGTAGTCAATTGCCTGATAAGCAAAAACTTATCTGATAGTCAACTACTTGCCCCCTTCCCCTTGTTGCCTCTAGACCCAGCTCCCACCAGCACTGTCTCCGTGGTCCTGCCTCCCTTCCTGCAGAGTGGGATAGGGGAGGCTGCTGCGAAGCAGCCTCTGCCTGCGGTGAGCCAAGGCTGCTCTGGGAGCAGCACCTGCCTGTGGCCAGGCCTGTCCACCGTGAACAGAGGCTGCTCCAGCAGCAGCCCCTGTTCATGGCAGACAGGGCTGGCTGCTATGAACAGGGGCTGCTGGACTCAACTCGAGCTGGGACCGAGCAGCCCAAGCTTGTGCTGGTCCAGGATGCTGCACCTCTGCATTTTAAATATAGTAAGAGTGGCACTTATCGACTAGTCATGTAGTTCATACATAATGTATCGACTACATAATTAGTTAGATAACTGCAATTTAATATACTTAATGCAGCCTCCGCTTCTCCTAACTTAAAGCAAGGTCAGGGTTTGGTTGTGCCAGGAAAATGGGAAGTGCAGGGAATGGGATTGTTTCCCACAACAAGAAAAGGGAGGGGGCTGAGTGGATGCTAGACTGAGTCATCAGTGGGGGCAGTGAGTGCTGGGGACAGCTATACTGCAAAGTGACCACTAGGGGCAGCTGCACCACCAAAGGATTAGCCACCTAGGGATGTGACTCCATCTTGCCTGCCACCAGCCCTGGTAAGTGGCTCCCCGGGCCCTAAACCCTTACTCTCAGCACCAGATGGGGAAGAGAAGCCCCACTGCCGTAGGCCCTCCTCCGGGTGCACCAATGGAGCTGGGCAGCGCAGCCACAGCCCCTGCTGCAGGAGCCATAGCTCACCCATGTATTCCCCTATCCCTGTGCAGCTGCAGCCAGCCTGCATGGCCTTCACCTCATCCCTGTGCAGGGAATGCTGGTAGAAGGCCTGCAGTGCTGCCCACCTCCCCTGGGGCTTCAGGCCCACCTGTCTCGGGGCTGAACCTGGGCAATGCTGGGTAAATCTTCTAGTGTTTTTGTGCATGCTACATATATTTATTTTTGAGTATTTATTGTGGAACCTGGTTTGGGTCAATCACCACTAGCTTCTGCTGTTTTATATGCTGTTAGTGATGTTTCTGTTGATAAATATATTTGGTTATGTGGTATTTTTAAGCATCTAATGCAATAATGTCGTTTTTCAGTATATAATTAAACAAGAACACATTTGTATATTTGTCTCTACAAAAAACAAGAGCAGATTGTCTTGAAATTGAAAAATATATTCTGCTTTGAACTTGAAGAAATCATCCTGCTATTTATCTTTACATAACTGATTTATTTTATTGCCAAGTTTATTAATGTATATGGAACATTGCTCAGAATCTGCTGATCAGTATTAATCAAACTCCTGCTGTCTATTAATTGAAATATATGTGCTCAAGCTAAATGTGCATACCACTTGCAACTGGAGATATGCACACCAAACTAAGTAGTGAGAGGTAGGATGTGAAACAGGTGATGGCGAGAGAAAGGTAAGGACCAAAACCAAGTGTGTTCATGCAAAGCACCATGGAGTAGCTTGCAGGACTGGGACCTAATAGCTGGCTTAAGTACAGTTATAATGTATAAAACTGTATCTATTCAAAAAGTAGTAAAACTTAATTGGATGCAGTTATGCTGGTATAAAGGTGCTTATTTTGATAAATATATGCAGATATTTTGCTTCGTTTCCTTTTGCTCTTGATCTCCATCCTTTGTCTCAGTTCTCTTTGCTGCCCTTTGTTTTTGCTTTCTTTCATGATTTCTTCCCCCATCTCATTGGAGACTAACTTTTTTTTTATTTTGTAAGAGCATCCTGTCTCTAGCTCTTTCCTTTGCAGAGAAAGGGTGGGTCCCTAGGGCACCAGCCTAGCACATGGGGAAACTCAGGTTCAGTTGCTTCCTTCAAAATAGATATCGTTTGTGACTTGAGACAAATCCCTTAGCTGCTCCGTGCCTCAGTTCCCCTTCTGTAAAATGGAGATTACTGCCATAGCTCTCACTGGTGTGATTTATAGCTCAGAGCTGCTGTAATAATATGTGACTGACTACATAAGTACCTTAGATAGTCAGACTTGCCTTTTATCTGTTTTCCTTTCTCCCTCCACCTCTTTTTAATGTTCCCTGCTCCCCATTTCTATCTTTGTCAAAGGTGCTGCTCAGTAAATGCCTACAGCAGTGGTCACCAAGCAGTTGATTGTGAGGCAGTGTTCCCAGCTCCTCTTGATACCTCCCACTCCCAAGAAGGAGTCCACACTGGCACTATGCCTTGCGCAAAAATGGAGCTAGCTCTGGCTTCCTGAGGCATGCGGGGGAATTCCTGCAGTTCCACGCCAGATCCGGCTTCTCATGAAGCGCACATGCTTTTGTGGGGAGAGGAGGAGCAGTGAGTGCTTCCTGAGAAGCCGGATCTGGCATGGAGCTGTGGGACTTCTCTTGTCTTCCCTGTGCTCCAAGGAGGCGGGGGTTAAGATGGTGGTGCTGGATCCAGATCAGTTGGATTTCTTAAGGAGCCACATGTGCGCTTGTTCCAGCGCTGCCTGCAGATCCTGTCCAAGAGATCCTTGTCCCTGAAGAGGCCAAGCTGCCCCTGCTCCCTCCCCCTGGCCTCCTCCCCCCTGCCAGACATCTACCTCCAGCTTGCTCCTATACCCTACTTTCCTCTCCCTCCCCACTCACTGGCAGCCTTGTCCTGCACACTGGATCCCTCATTTTTTGGCCCCACCTCTAAACGTAGAGAGGCCAACAAATCCACTAACCCTGGAACCCCAGATGAGTTAATTTGGCCTGAGGCCTTGAACCTCAATCCTACTTACCCTCCCTCCCTCAATGGGCTGGAGTCCCAGGGGAGTGAGGTGTCTCAGTTGGGGCCACATCAGTGAGGCTTGGGGGATTTTGGAGAGGTGTGTGGGGGTGTTTTTTTTTGCATTTCACTTGTGTGGTCCCCGCCCCTCCCATAAATAAAGACAATGCTGAAAGTTTTGTGTTGGACATAATATCTTATTTAAAAATGAAGCCTGACCAACAAGCCCCCAATTGGGGCCAAACCTCATCTGATGGCAGCATCATAACACTCCTGCACCCCCCACAGACTCTAATCCTGAGCCCATCATACACTTGAACCCCCTGCCCTGAGCTCCTCACATCCCAGAGCTCCTGCACCCCCCATATCCCCAGTCTTGTTCCACAACATTCCTGCACCACTCACACACTGCAAACCTGTGTCCTGAACTCATCATACACCCACCCACCCCTGCTCTGAGCCCCTCATACACCCCAAGCCAAATTTCTGCACCCACATATCCACAAGCCTGTGGCTTACTCAGCACCCCAACCCTCTGCCTGACCCCAACACTCTCCAGCATTCCTTTCTCCACCTTCTCCTGCATACAAATTCCCTCCCAGAACTCGTACCTCTCACCCATTCACACACCCAAATGACTCATTCCTACCCCAGAGCCTGCACCTCCTGCCTCAACCTAGTGAGAGTAAGGAAGGGCTGGGGACAGCAAATGATAGAGAGCGCAGAGTCTCAAGTAAGGGATGGGGTCTTGGCTTCTCCTGATAATTAAAAAGTGATGTTGGGTGTAAAAAGGTTGGCGACCATTGGCCTACAGTGGTGTACAGATTGTACCTCCCTTAACTGTGACTCCCTGGTCTGGCAGACCAGCAGGACCACAGATGCCCTTGGGCCAGAAAACCACAGTGGCAGGGAGTCAGGCAGCGGGAGGACCAGCAGCTGGTGGCCCTGACTCCCAGCCCAGCAGAGCTCAGACTGGCAGCAGTCCAGCAGCAGAGCTGAGTCTGGCAGCTGGGAACCCTGCTGTAGGGCCGGGGTGGCTCCTTTTTCAGATATTCATGATGTGATAATGCTGTTCGTTCTCCATTTGTTTGTAGTATGTTCAGGTAAAAAGGAGGCAAGTGCAGAACTTCTCATACAATATGTAGTAAAAACAACCCTCTTCACACCCCTCCCTGTTTTTTCTCTGCTGCTCTCCGTTAAGCCCCATGCTGATGTGGGGGCAGTGCAGAATCTTACAATGCTGAGCCTTCTGCTTCAGACCGACAAAGCCTCCTTGGCTCCTGGGAAGCTCAGCCATTTGGTGACAGGTGGAGGAGGTGAGGCATACCTTTCCCTTCTCTTGAACCATGTTACTGAGACTGGGATGATCCATCCTCAAGGACACTTTCATAGAGTGCTAGTTTCAGTAAAGGCACAGTCCTTGGAGTGTTCTAGTGCACAGAGCACAAGGCCTTTATGTCTGCTCTATGTGCAAGAAGTGCTTCCCTCCCTAATGCACCCATACATGGATGTGTAAATATGGTGCTGTCTGAAGAAAAGAACAGAGCGTGTTCATCACCAAGTGTGACTGTGTATAATATGCTCTGTTGTTGAGCAATCTCAAACCCAGCTCCAGTTTCCTTTCCCCCTCACAGGTTTTGTCATTGGGAGCCAAGCCGTGGACGACATACATGTTTTGTACTAACCTACAGGTTGGACCTCCCTAGTCCGGCATCCTTTGGACCTGACTGGTCCCAGACAAGGGAGTTGACTGGACCAGCAGAGGTTGTGGGGGAGAGGTGTCAGCCTCCCTGCTGGGCTGCTCTCCCTGGCTGGTGACCCTGCCAGCTGCTGGTTCTGGCGACAAGCTCTGCCAGACCATGGATGTTGCCAGACAGAGTCCTGTACCACAGAGGTTCACCTTGTAATTATTTCCAAGTCATTTTAACCACAGATATCAATGGAATTCAATACTACAGTTCTGTTCTGTCAAATTATTTTTCTTAATGCTGTGTTTTTGGTAGTGGTTAATCCAGTTGCTGCATGTTGTGTGGTTCGATTTATTTTAGATCCAAGGGAAACCAGTACATTTCAGGGCTACTTAACCACTTTCTTATTTATTGCAAGCTTTAAGCAGTTAATACAGTTGTTTAAGTTTGACAAGCCTTAAGAATAATTACTATACAATTTAAACCTTAAATACTATAAATTCTAAAGCAATTAATACAGAACAAAGCAATGCAAAAGCAATTTCTAAAAGATCTACTATATACAATAATAAACCCTAATTCACTTACACTTAACCCATATGTTACCTACACTGCCTGACGGGCGGCCGTGATTCCGTCTTTTCCCACCCATAGGAATGCCACCACTGACGGAGCCGGTGTGAAGGGCCTAATCACTTCTAGTTACCTGGAGCAAGACATGTAGATCAATCCTGCCCATTCCCTCCCACTGATTGTTCTTACAAAACCCAATTTATAGGTAGTTCTAATAATATTTACCAATTAATTACGTATTGTGCAGGATATGTAAAATGCCCAATGCCCTATTTGGGGTATATCCTGCTACTCAGGATGTTGCTGCTATGTGTGCAGTTAACAGTTTCATGGCTGCATCTGTGCTTTTTGCTTATCAGAAACAAGTACCAGCAAAACATTTCCTGACTCTCACAGCTTTCCTTATTAACCCAGCTTTGCCTGCGTGCTTTGTTACATCAGACTTGAGTCAGGCCAGAAATCCACACTTTGGACAAGGCAGAACTTCCCAGGTATTGTCAAGGCAGGGTAATGTAGTGTAGAAACATTTCATATTTAGCTAGAAGCCATTCTGTATAACAAAAGCCATTTCAGTTTCTTGTGTCTGCACATATACTAGAGGGAGTGAACTGGCCTTCACCGAGGTGGGGAGAGGCCAGAAGGATGCACTGTTAGAATGTGTTAATGAACTATTTTGAGCTGTAGCTCGAACTCCCTAAAACAACTTGTTTCTTTCTCTGCTGATAATAATTCCTCTTTGAAGTTCGCTTTGATTTCTTGCCCTGACGTCAGACTTGTTTGGTTAAGGGTATAAAATACTAGGATTGATTGTATTAAGGAGCCTCACTGAGCCTAGCTCTGCTGGGATCACGTTTGGCTCACTTTGCTTTTATAGGCCAATAAAACTGTCTGTTTAGCCACGTAAACTGAGTGAAGTCTTTACTTCAACAGTAGGCTCCCTCACACTGCAGTTTAAGGAGTCTTTGCCCAGACTTCTCTCTGCAGGCCAACTTGCCATTGAGTAGTCATCCTTGTGATACCCTTATACTCATGTGATGGGCTTGAGTCGTTTTGGTGGCCCTCATGTCATCCAGTAAATAGAAGTCTGCAGCCAAGGGCATGAAAAAATGGTATAGTGACCAACACCTCACCAAAAAACCAAGGGGAGTTCCACAGGCATTAACGTTATCCAGCACTGTCCTCTCAGAAACATAGCTAGTCTTCATTTGTGTAATAAGTAATGCACAGAGTTGATTTGGGAGCCAGAAAGCTGTTTTTGAATTGCAAAAGAAAAGTTGTGGTCTCCCCAGGAGACTGAAAGCTGGGAGTCTATATGAGCTATTGTACAGTCTCCCAGATTTGCTGCCAGCTCAGCCAGAACTGCTACCAGAGTTAACTCAGCATTGCTTTACAGATAAAATATGGTGTACCCCAAACCTGCATATTACAATAATTTCTTCTTAGATTTTTATACTGCCATTTTTCTCTAGCTATGTTTTACAAAGTGAAGGAGGGTAGCAGAAGGTTGACACCAGCTTTATTTCTGGCACAAGATGGGCAAACAGCTGCTATTGTAGCCAGTGAAGCTGCTTCTGAATGAGCAGTTCTGCCTGTGCTTGAACATGCATGAGTCAAGTCTGTCCCTCAATGACAAGAGTTTTGTAGAATTAAACAAAACCTTTTTAAATATCACACAATGGTTCTACTGAGAGAAGTGTGTTGATGGCCTGATTTTTGTGTGGGGTTTTTTTTTTTTTCTTTTTCAGGTGGCATTAATGTTCATTGTAGTAAGATACAATGGTTAACTGGGTTAGCAATGGGATTTCACCTGATAACTTTATACTTGTTGTGGGAATTGTGGAGTCTAGATGTCAAGTAAATAATCAGGCAAGAGCAAATGGCTTGTATTTGACTTTTTTTAACTTAACTAATTTTCCCATTTATTCAGCTAGAACTTGAATTGCACAAACAGTCGAACATGTCCAAAAAGTTGCTTGAAAGACTTGTTGCTGAAGCTAAAGAAATGCAGCTGCAATTATACTGTAGCATTCAAGCAACTGAATTACAAGAGTATCTCAATCTCTTATCGGATCTGCCACATGAACGCTACTCTAGGTTTACAGGGCACTTGCTTTGTAAACCCTTTTTCTACCCAATGTTGGGACAGGGATACTTGGAGAATAAATCCTTAAACTTAGAGGGCCTGAAAAGATCATGTTCCTGACTTAAATGGAAACACAGAAGTTGATGGGGAGGGAGAACCTAGAAGTTTCTAGAAGATGAGATGTCTATAATCTCCACTCTAATTCCCACTCATGCAAATCAGTGATAGACAAATGATTTGCTGAGCTGCTAAGGTCATAGCTTGGTGAGAGGACAATAGCTACGATATTACTGACAATATAGGAGACAAACTTTGGCAATGACTGTGTGACACCCCACTGTGTCAGAGGTTCCATCCATGGGTGAAGCCACCTGCTGCAGCTTGGAAATCCTATACGTGAACTTACCAGTTCCCAGAATTCCCTTATACTAGCCACTTGCTCAATGAAAGAGACCTTTACTGCAATTCAAGCCTGTGCAGAATTGCTCTTTGTTGTCAGCCTAGGTCAGAGGCTCTGGCAGTATCCATGTTATGAGCTCTGGTGGAAAACACTGTCAGCTGCCTAGTTGTTATCTGGGTTGATTTTCATCAGGCTTAAGGGGTGCTGGAGGAAAAATGCTAGCAACAGCTTATCTTGATCAGAGCTTTTCCTGGTGGAGCTTCACTAGTGCTGGCAATGGTGGAAAGTTGGAATAAAAAAAGGCAACATGCAACTGGGACAGCTATGGCATTGAAGGGTCTATTCATAAAGCAGCATAGACATTATTTTGGTGCTCTTTTCAGTGATGAGTCCTTCAACTTGCAATCAGTCATTGACTGTTTAGACTTAGCGGTGATTTGATATACCTCTGTCTGTGCTTGTGAGCCACAAGCTATTGAGTTACTGCGTTGGAGTATATTAGTAAGTCAGTCGGACTGGCAATGTTGCCTAACCAGCTGAACTAGAAGCATGACAACTAAAGCTAAAGGGTGAATGCATGTAGCATGCATCCAATGCATGAATCAAATTAAGAACATGAGAATGGCCATATTGGGTCAGACTAAAGGTCCATCCAGCCCCGTATCCTGTCTGCTGACAGTGGCCAATGCCAGGTGCCCCCAGAAGGAGTGAACAGAACAAGTAATCAAGTGATCTATCCCCTATTGCACGTTCCTCACCTCTTGCAAACAGAGGCTAGGGACACCATTTTTACCCAACCTGGCTAATAAGTGTTCAAGGACTATCAATTGCTGGAAGAACTAGCTGTGATTAATGTAATTACACTAAAAATAAGTGATTATTTGGCATTGACAGACATGGTCTCTGTCTCAGGTTGTTTTATGGTTTTGCAAAGTGCACTTGGGACACCCAGAAGAAAATGTCAATGTAACATTTCTTTAACATAATGGGCTGGAGATAATAAGTTGAAAGAAACTAGTGTACCTTCATTTTGTGTGTGTAGTCATGAGTAAATTAGTTATTTATATTTAACCTTCTGGTTAATATTTTGAGACCAATTGTATATGACCAGATAAAACTGTAGTTCAGTACAGAACCTCTGTATTCAGTTCAAATCCAGCCTACTTTTGGTACCTAAAAGAGAGTTGAACAGCACCCTACTATGCCATTAATGTCTTCTTTCCTTAATGAACCAAAAGAGGCTTCAAAATAATGCTCCCAAAATACATATGCACATGCTGTGAAAGCAGTGTCACTGTATATACTCTTTATTTTCCATGGCCATTGTTCCCTGTGCACATTGTGCTCCTCACAGCAACTGAAGGTGTGGGTAAGAGGAGAAAAGCGGTGAAGATAGTGTTAGCAATGGTGCGGAGTGGGGTATAATACATTTAGTACATAAAATGTCTGAGGTGACAGATTCCAAGTTGAAACTTGTTGAGGGGTGACAATGGCATTGCTGTGGCCCTTTCCTCATATGAATAATATTGTACCTTTTGATTTGTCCCATTGGTGACTTACAATGAATCATGTGTCAGCCAGATTGATGGGATTGATCACAGTGCATAAAGTGAAGCATGTATAATGCTAACTGGTAGAAACAAACCTTGGACATTGGGAGTTTAGTGCATGAATCTCTACAGCTTGAGATATAAAATCAGATAGCTCTCAGCTAAGGCTGTTGAGCAGCAGTTCACAACTGCCAGTCTGCAGCCCCAGGTGGCTCTGGGGCTTGAAGCTAGGGGTACATCACCTAGTGCTTCCACTCCTGCTGCGGCTGTTGGGAGAGGTGTGTCCTGCCCTGCCTCTCAGTCCAATTATTGCTGGGCAACCGTAGGGTCTCTTCCAGGATGCAGAAGAGCGGTTTACTGCTTGGTGGGAGGGCGGCGCAGAGCCCAGCATGGCAGCCTTAGAGCCGCTGTGATCCGGGCAGTAGCCTCAGCTGGTGTCTGGGAGGCAGTGCAGAGCTAATGCTGGGGGGCTTTGAGGGATGGGCTAGTAATGGGGGAGGTTACGGGGGCAAGGCTGGCACTGGGAGGCTCTGGGTATGGGGCTAATATTGGGAGCTGGCACTGGGGGGGAGCCAGGAGGGGATTGGGTGCAATGGGGTTCTGGAAACAAGAGGCTGGCGCTAGGGGATCTGGTGCTGGTGGGGCTGTAAGGGTTGGGGGGCTGGTACTGAGGTGTTTGGGATGCGGGGGTTGGCACTGGGGGCTGTGAGAATGGGAGGCTGGCACTGGGGATGGTTGGGTGCAGGGACTTGGTCAGTGGCTGGCACTGGGGGGTAATGGAGGGGTGGGGACTCAATATTAGGGCTGGCACTGGGGGGGTTTGGGGTGTACCCCAGCCCCGTCATCCAGAGCCACCACAAACTGCTGGCTTCAGCTGTGGCAGCTGCCTGCCATGTCACAGCTGCCAGAGCTGAAGCTGGCTGTTTGTGGTGGCTTTGGGGACCGGGGCTTTTGGCAGACGGGTAAAATTTTATTTGCATATTGATTATTTGCAGAATGAATATGTAAATAAAATATTACTAGTCCACCAAAAGTTTGTGAATGGGTTTGCTGGTTCACGATATAAAAGAGATTGGGAACCACTGCTGTAGGGCACACTCATTCTCTAAGGGTATGTCTACACTTCATTCCCCTCTCTCTCAAGAGGAATGCAAATGCAGACACCCGAAATTGCATAAATATCGCATTATGGTGCTATCTCGAAATAACCCCGTTTTTCTCTCGAAATAGTGCTATTTTGAAATAGCACCATAAGGTGATTATGCAAATGCAGCATGGGATATTTAAATCCCCGCTTCATTTGCAATTTCGGGTGTCTGCACTTGCATTCAGAGAGAGGGAGGGGCAGAGGAGGAGGAATGAAGTGTAGACATATCCTAAGTGCCACTACATGAGACAGTGAACCACACCAGTAGGTGTGTGGGTTACATATGCATATGTCTTTTGCACTAAGTCCAGATCTCCTCTAAGGATTCACTTGGGTCCGGATGCCTACAAGACTCTGCCAGATGGCCATGTCTGTGTTAGCTCTGCCTACTGCACAAAACTTACCAATTTTGTTGTTGCCTCTTTGTCCCTGCCACTTACTTTTTAATCCACTTGTATTTTGTCAGAAACCAGGGTTTTAAGCTAATTGGGGCAGCCCTGGGCAGGGACTATCTTCACACTTCATGTCTGTTCGCACTTTGAGTAGTGGGGTCTGGTGATTTATTTTAATCAAATGTTTATGGTTAAATTAGATGCCATCGTTTTTGTGTGATTCTAGCAGTCAAGAGAGCTGCTCAGTAATGGTATGCTGCATCCTGTTTTGTTGGGCAAAAGCCTGTTTTCTTAGTTTGCAGTGAGGCTGTTGGGAACCACCGCCTCTGTTTAAAGTGCACTGTGCTTCAAAATCTACTGTGCTAGACATGTTTTTACAGTCCTAAGGGGTCCTCTATTTGTATTAACCTGTTCTGAGATATGGGATAACAAAACAAAGCTGAGTGCCTTTATCCTCAATGAATTCTGAATGATAGTTCAATAAAAATGAAGTGCCTAGAAGGCCAGAGTAGAAACTTCATAATAAAGACTCAAGTATAGAAAAAGCCCTTCTCTCTCCCCACCTTCCCTTTCGCCCTAGCATAACATTAAACTGCTGACATTCCTAGAGTTACAGAAGGAAAAATCTTTACAGCAGGTGGTGCCACATCAGCAGACTCGCTGGGTGCAGAATGACTAGGCCTTCTTAGCCGCACCTGCTGTCTGAGTTGCTGAATGTCTGAAGTAGGCTGTCATTTAGGAATAAGATGTTGGATTTTAGAGGCACTTTGTTCCCCACTCCCTCTCACATCTTCATTTACTAATGGAACCAGGAGGAGGGGAGTAGAGGAACTGAGATTTGACTGGAACAAACTTTGGACCTTTCAAACCTTATTCCTGCAAGTAATATTTGCTCCAGGCTATAATCAAGGGTGCTGGAACTAGGTGTACTATCCGTGCAACAGAACCCCCTGGCTTGAAGGGTTTACAGCTGAATTCAATAGCTCTCAGCAGTCTTGCTATACAGATGGTTCCAGCACCATTGGCGTAATTGCATATTACACCCCAACTTCTTTCTGGGGTGTGGGATGAGCAGGTGTAATGGCATTAACCAGGCTTTCCCCACCTAGTGCTGTATGTGCTTAGGAGGGGAAGCTGTTTGCAGGGAGTGGAAAGAAGTTCCCTGCTCCCATCTTCCTCTATGCATAGCAGGACTGAGCCCTTAAAATACTCTTACTTTTCTAACCAGTCACAGTGAGGTGCTAGAATAGCTCTGTAGCACTGCTTGTCCCCTTTCACGTTTGTATGATCAGTCTTAAACCTGCTTGTTTTAAAAATATTGGTATATTTTCCGGGAACAATTAGTAGTATACTCCTTACAGTCTAATGTGCACTCTTTTTCTAGGAGGGGAGTAAAATGCTGTTTGTCAAAAAAAAAAAATATGGCTTGGAGACCATTACTTCACTCAGGAGCTCCAAAAGTCACCCTTGAAGCTTATCAGGAGAAGCTGTAATAGCAGCGCTTGGGTATATGACACAGAGGTAGAAGTGAAGAGGAGACTGTTTTGATGGCCATCTTATAATCAGCAGGATTTTAACTGGAACATATGTACTATAGTGACAAGCATCCTCTAAATACCGAACACAGATGGACTATACAGTCGTCTGATTCAGAAGATTGATTTTCTAACTCTGAAATAAAACAATGTACACTAATTCCTTTGTCTGGCTGCAAAATGTGAGGGAAGTCATGGGAGTTTTCACTGCAGATTTCTGAAGCCTCTATGGAAATCCCACAAATTGGGCTATTCGGATGTAGCATTTTTTCCAAACTGCACAAAGTGTAAACAATTGTAAATGCTGCATGTGCTGCAGCCTATGCACTCTGTAGGCTGTTTATTTCTTAAACAAAGCCTGATCTGAATTAACATCCCACTATTTCAAAAATCTCTGTTAAATAGAGGCTACTTTGAGAATTAGGCTTCAAGGATTAAAAAGAGGTAAATAATGTACGTTAGCCATGAAAGATGCTGAAGATCTTAAAGATTTTGCTTTGCCTTTTATCTAAATATTTTAATATCAGCCACTTTTATTATATATTAATGGATGTTTCAAAACATTTGTTTTATGTTCATGTAAAAACAGTCCTGATCATTGAATCTTCAGGTTAATTCTGCACAAAGGTTGCATTTGGTTTTAGTGTAGGCAGTACATGTGTGATGGTGGGTAAGTCACTTTAGAAAATACGGCAGTAATCTGTAGAATGAGGCTAATAGTTATCTTTCAAACAGCTTTTAGAAGTAGGAAGTAAAAAGCTTGATATAAAAGCATGATATGTCTGCTAGAAAATAACTTGAAAATGCAAAAACTTGTCCCTTCTGGAGAATGTGAATGGATAATATTTCCATGCTTACATTG
Source organism: Apalone spinifera (assembly GCA_030068395.1). NCBI lineage: Eukaryota > Metazoa > Chordata > Testudines > Trionychidae > Apalone > Apalone spinifera. The sequence continues at coordinate 95,320,558 of JANRFK010001234.1, forward strand.
AACATCTACCCATATGTAAAATCCCACAGCTACTGCTAGAGAGCCTGGTCTGCTCTTTGAGCACAATCCCATTCTCATTCAGATTGATGGGTGTTTGGCTAATGACTTCATAGGCAGGAAAGTGGTTTCTTATAAAATATCCCTGGTGAAGATTTGAGAGAGTCTCTGGAAAGGCTCTCTGACAACAAATTGCCTTTCTAGTGAGTGATGCAACATACTCTGCTAATAGTCTCAAGTGTTCAGTCTGCGGTCTGTGGCTTATAGAGTCTTGGCATTTCTTGCAGCTCCTTAGAATGACAATAGCAAAACAAAGACTTGGAGATGAAGAAGTTGGGGCACGCCACTTTGCAGCACACGAGCGTGAAGACCTCGTTCAGCAGCTGGAGAAAGCACGAGAACAAGTAATAACTCATGGGCGTTCAGTAATCGTTTTCATTGCTGGTAAAAACTTGTAAATTGGGATGCTTCTTCTGTACTGTAATTGCTGCTACCTGGTTTGCAATGCAGATAGCGGTGTGGGTGGCAAGGGGGTATGTACTCTGGCAATGTTTATTGAATATGCCAGTTGTTGGGTAGCACGTTCCCATAGTTTAGGATTGTCAGTGAAGAATCCAGTATTGAATTAAAAATACTGGAGGCACATATTTGGATATGGTACAGAATGCCCAAACTGAAATTTAGCCAGGGGACTGAGAGTAGTGCATTAAAATGGGATTTTTAATTTCCACAATTGGTTAAGACTTCTGATAGTCCTTTCTCAAAATCCCTTGCATTTCATCAGCGGAGTTACCCCTCATGCTACATACACATAGAACTCATTATGTACTGAATCCTCAAGACTTCAAGGTGCACATAGATGTCCACTGGCAGTTGGTAGTATCTGTCATCTGGTACACACCTGGTTGACTCCTGATTAGTGTACTGAAGGTGGCACGTCAAAGACCTGCACGCAATTCAGATGCAGCAACTGAATTTTGAGGACCGGTGTTAGAACAGTTTCTCTGCCTTAATCAGTGTTTTTCTTATAACATAGATGAAAACCTGAGTCTGAAATGAAACCCTTCAAATTGTAAGGGCTGCTGGGTTTTAAATTCTAATCCTGAGAGCTGAACTTGTCATTACAATCTTGGATCCATGGGAGGCACGAGGAAGGTGCAGGGATAAGGGCAGGTGCAGGTGCCAGGGGATTGTGGGGGTGAAGCAGAAGGGTAGATTGGGGGAGGGGGGGAAGAGGAGAGAGACAGGTACCAGAGGAGAGAGACAGGGCAAGTGGGTTGAGGGAGGTGTTAGGAAAGGGGATGGGGAGGGATAGCTACAGATAATCAGAGTGGGGATAGAGGCGGAGTGGACCACGGGTGGGAAAGGGGAGGGGGGGAAGAGAAGAGAAGGCTTGCTGCAGGGGACAGGGGCAGGCCCCCAAAGGGCTGAGGGGAGTGAGAAGGGCAGGAGTCAGGACAGTAAAGGAAAGTGGGCGGGGAGGGGGGAGGGAGGGAGCGGCATAAGTATCAGGGGAGCAGGGGAGGGGAGGAGACGTGGTAGCTGTGGTAACAGGGAGAGGTTTATAAAATATTTGTTAATAACCTGGGTGCCACAGTGGCACACATCTGAACAAGAGCACATGAACTCCCCGCAAGTTAATGCAATGCAAATTGAGTTAATGCAATAGCAGGCTAGTTGCATGGGGGTGGAGGGAGGGTGGTGGTCTGTGAGGGTGAAACCCATCCCTATTGGTAGGAAAACAGTGGGAGGAGTTCTTAGAGGGGTCACATGACACCCTTTACTTCTGGGCATGTGTCCTTCTTGACCCTGAGAGTACTACCTGTAGGGGTGTGGATAATGGGAAGTAAGGGGTGTGGCCAATGGGGGTCGGGGTATGGTTAACGTGTCCCTAATTTTGGTTCAGAAAATATGGTCGTCATATCTATACCCAAATGCTAACTCTTTGATTCATTGATACCAAATTATAACAATGCTAGGAACCATTTGGCACACTTGTTTAACTAGCTGCAACTATTTTGCAAGTTCAGTTTGCAAATAAGGTCTTCCTTTGCTGCTGTTGTATTCCAAAAGGTTTCTGACTATTTGGCAAGTTAGTTCAGTTTTCATTGCTGAACTTTGTTTTAACCTTAACTTAAAGGAAATAGGACACAAACAGAGTAAACAGTATTTGTTGTATGCATGGTCAAAAGAGTACAACAATGCAGTTTTTATGTTCCTTGTTTTGCTTTAATTTTAAAAGGGTAGAAATGGTAGGGCAGGGAGGGAAAGTGTAGCTATATTAATTTTAGGGTCTGTACCTGCAGAAATTTTTCAGAAAGATTATGCATCTCAACTTTTCTTATTGGTGTCTTCAGTGATATTACTCACAACAATTATAGAGAACATCATAGATTAGGCCAGGGTGAATTTCAGTTTGTTCTTTCCCAATATATTCAGTTAGCTCACGCAGACATCTAGTGATCCTCTAAGATTGCATCTACATTTCTCCAGAGTTTTAAGGGTGTTTGAATGTAGGAATTTGGTTCAGTTGTCTTGCTGCCTGTTAGTATGTTTAGGACTGTTTTGTTCTACTTTTATGGATTATCGTAAGTGTACAGTTTGCCTAAATTTGACCTTCTTCAGAAGTAAAGTACTCACGACTGTTTTGTGTCTGGATACGATGTACTCTTCAGTAAATTCAGCAGAATGATAGCAGAGCTTTGCTTTCTTCTAAGATTGAGACACTGGAACATGATCTTCAAGCCGCATTGGATGAGCTACAGGACCTAAAGGAAGAACGTTCTTCTTATCAAGATAAAGCAGACCGACTCAACCAAGAGCTTAATCACATCCTAGGAGGACATGAAAATCGCATCATTGATGTAGATGCCCTGTGCATGGAGAACAGGTGAGTACAGAGGAAGTCTGTGGTGCTTCCCTAGTATGTACATTGTGATGGTTCACTTGGTACAAGGACTGAGTCACCTTGTTACCCCCTGCTTCTAGTGAGAAAGTGCCTTGCCTGTCTTAGCTGAGTGTTAGCTCCTTAACTCAACCAGTTTGTCAGCCACTCAAGCACTCTCCTTGGGCTGTGCTAGCCATGTCCTTGCCTTGCAGGTTAACAAGAGGGGCGAGATAGACCCCTTGAAGCATTTCCCTGTGGAACCCAGCCCCGACACTAGCCACTCACAGAAATCCCAGATCTTCCATTCCCCAATGAGCAGTTTGCCCTGTTTGTTTGGTTTTTTTCTTAACTCTTCCTATGTAATGCACAGCACTTAAATACATCTTTTGTTTTATTATAAGAAAAAATGAGAGATTTCCCCTAGTAACAAAAGTGGTGGAAGCAAATGGTCAAAATATTAAACAAATCATAAAACTTGAGCTAAGGCTTATGCTTATTAATAGTTACCTTTGTTGTCTAATAAAGTAGATTCCCATTCCCCACCCCCAATAATCTGTTGCTTAGCTGGCTGGTTTCCTGGTTCTGAGAACCAGGATCAAATCTTCCATGAAATGCCTCCACAGGATGTCTGCTCAGGTGAACAGGCGCATTGTCTTTTTCCAGAATATACAGAATATCACTATTGCATGCTATACTTCATAAATATCAGGGAAGTGGTGTGTGAAGTGTTGCCAGTGTGTCAAGTTGCAGAATCATAGAATACTAGGACAGGAAGGGACCATGAGAGGTCATCGAGTCCAGTCCTCTGCCTTCATGGCAGGACTTAATAACATAGACCATCCCTGATAGATATTTATCTAACCTGCTCTTAAATATCTCCAGACATGGAGATTCCACAACCTCCCTAGGCAACTTATTCCAGTGTTTAACCACCCTAACAGTTACGTAGTTTTTCCTAGGCTTAGGCTTATCTAGACTACGCGGAACAGTCAAAAGAAGACTTCTTCCGATCGCACTTTTGAAAGCAGAGCTCTCTAAAGTGAAAGTAGTTTAGACACGGCTTTTTTGGCGAACCCCCCCCCTCCCACTTGTCAAAAAGCCGCATAAACCTCATTTTTGGAGGAAAAGCAGCTTTTTGACACAGGGCTGAGGGTTCGCTGAAAAAGCCACGTCTAAACTACTTTCACTTTAGAAAGTTCTGCTTTAGAAAGTACGATCGGAAGAAGATATACAAATTCCCACAATTTGCATATCCTCTTTTGACTGTTCCATGTAGTTTAGATAAGCCCCTAGTATTCAACCTAAACCTCCCTTGCTGCAGTTTGAGCCCATTGCTTCTAGTCCTATCCTCAGAGGCCAAGGAGAACAATTTTTCTCCCTCCTCCTTGTGACACCCTTTTAGATACCTGAAAACTGGGATCATGTCCCCTCGTTTCCAAACTAAACAAGCTCAATTCTTTCAGTCTTCCTTCATAGGTCATATTCTCTAGACCTTTAATCATTCTTGCCTATTTCTTGCACAGAAGAGTTGCATGTAAATAATAATGAACCCTTTGCTAATTAGCCTCTGTGTCAGACAGAAAATTTGCTGAAATTGGTCATGAATTGTGGGAGCTTAGCCACATCCAGGGTCATCCCTAGGAGAGTGCAGGGCCCAGACTCCACCCCCACCCTGTAGCCTGGGAAGGAGTTTTAATAAAATTTGGATGAGTTAGGCTCGCCAATCTGACCAGAAAAATCTAGGTTCGTCCTCTATCCTAGGTTACAGTTCAGTGGAACCATAAGATTCCCTCTCTTGAGGGCTGGCAGGTGACCGACGGCAACCACACTTTAACTCAGGAAATGAAATAGAAAACAACTTTATTTCTAAAGGAACAACTATTATGCTTACACAACAAAAACAGAGGGCAAGAACACAAATCACTTGAATTCCTTCCCAAGATGTCTTTAACACAATCAAATT
>JANRFK010001234.1:95326610-95347459 GCA_030068395.1 Apalone spinifera
CCCCCCCAAAGCCACTATGGGGCCTCCCAAAGCGCAGGGCCTGAGGTGACTGCCCTGAATGGTCCTATGGACAGGACAGCTCTGGCTACACCACAGCTTTAAAGAATGTAAACTGACAGACTTGGACTCTTAAATGTTATGCTTTGTATTTGTTCTGTTTCATGTTTGTTCTCTTTCCATTTAAATCATGAACTGGTGCCCAGAATTCAAAATGGTAGGTACCTTAGTTAGGTTTTGCTCTGCTGTTTCTAGTATAGACAAGCCTTCAGTCACCTTATCAGTAATTATCATGAAAATAAATACTTAATACCTGTAAAGCACTTTCATTTTCAATGCGCTACACAAGCATTAAGTCCTCTTTACAACATCCCCTGAGGTGTATAAGTGCAACAAGGGAAGGGCACTCCCTCACCCTAGCAACTCTGGTTCTTTGAGTTCTTGGTCATGTCCACTCTGTAGGTGTGTGCACGCTGCTGTGTGTACAGATGTCCGAAGTTTTTTTTTCCCTCATCGGTACCCCTTCAGTAAGCCAGGGAGCCCCTTGGAGCCATGCTATGTATATATACCTCTGCTGGCCCTCTACCCCCTCAGTTCCTTCTTACTGCTCATCACTGTTGTTGGAACACCCTGGGCTTGGTTTTCAAGTCTACTCTCAGCTCATTTTGTAGATAGTTCTCTAGTGTTAGTGTTCCGTCTGCTGCCAGCACAGACCCCAGCACAAGGACCATTGACTGCCCAGATGCTGCCACCCACCCCTGTTGGGCACCGGGGGAAGCCTATAGCTAGGGCACAGCACCCAGCACTCACGTCCGCAGCACCGCCCTGGTCAGCTTCCCACTTGTCTAAGGCAGAGTCTGTGTGGTCAAGGGCCTCATCCACCTGTTGCTGTTCCTGATCTTGGCACTGATCATATTCCAGGCACCACTCTGAGCACCATAGCCTGCCACTGCAGCAAACATGGCCCCTGCAGTGGCAGCCACAGGTGCAATGGCTCTTTTGGACACTGTGGCCCTACCATCAGGCCCAGGGCCCCATGCCTTCCAAGCTGGGCTCTACTGGTACATAGTCCAGGGGTACTCACTCAGCCATGCCATTTCCAAGGGCCCCAGAATTAGAGAGCAGACATAGCCCACAAAAGCAGGTGGACTGACCACCTACAGAAGGTGAGGAAGCAGCAGTGCATGGGACCATTCCAGACGCACCTCCGTGGGCATGCTAGAGCAGGAGCATTTGCCGATCACGGACTCTTAATAGTTGCCTGATGAAGCCTAGCCAATCCTTCGCCACCCATGCCCACCATGGATACGAGGACACGCCAGGAATTGCTCAAAAGGATGGCGAGCAACCTGGGTAGCCAGGCAGAGATGGTCATGTAGGATATGGTCCCAATGGTAGATAACCTCATTGCAGATGTCCCAGGGAGAGTGGCAATGCCACTTAACAAGACAGTGGACAAAACTTTTAAGACTGGCAAATCCCGCCATTTGTCCCGCTGACCCAGAAGGGGGTGAAGCATAAGCATCTGTATGTGTACTCACTCCCAGGTACTTTGGTTGTCCAGGCAGCCAGCCACAGAGACCCCGATCAGCTGGGTCCCGGGCCTAAGAGCAAAGAACCCAAGTAATTGGACTTGCTGGGTAGAAAGGCATACACAATGGGGGGGGATTGCAGCTAAGGATTGCCAATCACACCTATACCAGCAGGGTGGTGGTGGATAAGTTTAAAGAACTACTACCTCAGGACTCCAGCCAAGAGTTTAGAGCACTGTTGGAAGAAGGTGAAGTGGTCTCGTGCATGACCTTTCATGTGGGTTTGGATGCCGCAGATTCTGCTGCAGTGGCCACAGGCATAGTAATGCAGCATATTTTGTGGTTGCAGGAGTCTGTCGTCCCACCCACGGTCCAAACCATGGTGCAGGACCTTTCTTTTGAGGGATCTGGACTATTTTCTGACCAAACTGATATGAAGCTGCACAGTCTCAAGTACTCCAGGACAACCTGGAAGTCTTTGGGTATACATACACCGGCCCCGCATTGGCACCCCGCGCACGCGCACGCACGCACACACACACACACCCCCCTCTTCCAGCAGGGCTATAGACCCAATGCTAATAAGAGGAGAGGCTGTAATAAAAATTGGAGAGAAATAAAAGGAGGACATAGAGATCTGCTTCCTTCCAGAAAATGGGCCTTCTCTTGAATCAACAGGTGCCTAGTTCAGGATTTTGAACATGCTCCCAAGGGCAGAGTTCCAGCCTCCATACCAGGTCCCCCTTTTGTCAATCATCTATCCCACTTTTACTGTGCTTGGTCCCAGATCACTTCAGATCATTGGTTATTACCTATAGTAGGAGTACCTATGCCCATCCCTCTTTAGGGACCCTTCTCATGAGCACCTTTTAAAACAAGAGGTTGTCACTGCGAGAGCTGGGGACGGTAGAATTGGTTCTCGAAGAGTTCAGGGGAAAGAGTTTTTACTCCTGTTACTTCCTTATACAGAAGTCCAAGGGAGGTGTCTGGCCCATTCTGGATCTCAGAGACTTGAACAACTTCATAAGAAAGACGAGGTTCAGAATAGTAATGCTGGCTTCCATTATTTTCTCTCTTGAGAGGGGGGACTGGTACTCTGCCCTCAATTTAAAGGATGCTTACTCCCATATCTCTGTGATTCCTGCTCATAGGAAATTTCTCAGGCTTACAGCTGGGACAGACAGTTTTCAGTTTTCAGTCCTCATGTTTGGCGCCTCTGTGGCCTGAAGAGTTTTCATAAAATGTATGGCAGTCATAGCGGCCTTTCAAAGGAAACACAGCGTTCAAGTCTTCCCGTACCTGGATGATTGGCTGATCAGGGACACCTCAAAGGCCCAGGTAATTCAGCCTTTGCACAACTGGGTCTTTTAATAAATGAGGAGAAATTGACCCTTGTTGCTGCACAGACACTCAGGTTCGTAAGGGCCTGGCTGGACTCCACTACAGCTATGGTGTCTGTTCCCAAGGCCTGGTTCATGGCCATAAGGGACATTCTTTCACGGCTGAAGGCGTCACGCCTTAGAAGGGCCTGAAACTGCATGAGGCTGTTGGGCCACGTGATGGCATGTACGTTCGTGGTGCAACACACCAGATTATGCCTCCGCCCTCTGCAAGAGTGGCTTGCACGTATGCACAATCCAGCATGGTGCTTTGTGTCCTTCGAGATCCTGCACTCCTTGGAATAGTGGCTACAAGAGGAAGTAGTATGTGGGGGTGTCCCCTTCACCAGATAGAGCCTGTCAGCACAACTGGTCATGGACTCCTCAGACACATGTTGGGGGAGCACATCTCTTGGGTCTACCGACTCAAGGTATGTGGTTGTGAGCAGATTAGTCACTGCAGATAAATCTCGAAGAGCTCAGGTCAGTTCCCCTAGCCTGTTAGGTATTTCTACCTCACTTAAGAAATGGGTGTGTTTCGGTGTTGATGGACAATATGGCAGTGATGTTTTTATATCAACAAACGGGGTGGAGCTCATTCTCCTTTGTATCAGGAAGCCCTTGTGTTATGGGAAATCTGCATCACCCACGATATTCACCTGGAGGCCACATACCTTCCAGGGACCCGCAATGTCCTGGTGGACCACCTCAGCACGTCCTTCAGGCTGCATGAGTGGCCCCTCAGAGGGGACATAGCCCAGGACATTTTCCGCAGATGTGGCTGTCCCCCCCTAGACCTGTTCATCACTGGCAGCAACATAAAGTGCAAGGAGTTCTCTCCTATTTGAGTCACAGTCTGGGGTCACTGGGGGATGCGTTCCACACAGACTGGCCTCCACAGATCCTCTACGCGTCTCCTTCTCCTGTCCCCTCACCACCCCCCCCCCACACACATTCCATTCATACGCAAGGTCCCACGCAGGATCAGTGGAACCTGTGTGGCCACACCAGCATTGGTTCCCCACCATCGGTAGAGGTACCAGTTGTGCTTCCCTTGCTACCTGACTTCATCACCCTGGACCTGGGGGAGGGTCAGCTCTGTCACCCAAATCTTCAGTTCCTCTACCCCACGGCATGGAAGATTCAAGGTTGAGGAGCATGGAGCACCTGTTTTCTGAATGAGTGAGAAAGGAGCTTTTGCAAAGTAGGAAATCCTCCACTAGGACCACATACTTGGCAAAATGGAAGACTTTCTCATCATGATCCTCCCAGAGGACCCCTTTCTGAAGGGGCTAGAGCAGGGTTGGGCAGTAACTTTTAATGGGGGGGTCACTCCAAGATTCTGGTAAGTGGTCAAGGGGAACTTCTGTGGATGGGTTGCAGGGTCTGGGACAGTGAGTGGGGTGTAGAAGGGAGCTTGGCAATTAGGACCGGGGTGCAGGAGGGAGTGTGTGGTCCAGGAAGAAGTTTGGGTGAAGGAGGAAATTGATTGGGGCCAGGATGATGGGGTGCAGGATCAGGGAGGAGTATGTGTGCAGGAAAGGATTCTGGCCTGGGGTAGGGGTATAGGAGGAGGTGCAGAGTCTGGGAGGGAGTGGGGAGAGGGGATACAGAGGGTTTGGGTGGTGGCCGGTGGCAGGTAGTTGGTGAAGAGGAGGTAGGGTGCCAGAGGCAGGCTCTGGCTGGGAGGCACTTACTTAAGCGGCTCCTAGCCAGCAGCTGTGCAGACTCCGTGCCTGTGTGCTGCTCCATGTGGCTCTGCTCCGATACAGGGAGGGATGGAGGGAAGGGGGATTGAGGAGGCTTCATTCGCTGCTCTTGCCTTCAGCAACATCTCAGCTCCTATAGGCCAGAAATTGGCCCAAGGAGCTTTGGGATTTTGTTAGGGGGCGGGGACAGTGCAAAGCTTTCTCCTTCCAGCTCCGCTTGCAGAGCAATTAACAGACTACTGTTTACAGCTGCTGCCCCAGCTCTGTAGTAAGGGTGCTGGTGAGGTGACTGCAGGCCAGTGACTTGGCAGGCCGGATCCGGCCCACTAGCCACTTCTTGCCCACCTCTGGGTTAGACAGACTGTACCTGCACGTTCAACAGCCTCTTCTGCCCTGGGAGTTTAGTTTAGTCCTAACAAGGCTCGTTCTCCCCTCTCTCTTCCTCCCCTCCCCCCACTTCCCCCATTTGAACTCCTGCCATGTGCTCCCTTGTGCATCTCTTGTAGAAGGTCACATTTTTTTGACGGCCATCACGTCAGCTAGGTGAATGTCAGAATTGAGCCCTCACTTCGAGCCCCCTTATATGGTGTTCTTTAAGACAGGGTTAGAGTGCACCCTCCACCTCAGTGGCGTAGGGTGGGGGGGGAGGGCAGTTGCCCCTAGGCACCATGCTAGGGGAGTGCCAGTTTAGTTCCCCTCCCTCAGCTCACATGCTCCTTGTCGCGAGAACCACAGGTCCAATGATGCATACCCAAGGGGGGAAGGACAGAACCAGGTGGACAGTTTTAGCAAATAAAGGATATTTATTTGACAGTGATGAATTTATAGTATTTATTCTAAGATTTTTAATAGACCGTGTTAATAATGAATTTACAGTATTTATTATATTTATTCTACGATTTCTAGTTAAACGTGTCAGAGATATAAGGATGGGAATGGCAAAGGGAATAGTCTCTATTCTAAAAATATCCAGCTACGCTAATTAAATGACAGTAATAACTACAAACTCTACGTACTACCCAAAACAACTACAACACTAAGCTTATACAACAAAGAAAATCAAATCATACATACCAACTTACACAGCACACAGAACATTTCAAAGTTATCGGTTCAGTTGCGAAAACCTTGGTTATGCCCGAGAGTCAGGGAAGGTAGCTGGTTGGTTGATCAGGCCGGCAGCGCTTTGACGTATACGGGAAGGCACATGCACGGTGGTACGTGTGTTGCGAAGACCTCCTTGAGTGAACTGTGCTATGGGTGGGTATTTATCCCCAAATCTGCATATCGCTTTCCCGCGCTTGCATATTACCATATATGGCCCAACGGTTACCAAGTGGGGGTCTGTGTCCCAGGGGTTGGGCCGAAACTGTGCAGGTTTCATGCGACCAGGTGAGCCCCGCAGTTCTCACGCCAAGGTGATGGGTGAGAGAGTCTGAGGCTATTTTTCCCCTTTACACACCTTCCCTTTTTCTAAAGGCAATGGTATGTAGGAAGGGTGCGGACGGATTCTCCCAAGGAGTATTGCAGCCCACTATAGCAAGAGCGGCTTGGCCAAACTTTTTTACTGGGGGGGCAGTTTCTTTTCTCTAACACTCCTCCTCCCACCGCTGCTGGCTCGAGCCTCCTCACCACCTCTCTGCCCCCAGCCCGACCTTCCTCCATCTCTGCTGGTGGGTTAGTGCATGCGGGGGCCCAGCCCCAAACTGGAGGGGCCAGGAGAAAATGCGGTACAAGCTCCCCTTCCTTCCAGGGTCGAACTCCAGCTTTTGTGTAACTGTTGGTTATGAATGGGATTTTTCTCTTAGCCAAAATAAGTTGGTCCCAACCCATAGTATGGATGCAATGACACCAGGATGAAGTTGTTATGGTATAGGTTGTTCCCTTACTTCATGCAAATGAATTTATAGAGCAGTCCAGTGTAATGTATCACAAGGGATTATGGGATATCCAAACAGCAGTTCGTCCCAGCACATTGGCTAATACAACATCCATATGTGACTGCATGTCTGGCATGGGTAGGGCTTTGCAGTGGAGATGCTCCACCCATGCTAGGTGAATTCTGCCATGATGACATAACTGTAGGAGTCCCTTCATGTGAAATGTCCTGCCAGTGGGTCCGTTGGTGCCTTGTGCTGCACAATGATTAATGTTTGCCACTGCTTAATAAATAACAAGCAAACAATATACAGGAACAATATACAGAAATTTAATTATATCTGTTACGTATTTTTTCAGATACCTTCAAGAGAGATTAAAGCAACTGCAAGATGAGGTCAACCTCCTTAAATCTAATATTGTGAAGTACAAGGTAGAGTTTTCTAAGCATTCTTTTACGATGCGCTCCTTTATTTATAGAGTTTTTAACTTTTTTTTTCATTTGTTTAGAGCATACATTTTTAAAATGTAAAATTGTTTGGGTCTGCAGAACCTTAACGCTAAAATTCAGGGTAGAATACCACTTCCTCTTAACTTTAGTAGACAACTGGGTAGTTTTAGTACCTATATGTGTTTTTGTTTATATCCCCAGTTTTCCCTATAGACTTCTTTGCTATATTTATAGCATAAAATGATACTTTTTTAGAAATGTCTGAAAGTGAATATGTTTGTTTCAAGATCTAGGAAAAGTTGCTCCTTTCAGTTGGTGTTAGTGTGGGATTGTTATGGCTTGTGAAATGGAGGATTGGTGGTGATGGTAGAAAATTAGTGCTCTTGTGTTTCTACAAAGTGTTACAATGTTTATTATCATGCAGTTATTTCATCTCCGTGTTTCCTAACACCAGTACTGTTGATTGGTGAATTTTAATGATTGATTTTTCTTCTTCTATCTCCACTTCTGGGATAGACTGTATGCAGTCTTTTTGTACAGTAAATCTTCTGGACTAAATCTAGATGCCTGGGTATTCTTTTTCTCACCCTCTGCTCCAACGTCAGTCAAAGACCATATAGTCCTTCTTTCTGTATGAGACTTTAAATCTGATGATGATTATTCTTAAGCAGTGATAGCATTCCCTGCCATTCTAGTGAAGAGCAAAATTCCTCCCAAGCATTCCCAACCTCATTCCAGGCACAGGAGTGAGAAACTGAGACCATGAAGTAGGCTCTTGTGTGTATCTGATGGCTGATGGGACAGTCCTTTGGGAATAATTAGAGCTCATCTTTAGTGAGAATCATGATTTTGCGTGGAACTCTCCCTGAAAACCAGCGTTTTCTGTTGAAGGAACTTGAGAGCTTTAGTGCTCTTTTCATTTCCCTTTTTAAGCATGTCCAAGAGCATTTCTAGATGGTCAGAATTTATTCCAGGATGCTATTCCTCAGGGAGTGTTGCTGCTTTTACAAATATATTCAACCATTTCCAGAAAGAGGACTATTTTAAAAACCCAAGGGGAATAGAAAGAACAGTAAAGGTGATGGTGATGAGGTGCCTAGATTCATAAGGGTCACAAACGCTCTTTCGGTCTACATAGCCCATACTCCACAATGAGCCCCATTCATCCAACCTGTGGTATAGATACAGAATCAGGCTCTAGAAGAGTAACTCCAGGATTAATATCCCCACCTTCAAATCATTTACTCTAGTCAAAGCATTTTATTAATGTTTCCAAAAATATTTTTGTTTCCTTAGAATGCTCTAGAGAGACGGAAAAATTCAAAGATCCATAGCAGATCCAGCAGTAGTGCCCTGACTGGAGTCCTTTCTGCAAAGCAAGGTACTGCATGGATGGATCATGGTGGTATTGTACTTCATTCTTTCTTCACTCAACTCAGGTTCTCCTGCACTGACTCCTCCTCTTCATACATTTGCATTGTTTCTAGCTGCATCAGATGTCCAAATGTGATGATGCTAGTAGACTTGCTGAGCATGACTTAATGAGACCATAGGCTATCTTATTGCAGAGGAAGGTTCTTATAGGCTGGTGTATGGCAGCACTATCCCATCAATCTCAAATAACCTGTGCAAAACAATCTTTAGATGAAACCTTCCTTACCTCTATGTTGTTTCAGTTGGCAGAAAAAAATATTCTTCTTCTGTCCAATGGCAGGAGGTCCCAGGTCTTCTGAGGACAGAAAAATGAGGCTCTTTCCAACTGAATAGAAATCTGCTAATTCCAAAAGAAATATTGTCTAAGGAGAAAATGGGTCTAGCTATGTTAGTACTGGCGAGTGCTGTGGAACAATTATCACTTCAGACAGCCACCATTTTTATGATTATTTGATTATTGTATGTCTGTATTTGTTTTGCTGGTTTGTTAGCATAAATCTACATTCAGCTAAGTAATGAAACAAAGGTGGACTTGCTTTTTAAGTCAGACTAGCTCCTTGTGTCACATTTCTGTCCATACAAAGACTTATTTTTGTTTTTAACTTTAGTCCAAGAGTTGTTATCGGAGGACCATGGATGTAGCCTACCAGCCACACCACAGTCCATTTCAGATCTCAAATCTTTAGCTACTGCCTTACTAGAGACTATCCATGAGAAAAACATGGTCATACAACACCAAAGGCAAACCAACAAGTAAGTAGCATGACTTGGAGATTGGGGAAAACCAACACGGGTATTCAGAACACTTTTTAGGCTAGCATTTGAGGTTTGAGCTCTTGTGTATAAAATGGGAATTTAAAAACAAGGAAGGGAGGTCAGGTAGATCCAAATTTATGACAGTGGTATTTCATGGAATAGCAGTTGTTTAGCCATAGCCATGAAAACTCCTAATATAGCAACTGAAGCATTGGTTTTACAATTCAGCAGCTTATGCCTTGAAACACTATTGTATGATTCCTAATCTGCCTTGGACATTGTTTAAGACATCGGACTGTGTCCTTATGCAGCACAAGAAAGTGGAAAATTGGAAGCATTTTTTAAATTATGTATTCAGCTTTTTAGTAGCACTGACTCACTAGTGGTAATCAGAGGTAATTCAGGCTTCTAAAAGGCACATTAGGACCAGATGCCAGAAACAGGCAGATATATTTTATGAAAGGAAAATTAAATACTAAAGGATTGCGCTAGACTAGATAATTCATTTTGAAATGTGACCACTCCTATACATAAGCATAATCCATAGCATAATTCTTAGAAGTGGCGACAAAAACGTAGGAATAGTTTGTAGGCATACTTAAATTCTGTGGGTGAAGCAAGGGTCTGTTGATCTGAAGGGAGGCTAATGTCGCATCAGTATCAGGGAATTTGAGGAGACATCCAGGCACCTCCAACCAGCTGTCTCTCTGACTTGCGTCATTCCATCATGTTTCAATTGAAACTTTGGATGTCATGGTTCTTTGACATTGTGCCCTGCTTTATTGTTGCCCTGTTTTTGCCTGTAAACTTTGCAAATTGCTATGTAGGTATTAAGAGTGTGTCTCACTACAGCTCAGAGCATGCCTCACAGTCTTGGTAGACAAACTTGTGCTAGCTCTGCTCAAACTAATGAACTAAAAATGGCAGTATAGACACAGCAGCACCAAGTATATTTTTTTTTCACCAGAATGGTTGCTTTTATTTTTTTTATTTTTTTTAACTCTTAGTTTGACCTGATTGCCCCTCGCTACTTGTCTGTTTTCTCCAGATCCTAGTTCAAATAACCTTCTCAAATTTAGATAAGTGTAAAGAGATGCAGATATTAATGGGCCACAGAAGGGATCGATAGAAATTAGCAGCATGGCCTGAAAAGTAATGAGGAAATGGAACACTTTTTGGTGGAAAATAATCTGGATGCACAGATACTAAATGACACTCACCTGAAAAACAGTAAAGTTGCAAGAGATTAAATGATGGATGTTGGATTACATGAGACTTTGTAGTGTAGCACAAAAAAAGGCCATTGAAACTTTGGGCAACATATATGAGCACACAGCCTATCCTCCTCTCTTCAGGTCTGTTGTTACCATATACGTAATCAGAATACTGCATTCAGTTTGGGTGCCTCTATGAAAGAAGGAATGATAAAGTGGAATGAGTTTGGAGGAAAGCAGCTAGGACAGTTAGCCTAAACATCTAGCATAGCTAACAAGGACAGTTAGCCTAAACATCTAGCATAGCCTAGCTAACCATAATTAGAGCAACCTATAGATATTGAGAAGCGGCAAACAGCAAGAAGGGAGACTTATTATTTTGGATACTGTGTGAGGCAACAGGATGAAACAGAAAAAGTACAACTTAGAAAAACATCCTGACAGCACAGTGAGGTATTAAACCAAGGCTACTCAACACGCCGCCCATGGGCCACATGCGGCCCACAGCCCGTTTATTTGCGGCCCGCAGTGCAGTTTGGATTTACGCAGATCTCAAGACACGGCCTGCAGGTGGGAGCCAAAACACAAAAAGTAGTCAGTATAATGGTCTTTTGTTGATATGTGTTTTAGTAGTTAAATTCCTGGACTGTCATATGGGTGGAAATCAGGTAAATATTTCATTTTATTAATATCAGCAGAACTGACTTAAATGGGGCCTGTGTGTTGTGTAGTCTTGCCTTAATCTTTGCATTCATGCCCGTCAGTGTGAAAGAAGCTATTTGCATATATATTTGTATGAATATGCAACTACACTTAAGCATGTGCTGTGGGTATCCTTGTGGCCCCCAGCATTTCCAAAGTTGAGTAGCCCTGTATTAAACCATGAACTGGTCTTCCAAGGGAAGTGAAGGAAGCCTTGGTGCTTTGGGCATCTAAAACAAAATTTTACAAACCCATATAAAAAGTTGGGGGGGGGGGTGAGCTAATAGTAGTAAAGGCAGATGATATCTGAAAACAGGAAGGCAAACCAAACTAGTGATGAGATGTGAACTCACTAAGCAGTGTTGCTAGGGTGAGAGAGGGATGCACAAGGGAGGAGAAGCTTCCCCTCTCCTCCAACACCTGGGCCAGAGTTGAAAGGTAATAAGACATTCTATAAATACATTAGAAGCAAGAAGACCAACAACAGAGTAGGCCCACTGCTCAGTGAGGAGGGAGAAACAATAACAAGAAACTTGGAAATGGCAGAGGTGCTTAAGTCATTCTTCCATTCTACTCTGCACTAATTAGGCCTCAATTGAAGTATTGTGTCCAGTTCTGGGCACTGCAATTCAAGAACATGAGCTATGAGGGAAGACTGAAAGAATTGGGTTGGTTTAGTTTAGAAAAGAGAAGACTGAGGCGGGGGGACATGAAAGTGGTTTTCAAGTATCTAAAAGAGTGTCACAAGGAGGAGGGAGACACATTGTTCCTCTTGACCTCTGAGGGTAGGACAAGAAGCAATGGGCTTAAATTGCAACAAGGGAGGTTTAGGTTGGACATTAGGAAGACCTTCCTAACTGTCAGGGTAGAATAAATTGCCTAGGGAGGTTGTAGATCCCCATCTCCAGGGATATTTAAGAGCAAGTTGGGTAGACATCTATCAGGGATGGTCTAGACAGTGCTTGGTCCTGCCATGAGGGCAGGGGACTGGACTCAATCGCCTCTCGAGGTCCCTTCCAGTTCTAGTGTTAAAGATGCTGTGCTGACAGCAAACAGGCATTCCTCCTTTCTCAAGCTTAGAGATGCAGAGAGGATAAGTTAGAGAGCAGGCTGGGAGGGCAAGCTGGCAAAAGAAGGGAATATAATGTGAGGAAAGATGACCTAGCTCAGAGATAGAAGTATCTCTTTTTTTCATCCTTTTATTCCTTTCTCTTTCCCTGGCCTTTCCTGTTCAGATTCTTCTGTGCAGCAAGGTAACTGTGAAATCACATTATCTATAAACTGCCTGTTGTATTCAAAATCTTCTTAGAAGTTTAAAAATTCAATTTACTTTCTTTTAAAACTCTTTTTAACCAAACAGTGATGACTCTTTTTGACATACCGTACTTGAAACCACTGAGTTTATTTACTACTTTTTCTTACATCTACATAGGCATCATCCCTGGAGAATGATTCCCAGAGTGTATTTTAGTTAACTTGTGCTCCCTCTGCTGGTCTGCTGCAACACAAGGAGAGCTATTTGAACCCACAGAAATGGTGGATTGTTGCTGTTACCACCAAGTACAAAAGAATTTAAAATAGGATATTTAATGTTTCCCCCACTAATCAGTCTTAACAACTGTGCTGAGTGCTCATGAGCAAGGATTGTAGACATCAGTTGCTAACCTGTCTCTGGAAGGAGTTTTTAAAACACGACAGGACAAGCCAAGACTGATTAGCACATACTAAAGAATGTGGTAATAGATCTACTTCCCCACACTCAGCCCAGGTGGACTCAGGGTGTTTTTGGGTTGGGATTTTGGTTTTGTTTTGTTTTTTTGAGTGCCTGACCAAGCACGTGTTGGTACCATAAGGATTTTCTGTGTTGTTTGGTGGGATATATATTCACAACAGTTGGAAGCAGCAGACAAAAGCATTTGGGCTGGATGTTTGGAACACAGTTATCTTTTATTGCACCCTCAGCTTTCCTGGTGCGTTTATTGTTAATCCGTTTTTTGCTAAAGGCAATGAGATGAAATCCTATGTGCATATTATAAATAAAAATAAAGTAGGCGAGAATATCCTGAATTGGCATTAACTGATTTGTCTCCCACAAATGAATTAACCCATTCCCAAAATGCAAACCCATCTTCAGAGTTTGAAGGCTAGGACAGTGATGGAATGCTTTTGTTTAGCAGCTACAGTACCAGGGCGGTGATAACTTTCAGTTAGACATCTGGCTAATGTCTGATCTAGGTTTGCTTTCTGCTCCAGTATCATGTCCTGGGTTCCTATGCCACTTACTGTTGGAATGCAGGGCTGAGCGCCAATAAATGAGACTTTGGTCCCTAATCCCTTTAGCGCCCACTAACCCTTAACCAGGAGGAAGGACTACTTGCGGTAATGGGTTTAAAAAGCCAGCTCCAAAGAGACCAAAGAAACTAGTGAACAGAAGCAGCTAACTGGATTTTTGCAAGGCAGTTTAAAGAGTGCACAAGAGAGCCAGATCCACCTAATTAACATGGTCTAATTACACCCTCTCCCGCCACCTGACACCAGGCAGGAGTAACTATAATGCAGGCACAGGTACAAAAGCAAAGTTTAGTGCACCGAATGCAGCGTATATGATGATGTGCCATGGAGACAGATGGCATATATTTGCACTTGGTCCAAGTAGCTCATGGCCCTGGGAGACAGAGAATTGGCTCTTGAGACTGAAGTGGCTGAACTGGATGAGCTAAGGAAGACAGATTCATAAATGAGACTTCTTGGGGGACACTAGAGCAGTCCTGCTCTGTCTGACAGCCTCTGTACTGTTGGGGACAATGAAAGCCTTGGGGAAGGCAAACATCAAGGTTGAGTAAAGGGAAATGATCCCATAATTGGGACATTCCTTCCAGATGATGTATGGTAACCTCTTGTACTGATACCTTTGTTGGGGGGGAAAGGATCCAAGTTAAGAATGGGTGATAGTAATGGGGGATTTGATCATTAGAAATAAATAGCTGGGTTTGTGATGACTAGGAGAACTGCATGGTGAATTGCTTTACAGATGCCAAGGTGCAAAGAGCTTTTGTGACATCTGAACAGACTTTTGTGCAGTTTTGGGAAGAGCTGACACTTGTGATATGTGGAGGGACCAGTGATCTAGGATAAGGTAGGAGAGAGATCATGGAGGTCAAACTTAGGCTGCTAGGTAGGAGGTTAAAAATAAATGCCTCTATAGTGGTATTCTTAGAAATGCTTCCGGTTCCACACATAGGGAAAATTTGGGCAGAAGTGCAGGGTCTCAATGCATAGCTGAGTCAGTGATGTAGGGAGAAAGGAATTGGAGAACCTTTTGGGAAAGGAGGGACCTTGCTAAATCAAATGAAACCAGATTTCTGGCATGCAAAACTAAAAAGGTCACAGAGCAGGGGTGGGCAATAATTTTTGAAAGGGGGCCACATCACAAATTTTGGAAGTGATCACGGGCTGCCCCAGAATGGGTGGGGCCAGGATACTTTGCATGCTTCCCTGCCCACAGACCCTGATTGGCCTGGCGGTGAGAGGGTGTGTGAAGTCTTTGCCTCCGCCCCCACCCTGCCAGGGGCGTATGGTACCTAGAGGGAACAGCCAGCTGTTTTGAACAGCTGGCAGTTGACTCTAGACACCATACACTCCTGGCAGCGGGAAGAGACTTCATGCACTCCCCCTGCCCGCAGGCCAATCCAGGCCTTCGGGGCAGAGGAGCGCATTAAGTCTTTGCCCCCTGCCTCTGCTCTGCCAGGGGCATGTAGCTCCTGCAGAGAACTGCAAGCTGTTTTGATCAGCTGGCGGTACCCTCTGGTGCTGCCCACCCTTGGCAGGGGGAAGGAGACTTCACACGTTCTCCTGTTCACTTGGTCTTGATTGGCCTGGGGGTGAGGGAGTGGCAGGGTGGCCGTGGGCCAGATCAACTGGCTTGGCGGGCCAGATCGATCCCACAAAAGTTGCCTTGCCCTCCCCTGTCATAGAGGTTACACTTTTACAAAAATAAACATTTGCTAACATCCCTTTTGTAAGTGTCTCCTGAAGATGGGAATTACTCCCCCACTTCCAGTTGTAGGAATACCTTCGATATCTCCCTTCCATTGAATATTGTTTGGGATTTAGTTAAGGACTTCTGGGTTTTTATTCAGAGATTGGTTCTAGAGATTAAACACTTAAAAAGCTTACAACAAAATGGAACCTTTCTTGTTAAAAGCAAAATAACATCTTATTTTAAGGGGAAAATTAAGGCTAAAGATAAATCTTGCTGGAGCTGAAGATAGTATTTACAAGAGGTTCAGAAACCAAATCCTTGAAGACTAGGAAATAGTCAAAACTGAGAGAAGTTGGTCAGGACTATAAAGAATTTCAGACTTTTTCTATCAAAAGAAGAAAACCAACAAAAGCTCAATACTGAAGCAAGATCTTGTTCAGTGCAGTTAACCAACATGTTAGATATAGTGTAATTGAGTAGTCATGAAATGCATGAAAACTTAGCAGTTACATGACTCTTTGATAGTTCCCGGGGCAGGGCCAGCAGCCAGTTTGCTCCCGGCCCCACTCCTGGAGAGCCCTCTGCCAGCCTGCTTTTTGTTATCTTGTTAACCTCTTACTTTTCGTTTGATTAACAGTGATGGCAAATCCCAAAAGGTTCAGGTTAAATAGTGTTTCCAATAGGTCTTACATTTACTATGAAAGAAATACTGTGAGAATAGTATCTATATACTATATTATATATCAGAAGCAGCAACGCAGGGCAGTAGCAGCCCATGTCTGCAGGGGGTCCAAGCTCCCATGGATGGGGCTGCTTTGGCATCCCACGGAGCAGCCACTGTCCGGTGAGTCTGGGTCTGCTGCAGACAGAGACTGCTCTGCAGCAAGCAGCCCCATTCCACCGGGGGCCTGAGCTCCCTATGGATAGGGGCTGCGCCGGCATCCCACCAGCCCTCCACTGCTGCCTCTAATAAAGGCAGCATGGGGCAGGAGGCAGCTTCGTGAATCAGGTGTTTGGGAGAAGCCAGCTTTTAAGCCGGCTTTCCCTGAGCACCAACTCATGCTTGGCTTGCTTTCCATGGGAGGCAGTAAGGGGGGCCAGGCAGCTCCATAGAGCCAGCATGTGTGGAGAGCCATCTTAAAAACCAGCTCCCCATGTGTACTGGCTCCCGCCTGCCCCCCTCACCCTCCATGCTGCTGCCTCTCAATCAGATCGAGATTGGGTGCTTGTGGGGAGCTGGCACTGGCTCCCGCCTCTTCCCTCCCCCTCTCCCCCCGGCTGCTTCTGGATCACAGGCAACAAGGTGGAGGGAAGTGCACATAGTCAATAAGCCTGGGCTTATCAGTTAATCATTTACTGAACTATACCCTAATATCCCTAGTTTCTATCTCCTTCTACTTCCTGGTTTCACAGAACAGGCTAGAAATACCATAAAAGCTATTGTCACAGTATTTCTTGCATAGTAAATGTAAGACCTATTGGAAACATTATTTAATCTGAACCTTTTGGGGTTTTCCATCACTGTTAATTAAACAAAAGATAATAGGTTAAGAAGTTAATATGTATGAGCTGAGACTGTGGAGAACATATCATGAAAACATCTACAAGTGGTAGAAAAATTCAGGGAAGGATTTATTTCTCACCTTGATGTATCATGTCCTTTTTTCCAGAATTCTAGGTAATCGAGTGGCAGAGTTGGAGAAGAAGTTGAGAACTTTGGAAATTTCTGGTTTGTGGAGTCTTCCAGGTTAGTAGACATTCAGGAAAACATGATTTGAGAATGGCCATTCAGGATCGGACCAGTGGTCGGTCCATCTAACCCAGTATCCTATCTTCCTTCTGTGATCAATGCCAGGTCTTTCAGAGGGAATGCAACAGGCAATTATTGAGTGATTGATCCCTGATTGTCCGATCTCAACTTCTGGCAGTCAGAAAGTTAGGGGTGCATCCCTCACCAACTTGGCTAATTGCCATTAATGGAACTAATCTCCATGAACTTATCTAATTTTTTTAACTCGTCCCCTGGCAATAAGTTCCACAAATTAACTGTGCTATGTAAATAAGTACTTCCTTTTGTTTGTTTTAAATTAGCTACCTATTAATTCATTGTGTGACCC
This sequence comes from Apalone spinifera, assembly GCA_030068395.1. NCBI lineage: Eukaryota > Metazoa > Chordata > Testudines > Trionychidae > Apalone > Apalone spinifera. Next base: position 95,343,762 of record JANRFK010001234.1, read on the forward strand.
TTGCTTCTTGCCTTATACAGTTTTTCAATACCATTTGTGATTCTATAGATTTCTACCATACCCCACTGTAGTCTCTTTTTTCTAAGCTCTTTTACCAGTCTTTTTAATCTTTCATATGGAAGCTGTTCCTTTCTCACCACCACACCATATTCGTTACCCTTATCTGTACTTTCTCTGTTCTAATATCTCTTCAGAATTGGGGTAATCAGAATTATATGCAGTATTCCCGGTTTTATATAGATTTATATAATGGCATTAATATTCCCTGCCTTACCATCTATCTTTTTCCAACTGGTTCCAAATATTTGGTTACTTTTTTCCCCACTGCTGCTGCACATTGAACAAGTGTTTTCAGAGAACTATAAATGACAACTCAAGAAAGATCTTGGAGTCAAATCAGCCAATTTAGACCTCATCATTTTGTTAGTTGTGATAGCATTGGAAAACAATCACTTGGCATTTATCAGGATTAGGTTGCCCCATCACCCAGTTTTGTGAAATCCCTTCAATTATTTAGTTTTTGGGATTTGAATGTACACTTTGTGAGAAATTGGTTAAAATATAGCCATATTTCCATGACTTATAGAGGTTATGAAAAAATGTATTTTGAACACTTCTTGAAAATCTGGTTTAAGGTGTGTCAAGTTGGAAACGGAAAATCACTAGACACTTATGAAAATGATGACTTTACTATATCCTGATTTAAAATGTGTGTAAACAGAAAAAGAAATACCATTTGGAGAATGCAAGAAATAATCAAACTATCACTATATGGGTTGTAGCTGAAAAATATTAATCATCAGCTTTAGACATTAGTATACAATTATATAACTTAAGATATTAACCAGTTTTCAATGTTTTATTAATTTTAGTGAAATGTGCATTATTGAGGTTACATTCTGTTTTGTTTTCTCTCATTACACCTAATTATTTCTCCTTTAACCATCTTCGTCTTTGGTGTTGACACTACTAGGTTGTGTTTGTGCTAACAATTTCCCACTGCAGCTACCATTAGCGGTAGCAACTCTAATGTAGACAAGGTTCTAGGTAATCTAACATATATCATTTAGGTCTAACCATATGAAAAAAACACTAATATTCAGCAATATACCTAAAGAGTTCTAGTGACAAATCCCTCCAGTTCTACTCTTGATATTGGTTTTTCCTCAGATTCTCTTGATGCAAATGCAGATAAAATGTCTTGTCACACTTAGTCAAGTTTACATTCTAATTTAAATTTCATGTGGAGTTGCTTAGGTATTTAACATTGCCATCCTATTTTGTTTTAAAAATGTTCAATGAAATTCATAGTCTAATAAATGTAATGTTTTGTCTTTGCAAAAATGTATAAAAATAAAACAGAATAAATGGAATGCTGAGATCTTTTTACTTCACTGTTAGTCTATTTAGGGAAGACATCCAATTAATTTTAAAACAATAACTGTCTCTTTTCTTCCTTTCTTTTGCTGCCTGAAGGCCTGAGCTACAATGTCTCAGTGGGATTTGGGAGTAGGTTCTACTTGACATGTATATTTTTAGTAACTAATTTTAGCAGTACATTAAATATTGTCACAGTATGTAAATAAATAGAAATATTATCTGAACATTTTTATATTTGTCAGATTAAGATGTTCAATTGAGTGAGTTAGATGGCCACAAGGGAAATAAAGGCTCCTGCACAAGACAATTCTTTTACATTGGGAAAAATGATAGTGAAGGATGATACTCAATAGTTGTAACTGAATTTTACCCTAAATTGCGACTTGCATCAAGCAGTGAGGCTTATTTCTTTGTTTAATGAAAGAAGCAGTAAATTAAGAATTCACTTTTGTTTCCAAGTGTGATCAAGCTCAGATTCACAGTCCGAGCCTTGCAATACCCAGTAGGGTCACTAAAACTTTTTCAGATGGTTACAAACTGGCTTCTGCTCTGTGAAATACCTCCTTGTATCCGGTACTATGAGAACTATCATAGGAATGTTGGCTCGGGAGAAGGGTGAGAATACCTGCTCTGACTGATGATAGAAGGATTTTTCAGAAGAACACATCACTTGATTTACAGTGAGTTGAACTTTGTCATTGGAAAGACTTGCAAGTGAGAGCTGTCTTTCAACCATACTAATGAAAGAGGCACATCAGTCTAGTTCAATAAATATCAGATTCCTAAAAACAGGATGAGTATTGCCTAAACAATCACCAGCAATAGACTATATCTACTTACTTAGTCCATCACTATGCCATCAGTGACTCTTCTGAATATTTAAAAAAATATAAATAGCCTTAACATTCACTCTCTCTTTGCTGTTTTGTAAGAGAAATGGCTTGATAGTTTGTAGGTTCTTTAGTTGACTGGGTTTTATTTGCTTATATGGTAGGGGAAAAATTGTGGGTAAGTGAAATCCAAAAAATGGATTTTGTTTGAAAGTGGTGAGGTCGGTAGTTCCATAGAGTAGGTCTCAATACTGCAAAATTTCTTTCACATTAAGAGCCACTCTTATTGGGTGATGGTTTCACTGTACTAGCAAAACTCAACCTGTCACAGGAGAGCATAGTTGTGTTGGGAGAGATCTTGGGCATGAATTACCTCTGTTTATCTCCACTGAGGGTGGAGCAAAGATACTTTTTTCAGTATCCTGGTAACATTTCAATTTTGTATTAGTTGCCTAGAACTACAGTGATGGTTACAATAGAAATGTACAGTGATTGTCACCCCACTTCTGAGACTTCGATGTAAATGGACACTTTGCATCAACAATTGGCTTATAATTATCATGCTTTCAAAACCAATTCCCAGCACAGAAGAATTAGTCTGAGTCCAAGAACAGTTCACTTGCTTTTTCTTATGACAGGAGATGCTGCAGATCCCTTTTGTTACTCAGCGAACACCCACTTAGACCAGTTGAGGAGCTACATATTTCCTCTCCCGGGGAGTGGTATATGTAGCTCAAAACAGTTTGATCTCCTTGGAGTGGATATTTAAAGGGAGGTGAAAACTTCAAGGGATTTGACAAGACTCCATATGAGAACATCGTATTCCTCTGAAGAAAGAAGGAAACACACTTATCTTGCCATCCTATCTCTCTCTTATTTAACTGCTTATTTTCAGTGCTATACATTTTTAACTAGAAATCCCCCTGAAAACTCCCTAAATTATGTCCCTTCCAGCAGCTTTATGTGGAAAAGAATAACTTACAGACGTGAGCAAGCTCAGTACTCAATCAAAATTATATTTGCTAGCCCCATTCACACCGTTCTCCGCAAAATATGGTGCAGCAGGAGTCAAACCTCCCATTTACAAGGATGTCAATCACTGTTATAATGTATGAATAAGACACTCAAGGCTGGTGTCAAGGCTGTTCCCCACTCTGGCATGACAAATGCAGAAGTGGGGGCCCACAAAAGCACCCCAAAACCTTGTCTCTACAGGCTTTGGTATAAAAACTCCCCCCACAAAATCCTAGTACCCAGACTTTGTGGGTTGAAAAGCACTTGATGGTAGCAGAGGATTTCCCAAACAAGGGTAGACACTTGAAACCAACCCCAGCGGTACCCCAAGCTCTTTTCCCCCAAAGAGCTTGAAAAAGAAGAGAGAAAAGCAAGCTGCAGTCTGAGATATCTGCATGCCTGACCAAGGAGTCAACTACACACAGACAGACCTTCCAGGACACAAAAATCAACCAATACTGGTTAATTAGAAAA
>JANRFK010001234.1:95355882-95373843 GCA_030068395.1 Apalone spinifera
ACTGAAAAGCAAAATGGCTTTGAAAAGTAGCCCCTGCACAAAACACAGGGGACTTAAGTCATAAAGTACTGAAGACCCTTGCTACCTGAAGCTCTTAAAGATGCTCTAGCAGAGGGAAAGTTCACAGGGAAATCAAATATCATTGTAAGGGGCATAGCAGAGCTGTTCACACCATTTCTCTTTCCCATGTAAATAGGCCCACTTCTTATCACTGCTAGTGCCAATTAATGGGACTGTTCCTACGTATGTGTGGTCCCTAGTGGGAAACAGAGTGGATCTGTGCTAGGGCTAGGCAAAATATGGTATGTGGGCCAGATCCAGCCTGAGGGAGAATACGAAGTATGGGCCAGATCCAGCACTCAGAAAAGCTGGCTGTGGCCCATGTGTGCGTCTCTGACTGCTGAGAAGAGCCTGGCGGGAGGCAGGAGAGATTTCTTACACTGCCCCTGCCCCTAGTATTGGCTGGTTTCTGGCTCCCCTGCCCCTCTTTCCCCCAACCATCTGCCCCCGTCCTGCACTCCTACGCAATGTAATCCAAACCTTCTTCATGTCCACTCCAGCCCTTTTATTAGAGATGTAAGGGACTAGGCAACTCTCTGATAAGCAAATGCTTATTGAATAGTTGACTAGTGACTTGACTAGTTGCTCCCCCCCCTCCCACCACTACCCCTTGCTGCCTCTCTGGAAACTTAAAAGCCAGTTCCCCCCAGCACCATTTTCATGGGAGGTGCGGGTGCAGCGGGGAAACTGGTAGCGCTTCTTCTTTTGAAATGTAGCAAGAGCATGTTACATTTAAACGCAAAGCGCCGTGGGAAGCAAGAGGTGAGCAGGGGATTGCTTGAGTCCCCCACCTGCCCCATGGTGCTTCCACCTTTGAAATGTAGCCACAGCCAGTGGGGCTTTGGCTACATTTTAAAGGCGGAGGTGCCTTTATCAACTAATCGAGTAGTCAATAGAAAGTCCATCAACTATTTGATTAGTTGATGAATCTAAATGTAACATCCCTAGCCCCCATATACCTTTCCAGACACTGCACCCACTTCTACACCCCTTCTCAGGTCACAACCTCCTCCCAGACCTTGCGCCCTAACCCTGCTATCCTTGGTCACAACCAAAATCCCTGCACTTGTGCTCCAGGTTACAATCTCCTCCCAGACCCTGCACTTACTCTCTCCCTCCCCCGCCCCCCAACTGGAATCATCTCCTGCACCCACAACCCTCTCCAGACCCTGCACCCTAATCCCCTGTCCCAGGTCACAACCTAAATCCCTGAACCGCTACCCAGGTCACAATCCCCTGCTTCACCCAAACTCCCTCCCAGATCCAACACCTAATCCCTTACCCCAAGCTCCCTCTGCACCTGGCCCCCATCCCAGACCCCACACCTCCTTAATTAATATAATGGAAGTGTGTGACACTGTGCACCCCTCTCCTCCATAAAATCTAGGCTCATCTCCACTTTGATTAGGTATAAAACAAAAATGTGGCATGGCAATAACTCTGCCTTTCCTCCCTCAGCTCCCCAGTCTTTTGGTTAGTGGTGTGGTTATTCTTTGGGCCTTGGCTGCCCCCTTAAAAATTCTTCCCAAGCTGTGAGTTAGTCAGCAAAAAAACCCTTCTGTTAGAGAGCGGCCCTCAGGGCAAGGAAGGCAGCAGCAAGGGAGCACTTCATGTTGGAGTTCACAGCTGCTAGAGTTGGGGAGGCACTTCCTCTCCCCTTTTTAGAATAGGGAGCAGTCTCTGCAGCTGTGGAGCTTCTATGGGCCAGCAGCCATGGAGACAATTTTTCTGCTGGCTTGGGACCTAATGGTCTGTAAATGTTCATTTCTCACTCCTAGAATTTGAAATCAATCAGAGAGAATTAAACCAAATTTAATAAACTTCTACTAATAAAAAGGAGAATATTTCCCAGATTGAGCCTTTGTTTGACAGATATCTGCCAGCTGCAGATTTTTACAGCCCACTTGTCAGCTACAGAAAAACAGGGTTTGTATTAACAGCCCTGACAAACTTGTCTCTATATAGAAACTGAGCTAGCAGGTGCTGCTGTAATCAAAGGTGTTTTGATTCCATGAACAGTATGCGCTTGGCAAAAGAAAGAAGACTGCATGTAATGGTTATATCTGAATATAATGAATGATGGGAGGCTGAAAAATGTGGCCTGCCTTTTTTGTTTTCATGCATCCCCCTAATAGGAGCATGCATGTCACCCTTTTTCTGCTATCTGCCTGTTCTGTCGTGCTGTGTGCTGGCGTTACTTGCATCATGCCTCAGAAATGCTCCCTTTCTGTTTAAAGGGGCTGAGGCATTGCTTCATGCTGGTATCAGCAACTCCTTTTGGACCAGTCAGGTCCAAATTCAGATGCTTTGGAGCCATGCTATGGTAAAAAAAAATTATGCTTTCTTCCCTCACCCTGGTTATATTTATGTTCCTCAAAACTCAAGAGGGGCTGTTGTTAATGGTAAAATAACTGATTAAATTATTGACTTGGTTATTTGACAGTACTGACATGCATGAAAAAATAGACATGCACAGAAATAATTGAAGATGGTTTTTGGAGGGTTTTGTAACAAATATTACCCTCCATGTGATTGTTCCAATGTATATGTTCCTTTCCATCTTTCATCATGGCCTTAGGTGTTCTAAAGCTAAATGCTAGAGCAGTTCTGAATAAAAATGCAGCCAAAATTCAGGCTTGCTTTGATAATTTTTTTTTAAATCCCTAAATGTTAATGTTTTTTATATGCCACTTTGACTCTGAAATGTTGAAAATATGTATGTGCTTTATTCTCCTCTCTGCTACATTGGTGTTGGGGCCTGAGGCAGATCTCACTGAAGTCAATAAGAGTCTTTCCACTGACTACTGTAGGCTTTGGATCAGTCAATAATCAGGAGTAACTCTGTTGTAATCATTATGGTAAGGGTGTAAAACTGGTCTAGGTCAGAGCAGACTCAGGCTGACACAGCACATAAAACTGTCTTGCTTCTGTTCTAATACCGCTGCAGGCTGCTCTTTGAAAAGCCTCCTGTAAATTAGATAATTGCATTGCTTAATCTATTCCCATCTCTTCTTCCCCCCCCCCCCCCCCCCCCCCCCAATTTCCTATTCCATACCCTTGCAACCATGTGCTGACACAGTCTCTGGCCAGAAGGCTCGAGAGCTGTGTCTAGACTGGCCACTTGAATTTGCGCAAGAGCACTGACTTTGTAATGTACAAAATCAGTGCTTTTTGCGCAAATACAATGACGCTCCCACTCGGGCAAAAGCCCTCTTGTGCAAATGCTTTTGCGCAAGAAGGTCAGTGTAGACAGCCCAGAACCGTTTTGTGCAAAGAAGCCCTAATGGCTAAATGGCGATTGGGGCTTTCTTGTGCAAAAACCGTGTCTAGATTGGCAAGGATGCTTTTGCGCAAAAGCATCCATGCCAATCTAGACGCTCTTTTCCTCGAATGCTTTTAACGGGAAAAACTTTTAACGGAAAAACGGAAAATCATGCCAATCTAGACGTAGCCCCAGTGTAATGCAATGCAGTTTTTGCTCTTTTCCACGCAGGAGAATGTGTATCCTTCCATCTGTGCTTCAGCCTTCATCCTTGGGACTTTTGAGCCTTTACAGGCTGAGATGTGAAGCTTTAATACAGCACAAAACCACTCAAAGTAAGAGTTGTTTGCTGTAATACAATTGACTCTGAACATTGGTGGGTTTAATTTTCCATGGCACTATTACACTAGTACGGTTTTTGTCTTTAATAGAATTGCTTATGATTTACACCAGATTTGAGAAGTCAGGCCTTCTTTGCTGAGACCTACGTGCTGTCTGTTGGACTTAAAACCATGCTCTGACAGGCACATCCATCCATAAACCTTATCACTAATGAGGGAGAAAGCAGGAGACAGAGCGGCAACGTCAAATCCAACATTTCAAAAACTGATTTTTAAGAATGCTATTTTATAATAGTCAGATGACTTCTACCCTTTTTAGAAAACAGTGAACTTGTACTGGAGCTCAGTAGTAAATCCATGTCTTGACTAGGAGAAATAAGACACCAGGCGCTTAAAATTAACTCTGTTTCAGAAAAGGAGTCCACCAATCTTGTGTGTGTGAAAATGACAGATTAAGAATAATCTTTTAAAGCACTGCTTCCTTTCTAAGATTATTTTTATGCGTAGACAACTTTTAATAAAGAAATTACAATTTCTTTAATCCATATGAGTTCAGAAATGTATTTTAGAATCTTAACAGATTAATTTTCCTAAGATTGGGATTTTTTTTTTACTAGCTGCTGTTTTATAGTTGTACTTAAGAAATAAATATAGCTTTTATTTGTAATCTAGTTAGTGTAATATGAAAACGATATATAAATACATATCTTGGTTCCTGTAATGAAGATACATTTCCTGACTTGTCGTCTTCTATCTTCTCCTTTATTAATATGGAAGGGAAGATTAATTATGCCTTAGTGTTTTAGTAGTGGATCATATATTAAATTGTGGTCATATTTTACATTCCTTGTGTTACAAAAAGAAAGATTTTATTCAATAACTATTTTATACAAACTGAAAAATATTAAAAGTATTTTCTACTATCAGCCCTTGCAATCTGAACAGACTAACTTGCTATTTATTGTAGATCTGAAAGATCACACTATTTATTTTTGCCTTTATATGTAATTAATGTATCTACATTGTGTGAACAGAGTTACACAATTGTAGCAGACATGTTATCTATCTAGTAGTAAGCTCTCCAGACATTTCCCGGTTACTTACAAAAATAGTAAATCTACTTTCAAATGTAAACAGTGTGACTCAGCTACAGGCGTATGGATAAATCAAACCAGTTAAGCTTCTACATGTTGGAGAATAAAACCTGCAAATATAAGTAGAATATTATAATGGATTAGAAGTTAAAAATAGAAATAATGTCTATACTCTCCCTGAATCTGAGGGAAAGGCTATTATCTTGCTCAAGCAGGCTACTACACAAAGCAGTATAAGGTATAGAAGAAATCTTTATAAAAAAAACACTGCAGAGAATCTTAGCCAAAAGCAGTTTCTCATTAATTTGTTTTTCTTTGTACCTCAGCTTGTGCTCGCTCAAGAGATCTATTAGAATGGACACATTCTTTCCAGATTTCATAAACTAAATATTTTGCTAGTCTTACCATGTTGCACTAAACTTTTGAGCTGAATAAACAGGAGGCTAAACCTTTTTAAAAAGTACATTGCAAAGTTGAGTAGATGCTGTTTTTTATTAATCTGCTTACAGAAGGGAAAAAGCTCTACAACGCAATATGCATTTCTTAGCAAAGCACAGAGACCCAGAGGAAAAAGGAAACCTTTCCCATGTCTCTGTGATCAATTACATGAACTATATCTATTCTGTGCTGCCTAGGCAATAATAGATGGAATGTTGACGTTTAGTTAGGCCTGGTTGTTTTGTGCTCATTTGTTATCTTCCTCTTCCTTCTCTCTGTCGTGTCCGGAAGATTTTTCTCCCATGAGTTCTTGTTGCATATCCCAATGACACAGCAAGCTAGACGTCTCCCAGCATTCCCATTCTCCAAACTGGCTTTATTACCACCTTTGCCCATATCATCTTCCTGCTCATGGATCACAATGGATCTCCCAATGATAGAATATGGGCCAAACAGCGTGGCAAGCAGATTTGCCTTGTATTTTCTAATTTTGCCGCCTTTAGAGTAGAAGTTGCCAAAATCCCCTGGGTGGTGAGGGTGGTTCATGTTGAAAGGGTTATAGTGCCCCGCAGCAGAGTCGCAGCCTTTGCTGAGGTCTCCAAGCTCGTGGATGTGAATAGCTCTGCCAGACTGGTTGCTGTGTAATGGAAACCCATCCAAGTCAAAGAGAACCTCTAGTTTTCCATTTGGATAGGACTGCCTGAACAAGACTTGTCCTGTCACCTGTGGCTTGTTAGCATCTAGGTTGGAGCTGGGCTTCACTTCACAAGTGGCATAACCTGTCCAGTCAGTCTCCTTATTGATGAACTGTGGGTAGAGTAAATTCTGCCACAGATCATTCACTTTTTTCCGTATGTCTTGGAGTGGGCTGTCTCTGTGGGAATCAGCCTCCTCTTCTCCTCTCACAATACCAGATGCAGAGAGGCCCAGGCTAATGGCCAGATAAAGGAACAGAAGCATGTTTGCAAAACCAAACCGGCAAAATGTACACGGCTACAAAAAAGCAAGGAGAAAAAGTTAATTGTAGCAAAAGGGACAAGCACATCATTAGCTTTTAATATTGCTAAGCAAAACAGCTGAAGTGTGTGGGCATGACACACTCGGCTTATTTCTAAATCTCTCTACAATGATGAATCATCTGACTAACCTAGAACATTCCCTTCATATGCAGTTTTTAAAAATACACAAATTACCAACTATGACTGTAAAAATATTCGCAATCTACACTGCAGAATTGGCCTGCAGTATCTTCCTTCTGTTTGTAGAATCAAATCTGAAGCTTGGTTCCATTTTGGAATTAGTATTGAGAATTTTTCCCCTAAAATCAAACCCTACTAGGAAAATCTACCAGGAGATTTGATTTTGGGCTATACATTTGTAGCTAACTGATGATTAAAAACAATCCCAATGTTGCTTACCTTTTCAAAGATTTTCCAGAAGCTCTTGGTACTGGGCTGCAGTCTGTGCTTGCGAACAGTGAGTACTGATCAGCCCAAATTCCAGACTTCGCTGCAGTTGAGGCTTATGAGAGCTGTGTGTTTATGTAAAAGTTGGGTAACACCAGCTCCTGGGAGTGGCCAATAGAACTCTGGAAAGAGAGGAGTAAAAAGATTAATTGGTAACCTTAAAAGGAAGAATAAACAGTTTGTACCCTTTTCCTGACTCAGTGCAACAAACTGGCTGAGTCTTCACTGACTTTCCAAAAAGGGAGGGGGGGAAAGGTTACCAAGCTTATAAATTAATTTTCCCTTTCTTGATTTCATGCATTTTATTTAAAGCAGATGAGTGAGGGAGAAAATAACTTTTTCAGGGTACAGTCATCTTTGTTTAGACAGTTCTTCCACTTAAATCTATCATCTGTCTCAGATTTTGCTAGATGCTGCATTTTGCTGTATTAGAAATAACATTAGCAGCTGATTTAATATCAAGACATGAGTTACATGGAGACACAGAGCTGCTGCCACTACAGAATCTGAAAGGTATAACTAGAGTTCTAAAGCAATACTCCCCAACCTGGGGGACAGAGCCCACTGGGGGCTGAGAACAGGTTCCAGGGGCTCTGCTAAAATAAAGCAAGACAGGTGTCATGTTCTGTGGGCCCCAGAGCAGAAAGCCCGAGACCCATCACCTGGGGCTGAAAGCAGAAGCCTGAGCAACATAGTTTCACAGGGTCATGTGGGGCCCTGGGCATTTTCCTTGCTGGCCTATCCCCTGATGCTGGCCCTGGCTTTTAGTCATCTTCATGTGCAGAAAAATGCTTGTGGGCAGTGTTCTGTAAAGCTGTGTGCATGTGCAGCTTCTCAGGAGGGGTTCAAATGCTGCCCAGCTGATTAGCAGAGCACCCATGGCAAGGCTCTTGTTTCTGCTGGTAGTGCACATGTCTCAGTGCACATGAGAATATTACTCCACACAGCGATGAAAAGGATTAGAGGGAACATTCGTTGTGGCACATCTGGGACATGGAATTTTTATAACCTGTTGGGGGGAGGGGGAATCAGAAAGGAAAGAGTGAGAACCTCTGCTCTAAAGCTTTGTAAAAGACTTTTAATAATAGCATTGCACCTTTACAGAATTTTCTAGAGGATCCCCTTTCTGCAACTCCATTTTTGCCATGCTGTTTGCTCTGTTGCAGTGGGTTACTGGAAGTGATTGCCACAGGGTGCATTTGGAGTACGTATTTCTATAGCAGTGGAATGAGAGAGAGATTGTTGTCCACAAGCTAACTGAAGAGCCTACATCAGTGATCACCAACCAATAGATCCTGATCTACTGGTAGATTCTGGAGCCTCTGACAGGTTTGGTTGGAAGGCTATCACGTGCGAGAACTTCAGCTGCCCTTTTCCCCCTCTGCTGTGCTGCTCCTATCCTCTGCCTTGGAGCCTGCCCCCAGGAGCCTCCTGCTTGCTGTGAAAGGTAAGGGAGGCAGAGGAGGAGGTCGCTGATGTCAGGGTATCCTCCCCCCACCTCTGTACCTCATCTCCACAGGGAGGGGGAACACACCAAGACCTGAGATGCAGAGAGCTTCCTGGCAGCTGCTTCTATGTCTGAATGTCCTCAGCAAAGTTAGAGGCAATGCATATGTCACATACTTTATATATCTCTGTTACTCAGAAAAGTACAGTGTGTCTTTCATACTCTCCTCCTGTAGCCAGACAGGAACCCCCCCCCCTGTAACATCCATCTTTGCTTGCCTGAATGCAGGGCACACAGAGAAGTAAAATCAGCATACTCTTTAAAGCCTTGAACAGGAGGCTCAGACATGCGAGTTCACAGCGCCCTTGACTGAAACCCATATTGATACGAACACATAGCCGTCGCGGGGGGAGGAATCTTCCGCCCAGCAAAGAATGTCCAGTATTCACAACTTAGTTATCTCTCTTGCAAGTGTAAATTATTTGAAACTCCCTTGTAAGAACTGGCACCACAAAAGAGACCAACACAATTTGGCATCTTAGATAAGAAAGAGGATACGGGCTCCTATGGGTATAAAGATGGGTCCAGCAGCACACTTACTCTGAGTGTCAATCTACCATCTATCTGCTGGTCGGGTTAGGTGATTGGCCTCCCGAGGTTCCATGGGGACACCCACCTCATATTTGTCTTTCCTAGGAATTGAGGGACCAGCCCTGGCTTGACCCGCTGGAGTCAAGAGGCACAGAAGGGAGTAAAAATTGTACCTGGATGTGTCCTTTTTCTTAAGTGTACACATAGACTTAGAGCTCTTTAAAGATTAAGCTGTCACTTGGTACCATTATATCTATTTTCTATTTTTATTTTCTTTGTAACCATTTTATTTTAAGATCTATATTTGTCAGTAATTAAGAAATAGAGCAATAGCCACTGTAACCATACGATTTATAAGCCTTTTTAATAAACCTGTAACTGTTTAAGCTTTAACCTGACTCCTTCAGTTGCTGTAATAGAACCAAGCACAATGTAAAAGAACTTCAGCCGGTCATAAGGGACAGGTATAGGGAGAGCTTGGGCGTTTTGGATCATATCCCTCCCAGGGGACAGATCCGTTGGGGCATCTATCAGTCTCCCCTAGACTGCCCGCTGCGACGGGACCCTGTGTCTCAGCAGTTAAAGACTTGGGTCTCTCTCTCTCTCTCTCTCTCTCTCTCTCTCTCTCTCTCTCTGCCCTGACTGTCGGCTGACACCTCCTGACCCAACATGTATGGGGGTGGAAGTGGGTTCTGACTGGTCTGTGCATGTCACAATTTTTATTTCTGTTATGCTTACATTTAAATCTTTCAGTATAAGTTGGACCCTCTGGTCCAGCATCCTGGGGACATAAATGGTCCCAAAGGAGGGCGTTTTCTGGACCAGGGGACGTAAGGTGTAAGGCTCCTCTTCTGCCCACCAGCCCAGCTAGGGTTCTGCCCCTGCCTGTGGTGGGGCTCTACTGCCAGTTGCTCCCTTCCCTCAGCCAGCGGCAGCTCCGTGCTTTCAGCCAGTGGGGGCTCCCCTGCCCTGGGCTGGCAGTGCTCTGGGCTCCCTGCCGAGTCCTCTACTGGCTTCCTTCCTCCATGCTGCCTACTGGCTGAGCTCCCAGCTGCTGGCAACCTCTGTGGCTGGGCTCTTTAGTCGAGCAACATTCATGGTTCTGCCAGACCAGAGAATCCCAAACTACAGAGGTGTTCAACCTGTAGTGAGTTTTAAGCTGCCTAACCCAGGGGTGGGTGAAAGGGCCTCCATCGGCCGGATTCAGTCCACCAAGCGGGTTGATCCGGGCTGCGGAGGCCTTGCTGCTCCCACCCCCAGGCCAGTTGGGGTGGAGGGGAAGTACATGAATTTTCCTCCACCCTGCCAGGAGCATGTGGTGTTTCAGAATGGTGTCCCCTAGCCTCTTGTTTGTCAGAGGGTGGAGATGGATGGCAGAACAGAGATCGCTTGGTCATTACCTGTTCGGTTCGCTTCCTCTGGGGCACCTGGCATTGGCCACTGTCAGCAGGCAGGATACTAGGCTGGATGGACCTTTGGTCTGACCCAGTATGGCCATTCTTATGTTCAGTGTGGGACCTCAGGGAGTAGGATACGAGTGGAGCCTCAGAAGTGGATTCAAAAAGTGATCTTGTGGTTAAAAGGTTGGAGTCCACCAGCCCAGATCAAGCTATCGTGACACATGTTCAGCTTTTTTTTTTTTTTAGTTAAGAAATGCACCACTTTGGGCAGGACTGTTGCTTTCCTGGTAGCATTTGGAGGTGCCATGCACAAGAGTTGGTTTTAATTAAGAATTCTAATCTCAGAGGCTAGCAGCCGAATTGCTGCAGGGATGGAGTGGCTCCCCTTACACAAGGAAATCTCTTCGGCCTTCTCTACAGCAGAAAATTGAGGGAGGGGATCCTAGCAGTTCAGCTGCACAAGTACTGATAACGACTGGGAGAATAAACAGGGGAGGGAGAGAGGGAAGGGCCACTGGCAGCTTCTGGAATCGGTCGAGAATTCTCCTGGAACTTACTCTAAATACAGCTTAAGGTTAGCCCAGCTTGGTGGAGATCAGAGATGAGGGATGGACTAGCAATTCGAGGCCTAACATAGGACCCAGAGATCTGGATTCAGTTCTCTGCCCTGCCACAATCTCCCTGCATGCCCATGGACAAGTCATTTCATTTCCCTGTACACTCATTTCCAATCTGAGAATTGGGGGGAAAATAAAATGTCTCTGCCTCCCAGCAGTGGCATGAGGGTAAATACAATAAAGGCTATGAAGTATTTGGGTACTTATAGCGATGGGAGCTACAGAGTGGCCGTAGGTAGAAGCTATGAGCGGTTTAGAGCCTTAGGTAGGTACACTCCAAGGCTCAGGACTGTGACAGAAATACCTGAATTGTGACCTGGGAAGGTTCTGGTCAAGCAGTGAGTGGGGCATGCCCCTGCACGGGGATGTTCAGTAACTAATCACTCTTAGAATTAGCTCTTAAGATTGACACCCTTTTCTGTGGTTGCTTTTTGTCATATTGTGTCGCTGGGGTCTGCAGCTCTTCTCCTGTCCCAGAGACCAATGTCATCTGCCTGACTCCGCCCTCGATTAGGTCACTCAGCACTTTTCTTCTGGGGTACAGTCCTCCACATTCTCTCTCCCCTATAATGGCCCAGTCAGTCTTCCTGGTCGCTGCCCCTCTAGTCTATGCCTCCCACCCTTGGTGGCTGGTAGGTGAAGCTAGGCCTACCCTCTGCTTCAGGAACCCTACATCTTCTCCCAGCCCTTATTGCTTCTACCCTGGACTGCTTTCTACATCTCCTGGTTTCTTTCCTCCATCTAGGTATACCAACCTCAGACCCTCTTCCCAGGTATTGGCTGCTGCTTCTATGCTGCTGCAGCCTCCAAACACTTCCCTCTCTTCCCAGGGAAGGTACATCTACACTGGAAACATAAACTAACCAAGCTTAGCTCAACTTACACTACAGCACTAATCACTGTGATGGCTGTATGTGCCCACTACCCTCCTTTCAGTGGTGTGCTTCCACCAGCCTCCCAGGGGCAATACGGGGAGCAAACATCTGTCTTGCAGCTCAGAGGGCATCTCCCTGCTGTGAGCTCAGCTGCCACACAGGCTTCAGGACTCCCAGCCGGCTACCCCCACTCTACCACCCAGGCTTCCCATGCCAGTTCTCAGCTGGAGGGTGGGTAGCAGCTGCCTAGGCTTCCACTTTGGGAGTAGGAGGCAGCTTGGCTCTAACTGCCTGACCTGCATGAAATTGTTAAGTCAGTCAACAGCCATATGAGGAACACGTACACACAGCACTGTATCGCTAACTACATCGACACAAGCTTAGTGCTTCACATGGCGTACAGGTGGATTTGTGTGTGATGGGTGCAACTACAGAAGACCCCTTGCAATTGTTCCCCAGAGTGCTAATTATGCCCCTGACACTCACCTTCTAGTTCTACGGTGCTCCCCACAACCCTGTTCTGCTGGGCCAGATTTTTGGTCTCCCACAGACAAGGCAGTCGGGGGGTTACTGCCCTTGTCCTCCCCTTTCCCTCCCCCCTAAAAGAGTAATGCAGATGCTGAGCCCACTTCAGTTCTGGGAGAATGCAGTTCTAGGGCACAGCACCCAGGAACCCAACCCTCAAAAGGGATCAAAACCCCAAATAAATCAATCTTTCTCTGAGTCATAGTTTTACACAAAGAAAGCTCATGAAGATATTCACCTTCTTTATCAATGGAAGAGATCCCCCTGCACCAGTAATAATTTACACTGGACCTAATAGTAAACCAAAGTGTTTTATTAAGTACAGATAGTAGGATTTAAGCAGATTTGGGTCCCCAGCTCTCTTTTGGAGTGTATCATGCCAGCTGAAAAACAAGGGATGCATATTTATACCTGCCTCTGGAAATTTCCACTACATGCATCTGACAAAGTGGGTCTTTGCCCACAAAAGCTTATGCTCCAACACTTCGGTTAGTCTATAAGGTGCCACAGGACTCCTCGCCCCAAGGGCTGATAATTTTCCCTTGTTTAAACAGTTTTCTCCACAGGGCAGGAATCTCTTTGTTCTACTCTTCCCCCTTCCATGGAAACCTAATGGAATCCCAATACCTGGTGATATGGTCACATGTCTTAGTAGTTTGAACTTACAGGAAAAACAGGTCTGTTTACAAGTCATTAGGTTGATCATACCGTTCTTAAGGCTTTGGAGTTAGGGGTGGTACCTGTAATGGCTCTCATTAGCACATTTAAACTATAAACAGTCTCATTTCTAACTTTACATACAAGAATGATACAGGACACACCTATAACATCACATTGATAAGTTACATGAGGTATTTTGTTTAAAGCATCTCTGAGTTATGCAAATTTATATGCATAAGCAAAACTTCCTATAGTATTGCAAGGGGTGAGGGGGGAACTGTCACATTATGATGTTGGTGAGTGCAGCATTTACATCAGTGGGAGGTTAAGGTAGTGACGTGATTAGGACAATGTAAGCTACCTTATTAATGGTGTAGTATTGACCAGCCCAGTGACTGCCCTTTCTCAGCAACAACAGCTGCTCTGTCTGCTGCCAGCTTCTTGACCCTGCCTGTTCCTGCACGATCCTGCTTGCAGTCAATTCCCTGCTTCCCAGATCTTCCTCCAGATGTAGCCTGTGGCATTAATAGCCTGCCTTGTCACCTTAACCCCTCTAGTCCTATGGGCAGGAGATAGGGTTTGAGGAAAGTATTTCTCAGCATCTGGAAGAATTTGCTATGGGGAAACTCAGAAATGCACACGAGCTGGTTGAGCTGCTAAGTAATGGTGACATCCTCACAGGGGGAGTCCTAGCCCAAGACTTAGTGCTCTGACACTTGACTTGAGATACGAGTAAATTATAATCCATTGTAAAGTGAAAGTTAAGAAATTAGGGTCAGATCCTTAGCTGCTGTAAATCAGCATAGCTCCACTGACTCATATTTACTACATGGACTTCTACCAGCTGAGGATCTAGCCCTAAAAGAAAGCCAAAGAGCTAATAGCATGAGGAAAAAGTTTTCTTGATGTACCTTACAAATGGGAAGCATGCAGAAGGCCAGCAGAGTATAAAGGGGGTAATCAGAGAGGCTTAGTTTCACTGCACTAAATGCTGTATTTCGAGTGTTCTTCACTTCAGAGAATAAAGTCCTTGTCAGAGGATGTGGTGAAGACTAGAACTTGAACAGGGTTCAAAAAAGAACTAGATAAATTCTTAGAGGTAAGTCCATCAATGGCTATTAGCTGGGATGGGTAGGAATGATGTCCCTGGCCTCTGTTTGTCTGGAAATGGGTGACAGGGAAGGGATCACGTGAGAATTACCTGTTGTGTTCCCTCCCACTGGGGCATCTGGTATTGGCCACTGTTGGCAGACAAGATACTGGGCTAGATGGGCCTTTGGTCTGACCCAGTATGGCCGTTCTTATGTTCCTAAAGTGGAAATACCTACCTCGGGCTATCATCAGATATATTTTAGAGAAAGAGAGAGAGACTGAAAAACACAAGAAACTATATTGTCCTAAGGTACTCAGAAGAGCTTGCTCACATGGTGACTGTAGAAGATCTTATTTATTAAATAGAGGTGCTAAGGTAGTATTATGACCTTTCATTATGTTAGTCAACAAAAGCATGGGAAGGAATACCAGAGTCATCTAACATTGCATTGCTCTGGTGTGGCAATTTGCATAAATTTAAAGAACACAAGGACCTAATCCTTACTTAGGCAAAGCCTGATTCAGTGAAGAGACCCTTCAAGTCAGTGTAGGAGTTAGCCTGAGTAAGAAATGCTGAGTGGTGTCCTCAGAGTAAACACCATTGTTGTGATGCAGTATGAAAATGGGTTTGATGATTTATTTATTTTGCTTTTTAAAATATCTTCAGGGATCACATGTGGCCATAGTGCTCTTGATCTAGCACTAGCACCCAGTCTGCTTCTGTCTTTTCTGCCCCTGCTAGAGCAGCTGACAGCTTTACTCTCTCTCTCTGGCTGAAAATGGAGCACTTACAAGAGCAAGCTGGTTACGGTTTGATCCAACCACAGTAGAGATTATAGTGGTAGTGGGAGGAAAACAAACTAAAAATCTTTTAGTTTCAGAGGGGTAGCCAAGTTAGTCTGTAACTGGAAAAACTTACACTGAATAGCCTTGACACACCCCAGAGACTAACCAAACATGTGGAGGTAAACTTAATCTGGCCCTTAATCTGGTCTGAGGGCCTTTTAGCTGCCTTTTGTTACCTGTATTCTCAGTTTGGGAATCTGGTTAAATTCAGTTCCTGTTGCAGCTGTGCTTATGGATGGATGCATGTATCCATGTGTGGAATATTGTCATTGTAACCAGGTGCAACTGCAGCATCATCACTTCACAGCGATGCTGGGGAGCAATCAGGCAGGGTGGGCTACCTCCCATATGATCTGCTTACAGGAAACTTAACTCCCAGCACCTTCGTAAAACTCAAGGGGGGGGGGGGAATGGTGGGCCATTAAAATTAATGGAAAGACTGAAAAGAAAACCACCAGTCTTGGAAAATTAAGGAGGAAGTTTCCCCTGCTCCTTGTAACAGAGTTACCAAATTTAGCCGGAGAAGAGGGGGAAAACACTAACACCCAGGGAAGGGTTTGAAGTGATAACATTTTCCAGACATAGAGAACTGTAAGCTAGGTGCTGTCTGTGGACACTGGATCCCCTCGGAGGAGGGTAATCACATGTTGGGAAACTGTTCTGCAGCAGGTAAAACTTTGATTAGAGTAGGGAAGTGGCTAATATGGAAATGTAAAGCCTGAGGTTTTGTCTCTGTCGTTATTTTCTGTGTAACTTGCATGTTTGTTTTTCTTACTATTTCATCTTAGACTTTGTGATGCATTTAGGGAGAAGTGGGACCGGAAGGGCTATGGGTTACCCTGCATGGAATAAGTTTCTTGTGAACAGATAACTAGGCAGGTGGAAGCCAGGGTGAGACCTTTATGTTTGTGGGCTGGCTCCTGGTGTCGGGAGCTTTGAGCCACAGCAGCACAGCATTAAGGCACCTCCAGTTACAAGGCGAGAAGTGACAGAGCCCCGTCCTGGTCTGGATCATCCCCAACAGGTCACAGTGGAGTAGTCTGCTGTCTTTTGGCAACAAGGCTGTTGCTGGTGCATAGTGAAGTTTGCAACTGGTTTTATCTGTTACAATCTGTGGTTATGAAAGGAACATTAAGGGGCACTGAGAGCCTGGAATAGTCACCTTTTACAATTTTTTAAATAAATAAATACAAAGTGGAAAGAAGCTGTGCACATTTCTCGCTTCCCGGGGAATGCTGCACAGTGAGAACTGAAGTTAAATAACTACAGGCAAAAATACTGTTCTGCAAGGAAACTAATTTCTACTAAAACAGGGGAGAGGATCACATGACTTCCAAGCTGGCTTTACTGATGAGCATCTGACTTGGCGAGGAGGCCAGTCAGCCTGTTCAAAACATTCTTGAAATTCCTGTACTTTATTGGAATAACATCACTTTGAGTGGGAAGAGGGGGAGAAAGGCCTTCAGTAATCTTGTCTGGAAATAATCCATCTAAAAATTAGAACCATATCTGTCAGTATAACTTAATAGTGTGTGTAAGTAAAATATAGGGAATGAGCTCAATTACTAGGAAATTTATTTTTTATAATTTATATACAATTTGAATACTGTATTGTTTGGGTCAATTTACTGTTAGATAATGATATATTTATGGCCTCTGGTAAAAAAGGCCAGGGGACTGGACTTGATGAGTCCTCGTGGTCCCTTCCAGTTCTAGTATTCTATGATTCTATGAATTCGCTAATATGTAGAATTAAACTGGATGATGTAGATACTTATGGCGGGATGCGATCACAGAAAATCCTTTGGGTCTTCCCAAGTGTGCTTCCTGCTGTGCTGATAAAACCACTGACACTTGCCCCCTTGCTCTCTGTGACTTCTCACCATCCTGTACTGCTGGGCCAGATCTCCTGGTCTCACCCAGCCAAGGCACAGAGCTGAGATCACCATCCCCACCAAAAGCAATATGGACACGGAATCACTTCAGGTCTGAGGATAATGCAATTCCAGGCACAGCTTCTAGGAACCAACCCTCAAATGGGATCAGAACCCCAAATAAATCATTCAGGTAAGCCCCCTTTAACACTGAAAGGAGGATGTATACACTGATTGCTCCCCAGGTAACAATTATTTACATTTGGCTTTATAGTAAATAAAAGTGATTTTATTAAGTACAAACAGTAGAATTTAAGTGGTTGTAAGTGAAAACAGACAGAGCAAAATAAATTACAAATTTAAAATAATCAAAACACATAGCTAGTTCTAACTCTCTAAAGCTTACTGCAAAATTATCCCAAAACTGTTTTCGTTTCAGCTAAATCTCCAAGCCAGAAAAGATCTTTTTCTCCTTGGGGGCTCTGGCTCCTTTTTGGGGATCTCATGCCAGCCAAAGACAGAGCCTGAAAACTTTGCATCCTAATTAGACTTCCTTTGGGGCAGGAAATCTTTGTTTCTACATTCCATCTTTCAATGGAAAATTACTTAGTTAGACCCTACCAGTTAGGGTAGTTACATGTCTTCCTAAGACCAACCACTGCATAGACTTAAAGGGCAAAGGAGGCTGCTTACAGGTGATCACCCAGACACTGAGATGTCTAAGCACTGGAAACACCGTTGATGGCTTTTATTTGCACATTTAAAACCATAAACCATTCCTTATGCCATACTTCTAACTTTACATACAGGAGTGATACATACACCAAAATAAGATATAAAGATCCAGCAGACTGTGACATTAAAATTGATAGGTTATATGAGATCCGTTGTGCAAATCATCTTTGAGTTGTACATATTTGTATCCATATAAGGCAATTTCATAGTGTGGAGTGGGTATGTCCTGATACTGATGTTTTTCTAAGGGGGAGAGAAAGCAATATATAGATATAATATCAGCTGTGAAGTCCCACTAATAGTGGACAGCAATAGTGGAAAGACCTACCACAGGGGTTGGCAACCCCTGGAATGCATGCTGCAAGTGGCACGAGAGCCAATTTTCCTTGGCACGTGAGGAGGGAGCTCAGCCTCACCCCTCCTCCCCCGGCAGCCGGGAGCCTGTGCCACTGTTCCTTTAACATGCGGGCCTATGTGGCGACGCACAAAAAATCTAAGCCCACCCACCTCTGCATCAGCACTCACTTTCCTCCTGCTCCTGGAAGGTGAGTGTCATGGCTTCTCCTGCTGATGGGGACAGGGACAGCTTGGACCTGTGTTGGGGAAAGGGGCGGGTGGGTTGAGGACTGGGGTGGGGA
>JANRFK010001234.1:95374017-95385163 GCA_030068395.1 Apalone spinifera
GACGGCATTTCAGGCTTAGAACATGTGGTGGCTGGGCTGGTTGCTGCTGTGGCATATTGAAGCCCCAGGTGGGTGGGTTGAGGACCAGAGGAGTGGGTGTTGCAGCTGTGGGTGGGTTGCGGGCTGGAGGGGGAGTATTGCAGCCGTGCAACCCATACCAGATATGGGGGGGTGTTGAAGCTGCAGGTGGGCAGACTGCTGCTGCCAGGGGTTGGAGCTGGCAGATGGATTGCTGCTATTGGGGTTGAAGCTAGGGGTTGGATATCTATTGCAAATCTTGAAAAAACTATTGCTCTTTGCATATGCATAGTACTGACTGGTTTGTGTGCTGCACAAAGTATCAAACTCTGAGCCTGAGATCAGAGAACTCATCAAAACCAAGGATCACACTAAATGGTAAGATCTGCATCTTAATTTATTTATTAGTGAAGGCGCTGTAAGTAGCATTATTATTGACTTTGGAAAGTATCCCCGGCACTCGGACCCATACACAGAGGTGAATGGGTCAAAACTTGGCACTCCACCTCTGAAAAGTTAGTGACCCCTGTTCTAGAGAGAGATTTTTTTTTAAAGACCTATTTCTCAGGGGAAGAAAAATAGATTTCATTGTGAAGTGGCTCCTCACTTTTTAACAGTATTCAGTCTAATGTGTTAATTTGTAAGCATAATTTAAACCCTGGGAGACTAATGAAGTTTAACAGTGTGTTTAATTATCATTGTTGTTGTCGTCTCAGTTAACATTCAAAATCCTGCATCCTATTTATGATCTGAAATTCCAAAGGTTCCAAGCTTCCTATTTGATCTTAACAATAGCTCGTGGCCATATGCAACTTTCATAAGCATACACACTTCTTTACATTTCCTTATGGAGAATGTTTGGTTTTTTTAAGATCAAATGAACGGGTGTTATAAAAACAAGAATTTTCTTACCTCAGTTTAACTAGTCTTTGACATTTGAAGTATAAATAGTTAAACTCTTTTCCCTTGTACTTTCAAAGAGGTCAAGACTTCAGTGGGGAAATTCGTAGAAATCTGTAAATAAGAATGCTTTCATTTCTAAGTAAATTCTTAAAGGATTTTAATTTTTAAATGTTATATGCCATCTCATAAGCCCCCATGAACAATAATAATCTCCTACCTAGAGGCATGTATTTTCCTGTGAAATCACATCATGGGTAATGTTTCCACCTAAGCGAATAATAAAATTGGATCACCAAAAATAGAATAGGAAAAATCTATCCAGAAGATTTTTTTCTGCATTGCATATATTCTGTTTTTTTTCTGAAAATGTTTCATTTGAATGTATGAAGGTACATAACAAAATATCAAGTTTAAGGACACTGCATAGAGATACAGGGCTCTTTTACTGACTCACTCTGACATCAGACTAGGTGAGTCCTACCAGCTCCATCCTTGGAGTAAAGAGAGTTAGAGTATCTCTCAGGAAGGGAGAATTAAGGACAGAAAGAGAGGAGTCCTGCTGGGAAAGGAAAGCTATTAGGAACAGTCCAAGCTGAGGAAAAAATTTCCTCTGAGGCTTGTTTAGTTTGTTAACAATACAGACAACCCCAAGAAGGGGTTAAATTTGGATTTGCTCAGTCTATATTTTTAACAGCGGGAGTGGGAATGCCCCCTGCTTACAGAAAAGCATTAAACTCTCAGTACATGGAGACGTGATTAGTATCCCATTAAATATAGTGAAGTTTCCAGGAGCAGCATTTCTTTCTGAAAGTGGTACACATTTATTCAAAATTAGGCTGCTCCTGGGGTGTCCTATGAAATGAGGTCTCGCATTTCAGCTAAATAAGACAAAACCAACTATTCTTAAGATATATGGGGAAATTCTGGCATCACCTGCTGCTCAAAGCTTGATATTTGGATGCCCTGTGTCCAAAGGTCAGGAAGGATGGAGAACAGGAAATACAAGAATATACCACAGTGGTTTTTCAGATGGGAAGGCCTCACATTACAGTGTACAGAAATAATAAAACAGCTAAAGAAAAACAATGAAAAATTGGTCATCTTTGACACTGTAACAAAATGAGAGGACAAACTGACATTCCATCTTCAAGTCCCAGAATTCCCTCCCATGAGTTGTCATCTATTTGTCACCTGCAAGACTTATTCCCAAAGCCTGCCGATTTTATTAAAACTGAGGATTATGAGGTTATGAAGTGCTTTCTAAAAGCCAGATACAGATTGGATGTTTTTATTAGAGGATTACCAAATTTTTGTCAACAGAAGCGAGTCAGAATTAATTCCACTGGAAGCTTTACTGTAGAAGTTATGAAATGTTTGATCATGAGGATATAAAACAGCACCTTAGGAAAGTGCAATTCTCTCACTGTGCTATTGAAAGGAAGCGTTTGTGATGGGTAAAGTTGGGCCTCTGCCAAACCCTACAGTTTCTTATGGTTTACATGGGGAAAGTTTGTAGCTCATGATAGGAAGATATTGTCTCCTAGTACAAAAAGACTGAAGAGCACTTCCTTGTCTTCCTGTTCATTACAGAATCCCAACCCTGTTTCATGGAAGAAACTAAATTAGTGATTCCAGTGTTCAGTGCTTGAATTATGATTTTCTACGTTTTTAAAGCTGTATCCACCATTTGTATCAACAGGAATGGGGAAATAGTGAGACCTGTCTACACAGTCACAAGCAATGAACACATTCATGTAGCCCACAAGTTAATGCTCCTATTGGCCACAGCCAACTCCAATATACTAGAACGACTTTTTACTAGCAGGGTTAAATACAGCTGTGCAGGGACAGCAGGGCCTATCAAGCAGGAAACTGGCAACAGACAGGAACAGCTGCTGGGAAAAAGAGGTCCCTCCTTGGGAAGGAAGAGGTTGGAGCTGGAACACACAGATAGAGGAGGGGAACCAGTTTTGGAAGCAATCCAGGGAAGGAGCAATGAGGGAAGAGACAGAAAAGCCCAGAACTGCTGGACTGAGGGTCCTTGAACTGGAACCTGGAGTAAAGGGTTGACCCAGGCTCCCCTCTTAGCTATTGAAGGAGTGACACCTGAGAAGCCTGCCTGGGACTGCTGAAGGAAAGACTTCGATATACCACAGAAGGGAGGAATGCCGAGTGACTGGACCAGAAGGCTGAAGCACAAAGAGGACACCGTGGTTCCTGGGAAAAGAGAGAAAATCAGAATGACAACATGAAAACCATGGAAGGGGGAAGTCAGCCTTATGTGCTAATCTCGGAGTGACAAGGAGGAGGCACCAGACAATCAGTGAGGGGAGCACCCAGTGACACAGACTTGACCATACTTCATATAGAATCACACAGCCCATTTCAAATATGCACAGTAGAAATAGCCCTGACTCATTATGCAAGAAGCAGGAGTCTCCCAATGAAATTAACAGGCAGCAGATTAAAACAAACACAAACTAAGAAAGTATTTCTTCTCTGTGATGCCTTTGCATTGTGTGAACTTACTGCCAGGGGACATGGTAACAAAATTACCCAACACTTCTGGGTTTTACTCTCCCAAAACTCACTGCTTGTTCCCTGGACTGCTTCCTAGTACCCATTCTTTCTCTGGGTGTACCAGCCCCAAACCCTCCCTCTTCCCAGGGACTGACTGCAGCCTGCAGGGATTTGTAGCATCCAAGTATTTCTCCCTCTTTTGAGGGAGTGACTGCCCCTGCCCAGCAGCAACCTTGCAATCAATTTTCTGCTCCTTGGCTTTTCCTCCAGGTGCAGCCTGTGGCCCACCTGGCCAGCTTAACCCCTTCCAGTCCTAAAAAAACAACAAACAGACTAGTATCTGTTGTTTTTTAAGTTTTTCCTG
Source organism: Apalone spinifera (assembly GCA_030068395.1). NCBI lineage: Eukaryota > Metazoa > Chordata > Testudines > Trionychidae > Apalone > Apalone spinifera. Next base: position 95,377,823 of record JANRFK010001234.1, read on the forward strand.
TTACAGCTAACTCAGCTACCCCTCTGAAGCCCTTCCAGTCCTGTGTGTGGTGGATACCCCATCACAATTTGGTTTGGTTGTGGCTGGTTATTCATGTTTCCAGCTTGATAGCAACTGAGGATATATATTTCTTAGCTTGTTTTGACTCAGCAGGTTATTTCTGGATTGTAGGATTGCTCTGTTTTAAGCAATTTTCATGGTATTTTGGAGGTCATTTGACAGGGGCTTTCTGGTCTGTTAATTATCCCACAATTTTCTTTCTCATGTGCGGAGCATGTCTGGAATTACTGTGAACTAAGGGCATATCTTAAAATAAATCATTGCAGAAAATATTCTACAATGAAATAACTATGTAATACACATTAGATAGCTAGTCTACATTTTAGTCAAGTTATTACACTTTTTATAAGACTATATTACCTTTCAGACAAGCAAAACATGTCTGATTTTGAATGTTCATTGTTTAGCATGTTGCTATAGTTTAATAGCTGCCTTTGTGGTTTCAGTAAAGAATACTACCATGAAATGGGATGAGATCTGGGCTCTGATCACAGCTTAGTCAATCTTTCTGAGGTCTTGAGCAAGTCATACAAACTCCCTGTGCCTCCAGTTTACCTCTTCTTGATGAATGGGGATACTATCGAGCTTCTTTGCTGGGTTGTTATTGACACTTTTTTAATGCTTGTGAAGTTCTTTGTAACCAGGAAACAGGAGTTCTCGAATGCAGAGAATCTTTGTGGTATTGCAGCACTGAACTTTCCTGGCTTGGAATAAAATTAAAAAAAAATATTCACACACTAAATGTTGTTCTTCTCTTCTCCCCTTGATAACAGTCCTTGAAATATCAGAGCCCAATGTTAATACAGACAAGAGAGGACACGGCAGACAGCCCTGACTTGTGGCTTTCTTAAACAAACAAGGTACAGCATAAGTTATTAGTAAATACCAAGGCTTCATTTAGATTGAATAAAGCTGCAATCCAACAAATAAATGAGCCATCAAGTTTGAATTTATGTAGTATACCAAACACATTAAAGGCATCTGACCATGACAAAGGCCTTTTCTGCTCTGAATAATGAGGCCAGCACATTATAATATCCTTCGGATGAGACATTGAAGCCAAGGTCCTTTTTGTTTGTTTCTGGTGGCTATCCAGGTAGACATTAAGGGCTTCATGACATTTTTACAGAGCATGGAAAATGTCCACTGCCTTGGCAATGTTTCCTTTCTTCATAAAACAGGCTGGAATGCCCAAAGCTGTGCATGGACTAAACGCCATTTGGTAAGTGTTAAATCCCTGCCAATTGGCTCATGCAAAAGGATGATGGGCCTAGTCCTGCTACCATTAAAATCAATGGCAAAACTCCTGTTGACTTCAGTGGAACATAAGGTTCTATAGCTCCAATTTCTGTCTTGGAAAGTGCTTTGGGATCCCAGGAATGTAATCAGCGCCGTGTACACTGTAGTTCCATTCAGTTGCTCTGTTTCCCATCAAACTATACTCAACTGCATGTGAACGTTGCTTTATGTTATGAAGGCTCACCACTGAATGAAAAATAATATGCGTGTGTGTGGGAATGAATGAGAATATTATGGAATACTCCAAGTTTACATATTGATCATCTGTGGGGTTTTTTCCAAAGAGAGAAAAACCATTTTCACAGTTGGAGAAGTGTTGTACAAACTAGAATTTATTATATTATTTACTGTCAGATAAGTACGTTTTATGTACTGTACACTGGCGCTTGGTTTTACTAGGTAAAGGCCAGTTGTGCAACCCTTGTGCCTGCAGGTAGATCAAGCTCACTGGCGGGGGGGCAAAGGTGGTAACTGCCCTGAGGGCCCGGTGATACAAAAGGGCCTGCAACTCCTGGATGCTGCTCCTGCTGGGCTCTTTAAATTGCTGCCAGAGCACTGCACAGCACGGTCGGGGCAGCACTGAGGGCTGTCTGGGGCAGGTGCACCAATTTCCGGGTGGCACTGAGGGCAGCCTGGGGGAGTTGCAGTGCAGCATTGATGCCTTCATAGTCCAGCCCCACTTTTTCCACCCAGGGCCCCACCCTTTCTAGGGGTGCAGAGCAGCATTCCCCTACCCCCCTTTTCCAGAGGCCTATTGAGGCTCTCAGCCCCGCTGAGGGAGACTCATTGTGCAATCCTCACTTACAGAAGTTGTCAATCAGGTACTCGGTACTGATCTGCACACGATTTACATTCAATGAGGTACTCGGTACTGATCTGCACACGATTTACATTCTGTGCACACCAGTTATGTACACTAGTTGTACTGCATAAACTAGATGGAGCCTGATTTTTTTTTTCAGAGAAGCACCAGCAGTTCCCATTGATTTCATCTGAAGCTAAGTGCTTAAGAGTTCAGAAATCAAGCTTGTAAACTTAATTTTTCATGCAGCACATGGTCACAGTTTCATGAGTGTGCGTTCATGCATAAAAAGGGTTTTATGTAGTTCTTGTGAGAAATAACAAAGAAATATTACAATACAATATGGGAGAGAATAGGAGCTTTAACAAATCTATATATATTTGCAACAAGTACAGAAAGCAGAAGAGTTCAGAGACTAATGGAAAATATATTTTTAATGTTAGGGGAAGGATGTCTAGTCATGGTATAATTTGTTTAACAAAAAAAGCTAAATTCATACCTAACCAAGTTTAATTTCTCTTGTGTAATCGTAACAATAAATTCTGTCTCTTGTAAGAAATTTCGCCATAATAGCACCAAGAGGGAGTCCTTTTCTAGATTTCATTTTGATTTAAAACTTAGATGCATTTACATTAATGAGCAGAAACTCAGAGAGAGGCTACCACTGCTTGTGTTGCCTAGCTATCACAGCACCAAGGTTACTTAACACAAGACACTGATGCAAGACCCTTGCAATACTGTGACAAAACAGGCTGTGTGAGAAATGTAAACTTTTGACTCCTCTAGCCCTTGTAAATCCAGTATCTTGTTGCTGTTAGACTGAAGCTGGTTGTTACTTTAAAATAACAAAAAGAGAAAATAAACCCTGTAATAAGGGTGACGAGTGAAAAAAGTATGGCAGAACTGAGCCAAGTTGGTATAAGAAACAACATGGGGCCTTTCATGATTTTGAAATAATTGAATTGGCATCATTCAGTTTTTGAATAATGGAATCAATTGCTCCCTCCTGCGGAGAAACACTCAGGATGAGAAGAAGTCAGCTGGAAAGGCTGCAATGTCCATTTTCTTTTCTATCTTCTCCACTAGAGAGGAATTTTGTATCTTAAAGAGCAGGGGTAAGCCCTGAGAGAGCCATAGGAGAATCCCCCTTATTCATGGAAACTCTCATATCTGGAGTATGTCTACACAGTAAATGAAGATGTGATTGTAGCACTTCAGACATAGCTGCTACACAGATTTCAGTGCAAGCTAGTAGCCAGAGTACATACCTAGCACTTATGTGGGTATAAATGGGATGGCTTCTTCGCTACTATTTTTACCTGTGATTGCTAGATAAAAGCTACAATCACATCTTCACTGTTTGGCTGTACCCTTCAGCAGACTAGAGAATCAAACCCATGATATTTAACCTGCTGCTGTCCTTTTGTATTAGAACCTGCAGGTCATGTACATTTTTCATATGACACTGTTATTGTCAATATAGCCTTTCTTAATGTCTTTAATAGCAATTTAAATATTTTAAATACATTATAAGGCTTTTTTATTTAGCTGAATATATTTAATGAATCTGAGAACACCTGAATATTCACAGTTGTGTAAGATATCACAGAGGAGCAAAGGGGGAAAAAAGATTCAGAATTTGACTATTCCTCCAAAATAGAGGGAGTTTCTACTTCAAGGCCCGGGGATATACTACTAGTTAGTATACTACTGATTACTTTGTGCGGTTAATATAGAGTCTGTGATACACAACTGAACTGGTTTGATTCTATGCAGTAGAGGGCAGAGCAGTTTGTTACAGCAGTTTACAAAAGCAAAGTAATGTAAAGGGTTGGCTGCTAAACCAAGACAGTATTTCCTATAACTTGTTCTTGGGTCAGAGTTCAGCTCTCCCAGAATCTAGGGCTGTTTGTTTTTCAGCATTTGTAGAGCTTAAAAAAGAAAAGAAAAAATCAATAACGTTGCAAAGATACTTCACAATGTAACACAGATGACAACATACAGAAGAAATTAATAGGGACATTTGAAAGGAAGACAGGGTTGTACCACTAGCCCCAACTGAAAATGGGCTGGATGTGATGGATTATTTTAATAGGACAGAATGACAAAAGAGGGACTATTCCACCTAAGCAGGGACAGCTGGCACCTATGACAAGGATGCATTGCTGTCTGGTTGAGTCTGCCAGCCATCATGACTGAAATAATAGCACCGAGAGGTGTGAACATTCACCTTAATTGGGAGTTAATATGAAGTCTCATTATGAGTACTTACATGTTAACTGCTTCATGGCTGAACAGAGATATCCAGCCAACATGCTTGCAGCATGTCCAGGGCAAGGCCCATTTTAAGTTTCAGCAGACCCATGGACTGTGCCCAACTGCATCCAATGAATTAGAACAAAATGCACAATGTCTATTGCCAGAGAAGTCCTCTTTGGGCAGAATGTAAATCTAGGGAACCAGCTGCATTTTTCTCAAAGGCACACACAACTTCTGTGTAGGAGCTGGAGGTAGGAAAGAACCTTACCAGTGGTCACAAAGCCAGCTGGCAGCCCTCCAGTACATTCTGTGCCTTTAGAGAAACCTCCCCTTGTTGTGAGCTGTAGTGTAGCAGCAGCAAAGGAATTGGATTTAGCCTGGTTCCTAAAGTCCAGAAGGCCTGTTTCAGAACTGTGCTGTCCAGAACCAGCATCAATTGGAAGGACATGAGATGATGAAGATATGGGTGCATACTCTGTCTTGAACCATCTGCCAGATTCAAAGCACGACAGGTGGGATTAGAGGATTTAGGCAACCAATTACAGAATTTACTTTCCTACAAAGTATTTGTGTGTGAGGGAGAGAGGAGGATTAAGTTAATTGAACAAATCTCTGGCAGTTATTAGGTGGTTTAAAAATGATTATTTTATCTTGAAGCTCACCTGCTTGTGAGACCAGAATTGCTTAAATTTAAAAACACCAACTAGAGGGGGACACGATTCCTCACAGGACTGATGGTCAGGATACTGCACTTTCCCCTTTAGGTACAGGTTCAAATCTTACCTCAGTTGATAATGATGCAAAGGTTTTACCGTCAGTCAGGTTTGTGGTGTATGTAACATATGGCTGGGAGTGACAGTGCAGCTCCAAAAAATAAAGGTCTGATCCTGCTCCCACTGCAGTGAATAACTGAGGATCAGGGCTAAAGTAGCCACATCACAAAGTTCATCACTGGAACTGGCAGCTCTATCAGTTGCCTCAGTAAAGAAGCCAAAGACTGAAGAGACTGAATAGTTTTTCCAATTATGGTGCAGAATTAGGAGCATTGTTCCATCCATATTTGGTGGATAATGGGAGGATGTCTGGGCTGTACTGAACGATGCATCTGGGACCTTTCATCAGTCCTAAAGACAAGAGAGCAGGAGAGGAGAAAAGCAAGCAAGAAACAAACCAAAACACAAACAAAATAAAAACCCTCAGCCTCAAAATCAAAACAGCTTTGATCAATGGATCTGTTCTCAGAAGCACTTTGTTTTGTTAAATGCTTTCTAACAAATGAAGAATTGCTCTGCGATTTCTTTCCAAAGCTGAAATTCAGCTTCCTAGAGCAAGATGAAAAGCTAATTTTCCTGAAGTTTAACATATTTGTATACGCATGTCAGGCAAAACAAATGACATTGATATTCAGTGTGTAGATAGAGTTTGGGAGCTGGTGCAACCTATCTCTTTTTCATCTTACTAGAACATTAACTTATGCTCCTGAGGGCTGTGCAGCGTGCAAAGAGAGAGCACAAACCTAAGGATAATTTATCATCGTTCTCTCCTGTGTATCACTCTCCTGCCCCAAACTTTTCCATATCAGACAGCAAATAGAAATAATTTACTTTTTCCTTAACTGCTTCAAACTGAACTAATTTAAGGCCTTACTCCAAACAGCTTTTTGTATCCTTAAAATAGAATATAAAGTGTTGTCTTTTTGTAACTAACTTTTTGTTCTTTATTAAATGGCTAATGGGGCATCTTTTCTATGCATTTAATCTGCATCTACCATAAAGGAGACCCATTGTTGTTGGTCCCCATTATTGTTGTAATTAATAATTAAAACTTCAGAGTATAAAAATAATATAGGCTATAGCCCATTATCAACTGACCTTTTAAAATAATAATATTGACAAGAAGTTCCTGTGACCTTTCATCCAAGCACTGCAAAAATCAGTCTGTAAAAATATTTATGGCTGTCTACCCTACTAGAACAAAACTGATTCATCTGCAGCTAATGCCACCATAACGCAGTAGTGTAGACACTCCCTGTGTCAATAGAAGGGGTTTTTCTGTCTCTGTAATTAGTCCACTTCTCTGCTCAGGGCATGAAGTTTTTCACAGTTCTGACTCATGTAGCTAATTTTTTAAGTGTCTATCAGGCCTAAATCTTATAATATTCCTCTAAAGTAGGAGTGATTGTCATCCAGGCTGTACCATGAGGCACCAAAAGGTTATAGGACTTGTGTAAAATCATAGGGTAAACCTGAAGTACAGGGCTATAGATTCTAAGGACCACTATGAACATTTGGCCTGGACTCCTGTACAGCACAGGCTCTAGTGCTTCCAGAAACCAATTCCTGTTTGAACTGAAGCACAGCTTTTAGAAAAACACTCATTCTCGATTTAAAATGTAAAAAGAGTTGGGAATATAACCGAGAACGGTTGGGGGTTAGACTAGATGACCCTTGAAGTTCCTTCTAATACTATAGTTCTATGAGCTATAGTGTCTTGCTTCTTTGGCAAACAAGCTCAAAGAGTTCAGCATTGTAGATATTGTGAGGTGGCAGACTTCACAGGTTAAAAAAAATAGGTCCTTCCCATTCTGCTGCACAATTCACAAAGAGCATTCGCTCCTGCCTGTACAATAATGCAGCAGACTTAAAGTCTTAGCCCATGTCTACACTGGAGTTTCTTGCCTCCTTGCGTCTACACTGAATGTGGCTGCATCGATGTATACCCTATAAAATGTGAATTGCACTGTTGCACTTATCCCTAGTACAGCGTATACTATGCTAGGAGTACAGTAAATCCTCACCATTTGCAGTGGATATGTTCCTGACACCACCACGAATGGTGAAATCTGCAAATACTAGGGGTGGGTGGAAGCAGAGTGAGTGCTCCATTTCCTTGCAGCTTCCAGCAGCCACAGTGAGTATGGG
>JANRFK010001234.1:95386373-95404244 GCA_030068395.1 Apalone spinifera
GCTTCATTTGCAAGTTCGAATGACTACATTAGCCACCCTAGTTCAAACTAGGGGTGGCAGTGTAGACATACCCTAAGTTGCCACAGGACTATTTATTGTTTTTTAAATTACAAATTAACATGGCTACCCCTCTGAGTCTAGTCTCCATGTTTGTTCTTAAGAAGTTCTGTTCCATGCTGCTAAGTATAGTTTTGGAATCTAAAATGAATACAACATAGTTCCTGGCTCAGAGATTAATAGGTCAAAAATTCAGCTCTGCTAATGCCCTGTAATTCTGATAGAGGCACAATCATTTGTGCAGATGGGTAATCATAACTTTAGGAACTCCTGCACTATTCATAGTTTCTCCTAATGGGATTTAGGATGTGCCACTTTGGATGTAAAGACTAATCTCAGAAGAACAGTTACATTCTAAAACCTCCACAATTTGCCAACATGCTCAACTGAAAACTTAGAAAACAAAATCCAGAACTTGAAATCTGAATGTATTAATCAGTATGCTCAATACCAGCTAACTGAGTTAATTATGAAGAAGAGCTGGCCTGGCAGACCGACTAAAGGAAAATTTGTCAGTACACTGTCAGCATGTAGCATATGGTGTGTGTGTGTGTGTGTATCTTTAAAGCTTCCTAGAAATAGAATCTTCTTTCTTATTAAGGCTGACCACAGAAGGACTGCTGACCTAGCATTCTTAGGAACTGACTTTATCCTAGTGCAGGCTGCATTTTAGAATTCCATGAAGACCACTTAGATTAAGATGGAGCATTGGATACTAAAACCTGTAGTCTCTTGAGGCCACACTCTTGTACTAAGGATGAGGTCAGGCGAAATCTTTTCCATTTAATGAAAACTAGGTTAGGCTCACAGGCTCCTCACACCCATGACAATCAGCATAGAATTTAGAGCATTTTATTCACAGCTTGAAATCTAACAGATGTCAACAAAGTTGCTAGCTGTCTGGATATGTGTAAATGTGACACTCCCCAGGGGTACACAGGGTTGAGAGGCACTTCACCACCACCACCTGCCCTGAGCACGAAGGAGTTTTGCGGGAGGGGGAGTATCAGCGTCTGGCAGCAAAGCACTGCCTTCCAGGCCTCCACCTGCCATGTGCTCTCTTTGTACATATAACAGGCACACACCAACCCCCACACACGTGGAGCTTTCCCTGAAATGTCCTGTCCCTTATCCACTGAACACACTCAGAATTACCAAGCCTACTAGCCCCAATGGGACAGTACACATCAGCTAAAATGTAGCTCAGTACCAGCACTTTGATGATAATACTTTTGTTTTCACTATAATTGTCAAAGCACAAGAGAACAGTAAGGATATTGAAAACAAATGGTTACATATAAACCAAACTCATAACGTATTCTACAGCAGCGGTGGACACGGGCCACAGGCATCCCCTCAGTGTAATCTGATTATGGCCACAAGACATTTTGCTGAGGTTGGCCATCCACAGGCACTGCCCCCTGCCCCCATGGGAGCAATATGGGTGGTGCCTGCTGGTGAAGGCGAAGAACAAAAAATGGTAAGCTAACTGAAAGGGAGAAACGAGTTCCACTTCATGTCTGAATTTAGGGCTGGGTGTGCTGCTGACAGGTAGTTACAGGCTTTGTGTTCTATCTATGTACTAAGTATCCACTGTCATCTTGGCATCTGTGCACAACCAAATTTGCAAATGCAGTCCATCTGCTGGCTTCAAAACATGCCGCAGAAGGGTGCATGTTTGGAAGTGGGAGGAAGGGAGGTGCCATCTTTAAAAAAGACATTGGGCTTGATTCACCCCCCACTGGGAGTACACTTTGCATTCTTCTGTGCTCCTGGAATGCCTGCAATACAACCACCACCTGCCACTAGCGAAGGCAACATTAATTTCCACAGGAGCCCCATCAGTGGAAGACTATCCTAGGGATTTGGCATTCTTCACTCAGTAATATTTTCTTAATAATGCACAGAGTTAACGCTACTCCTCTTTAGTTCTATTCACTTTTCTAAGCTGCACCAGCCGGCCACCAGTCACATGCAACTTGCATCACTGCAGCTTCACCCTGTGCAGATGTCCTGCTGCTGACCCTCCAGTCTAGGTGGCACCAGTAGAATGGCAGGAGTGTGACAGTCAAGTCTATGCTCCCCACAGAAGCACAGATTCCTAGTGAGCAAGGACAGTACAGAGTATTTCTGGTTAGTGAAGTTATTTGGGTGTAAAGACGCTGGTGAAGAACACTGAGACTGTGCCACCTTGATTCATGGAGGGCAGATTTCCCATAACTGGTGTTCAGATTATGATTTTGGTTAGTTATTCAAAAACATCCAGGGACTAATTTCTTTTGGATAATAGGGAAAGTGGATGATGTCACAGATTTTCTTTGATGAGAGGGAAGTATGGAGGATGGCAGGGAGATTGGGAGATTCTGGGGGCAGAAGGTGCAGGCAAGTGGCACGTTTTGATGGAGTCCAGCTCCAGGCCAGGAATATTCCTGGTGCCAGGGCATCACAGGCCCATATAACTCACCATATATGCTATATATCTCCATAGCATCATAGAAGATTGGGGTTGGAAGAGACTTCAGGAGGCCATCTAGTCCAACCCTCTGCCCAAAGCAGGAACAATCCCAAATAAATCATCCCAGCCAGGGCTTTATCAATCTGGGACTTAAATACCTCTAGTGATGGAACTTCTACCACTTCCCATTCCAGTGTTTCCCCACCCTCCTAGTGAAATAGTTTTTCGTAATATCCAAACTAGCCCTCCTCCACTGTAATTTGAGACCATTTCTCTTCATTCTGCCATCTGTCACTACTGAGAACAGCCTCTTTCCATCCTTTTTGCCCCCCCCCCATTCAAGCACTTGAAACCTGCTTTCAAATCCCCCCTCAACCTTCTCTTTTCTAACCTAAAGAAGCCCAGTTTCCTCTGCCTCTCTTCATAAATCATGTGACCCATCCCCCTAATAACTTATGTTGCCTTCTGCTGGATTCTATTCAGTTTGCATATCTCCTTTCTGTAACTGGATGCAATACTCTAGATGTGGCCTCACCAGTGCCAAATAGAGGGGAATAATCACTTCTCCTCATTTGCCTTCAGTGCTCCTACTAATGCAGCCCGATATGTCATGAGTCTTCTTGGCAAAAAAGGCACACTGTTGATTCATATACAGCATCTTGTCCATTGTAATCCTCAGATCCTTTTTTGCAGAACTGCTGCTTAGATAGTTGGTCCCCAGTATATAGCAGTGCATGGGATTCTTCCATCTTAAGTGTAGGATTCTGCACTTGTTGTTGTTGAACCTCCTCAGATTTCTTTTGGGCTGATGCTCCAATTTGTCTAGATCACTGAGGATCCTACTTCTCCCCTCCAGCGTATCTACTTCTTCCCCTAGCTTAGTGTCATCTGCAAACTTGCTGAGGGTGCAAACCAACCCATCATCCAGATCATTAATAAAAGATGTTGAACTATATTAGCCTCAGGACTGACTCTGGGGCACTCTGTTTGATACTGACAACCAGACATCAAGCCGTTGATCACTTTGAGAAGCACGTTTTCACCCCATAGCTATAGCTCTGATAACATTTACATGACAAGTCTTAGTCTTGCAAGGTGCTTAGTTGCTTCAAGTCCCATTGAAGGAAGGTAACAGGAGTTCAGGGGGCTCAGAATTTCACAAGATGGAGTTCTATTCACATTTTCTTCTGCTTATAACTTTCTAAAAAGTTTTCTTGTGAGCTGGATAGTTTGTATTTGGCCTCAGCTCAGAAGTATGTTTTGTACGTTAATATTTTCCTAACCTAATTTCCTTTCACTGTCCGATAATAATTCAAATACATTTTAAATTCAACACCTCCTTTTAAACAAAGATTTTTTTTCTGTTTTAATTAAAAAGAGTCAAATGCTCCCCTCTGTTATACAGGTTTAAAGTCAAACTAATGCTACTGATTTCAATGGCATTACTCTGAATTAGCTTTGGTACTTGTATAACTGAGAGCAGAATTTGGCCCAATATCTTCAAGCTAATCATCTTACATTTTTTTACTTATGTAACAACTTAAATATGATCAAACAAATTTTGTTTTTGCTTTTAATCTGTGAAAGAAAATATGTGTGCTTGACCTGTAAAGCATGCTATGTCAAATTTGATCAGGGAACAAATGTTGATGGTCAAGTTTTAATCCCCTGAAAATAAGGTGTCGAAATGGGAAATGCTGACATACTAGCCTAGCTATAGCTGTGGAAATGGCACTGATATAATATCTAAAATAAATGAATACAGCAAAAAAAGTACTGAGGTTTGTATTTCCTCAAACCATGTGTTTCTGAGCCTACTGTGTATGGGGAGAAAAAGAAAGACATCGTAGGAATCTACAGCATGTGGTGGAAAAGTCTTTGCTGACATTTGCAGAGTATTATGTTGCGCCAGCATTGTTGTAAGTGTCTGAGAGAGAGAACATTGCAACGTAATGAACTCTGGAGCACTATGAAAAAAGGATTACATGTATGTGTGCACATAAAATATGGTTCATGAATAAATATAGCGTGTGTGTGTGTGTGTAAAAACAGAAAATGTAATTTATATAATTAACAATGCTGTAAAGGGGACTTGTAACCCCCTTTCCCCCAATTCAGTATACTTTCCAGAAGCAGATTGAAGTGATGTTTTTGACAGACAGATGACTGTGATAGAATGCTGACAATGCATATCTGCCACAGTGGGAGTAATTGTACAGTAAAGTAGCAGTTGATAATTGTAAAAAGAAGCAACTTCTAATGTGTGTGTTTTTAAAAAATCCACTTTATTAAAAAATAAAGTATTTTATATTGCTAATGGATCCTTAAAACAAAGAATAGCTTTAAGGAGACATCCTTTAAAATTCTATTCAAATTATGTCTACAAAACATAAGGATCATTGCTGTTTTGTAGCACAATTAATTTTCATTGCAACATTTGTGACCTATTTAGGCAACCCACAAACACTAATCTTACAGGATAATTATAGGAGTGTAAATATCATTTGTTTGGTCCCCCATCATTTATTTTAGATATCCAGCAAGCTCTCTACAGTAAATTTACAGATAAGAAATCTTCATTTATGTACTTACTTTAATTATCATACACCACTAATTATTCTTAGCTTTTTATTCCATTTTGCCTCTGGCAAAGAACAAAGTGTGTTTAATATGCAATGAGATATTTCCACCTATATATTATTTTATTTTCATAAATGTTGCATTCAGATTTTAACAAGACTTGGATGCATTGTACAAAAGTAACAAATTAATTATAGTCTTATTGATAATTAGCTTAGGATAAAATGTCTGGAACAAAAAGGTCCTTTCATTGATGTAAGCCAGGTTCCCCCTGAATGTCATCCCACACTCTTAGCTTCTAAACAGTGTCTGTGTGTTTCAGAAAGCAAAGATTGTTAGGGATCTTCCCTTCTATTACCTACTGCTGCTCTTTGGTACTGAAACCCTGGCAGGATATGGGAGAACTGGAAAGGATGAGGTCATTACCTAGTGTCCATCTCAGAGACAGAAAGGAGTTCTTTAGGCTTGTGGGAGACAGAGAGAAAGAAGGACAAGCTGCTGCTCTATGCCATCTCCAGGCCCACAACCCTGATTTGACTGCTGACACTGTAGTTCAGGAAGAGTTGCCTTCAGCAACATCTTGCATGGGCTGCAGCCAAACCAGTGGCAAGGAAAAGCAAATTCCCTTGAGAGGCCTCATTGCATGTGCGGTAGGCTTAGATGTTGGATGGTGGTGAGGCAGTTGCTGATTTTATCTCACTTGTAGAATTTAGCCTCAAATTCCAATTGTGCCACCTTGTGGGTTAAAATTTGGTAATATGAGAATCCCAGTCTACCCGGAGAGGTACCACAATAGTGTTTCCTGTAAGCTGTGTGCTTGTGCGGCCACTCAAGAGAGATTCCAATGCTGCCCAACTGATGGCAGAGCGCCCACGACTAGATTTGTGTTTCTCCAGGTGGTGCACATTTGCACATGCATCAGTGCACATAGCAAAATGTATTCTGTACATTGATGAAAAAATCTGCACATGGATGGAAAAGATTAGAATCATAGAATACTAGAACTGGAAGGAACCTTGAAAGATCATTAAGTCCAGTCCCCTGCCCTCACAGCAGGACCAAGCACCATAGACCATCCCTGATACATGTCTGCCAACCTGCTCTTAAATATCTCCAGTGATGGAGATTCAACAACCTCCCTAAGCAATTTACTCCATCGTTTAACCACCCTCACAGTTAGGATGTTTTTCCTAATGTCCAACCTGAACCTCCCTTGCTGTAATTTAAGCCCATTGCTTTTTGTTCTACCTTCAGATGCCAAGGAGAACAAATTTTCCCCTCCTCCTTTTGACACCCTTTTAGATACTTGAAGACTGTTATCATGTCTCCTCTCAGTCTTCTCTTTTCTAAACTAAACAAAACCAATTCTTTCAGTCTTTCCTCCTAGGTCATGTTTTCTAGACCTTTAATCATTTCTGTTGCTCTTCTCTGGACCTTCTCCAGTTTCTCCACATCTTCCTTGAAATGTGGTACCCAGAACTGCACACAATACTCCAATTGAAGCCTAATCAGCATAAAGTAAAGCGGAAGAATAACTTCTCGTGTCTTTCTCACAACGCTCCTGTTAATACATCCAAGAATCATATTGACTCATATTTAGCTTGTGGTCCACTAAGATCCCTAAATCCCTTTCTTTAGTAGTCTTTCCTGGACAGTCACTTCCCATTCTGTATGCATGAAACTGATTATTCCTTCCTAAGTGGACTACTTTGCATTTGTCCTTATTAACTTCATCCTATTTACCTCAGATTTCTCTAGTTTGTCCACATCGCTTTGAATTTTGACCCTATCCTCCAAAGCACTTGCAACTCCTCCCAGTTTGGTATCATCTGTAAACTTAATAATCATACTGTCTATGCCATCATCTAAATCATTGGTGAAGATACTGAACAGAACCAGTCCCAAAACAGACCCCTGCAGAACCCCACTTGTGAACCGTTAATAACTACTCTCTGAGAATGGTTATCCAGCCAGTTATGTACCCACCTTATAGTAGCCCCATCTAGGTTGTATTTCCCTAGTTTATTGATAAGAAGGTCATGCGAGACCATGTCAAATGCTTTACTAAAATCTAGGTAAACCACATCCACCACTTCTTTCTTATCCACAAGGCCTGATATCCTCTCAAAGAAAGTTATCAGATTGGTTTGACATGATTTGTTCTTTACAAATCCATGCTGGCTGTTACTTACCACCTTATCTTCCAGATGTTTGCAGATGAATTCCTTAATTACTTGCTCCATTATCTTCCCTGGCACAGAAGTTAAACTGATTGGTTTGTAGTTTCCTGGGTTGTTCTTATTTCCCTTTTTATAGATGGACGCTATATTTGCCCTTTTCCAGTCTTCTGGAATCTCTACTTCCACAACTTTTCAAAGATGATTGCTAAAGGTTCAGATACCTCTTTTATTGGCTCCTTAAGTATTCTAGGATGCATTTCATCAGGCCCTGGTGACTTCAAGACATCTAACTTTTCTAAATAATTTTTAACTTGTTCCTTTTTTTATTTTTACTTCTAAACCTACCCCATTTCCACTAGCATTCACTATGTTAGGCATCCTGTCCCATCAAACTTCTTGGTGAAAACTGAAACAAATAAATTATTAAGCATCTCTGCCATTTCCAAGTTTCCTGTTGTTTCTCCCTCTTCACTGAGCAAGAGGGAACACAGACCAAAACTGCCTTTGTTTTGGGTAGGTACCAACTTATTTCCAGCTGGTGGCCCCAGGTGCTAATTTAAAATAGCACCCTAAGCCCATTGATGTCCAGGCTTCAGCTTATCCCCTAGAACCCAAGGTAAAGGTCACTGCAATGTATTCAGTTGAAACAACAGGGAATTTTAGGTGATTAGTAAAATCTCTGGCACAAACTAACCTTCCTCACCAATGGTTCATTCCACTCACACCACTCACACCCAGCTGACTGCAGTTTTCATAACAGATAATATAAAAATTGTTAAAAATGACACACGGTTTAACAATGGGATTTGTTGATAACTTCTTTCTTGATAATTTCTGCTGTACTCCTCTTCATTCCTTAAGTGTTATCTGCAAGCCAAAGCAAGGAAAATAATTGTCCCCGTGGTGTGTGTCAGTGAATGACACAAGAGTGTTTCTACCTGTGTGAAGTGTGTTGCATCTTGCTCAATAGTATGGATTTATGATAACTTTCCAGTACATCAAAAATTGCCCTTAACTTTCAAGATAAACATTAAGTGGTAGCTGCTGTGGGTGGGAGTGAGGACAGCAAGGTCTGAGGATTTTTTTAATGACCTAGGTTACGCAGGAGTGAGCCCTTCTTGAATAATTCTGCCTGCCTTTCTGAGCAGTTGTTATTTTTGATCTCGTTTTATTTTGTGCTATGGTTCTCACTGGTGTGGAAGTTAAGTTGTGCACATTTTGTTCAGTTTGCAGACTGAACCCTTTCGCCTCTGGCATCCAGTGTTAGGATAGGATGCTGCTGCTTGTTATTGCCTCCAAGGCTTTCAGGGAAATTCTAAGTTCATGAGATTTCCTGGAACAAACCATGGCCTGTGCACTCTTCCTCTTTGCCTCTAGCACTGTCTGTGATCTTGGAACTCCCTGGTAGTGCTCAACCTGCATGTGAAATCACAGGCCACAGCTCTAAAAAGTCACATTCCTGTTTGGTTTTAGGCATTGTAAGGTCTCACATTTCCCACTAGTCCAAGGTATATTTTCTGAAACTAATTCTTTACTTAAGATGACGATAATGCGACTCAATCAATCCACATTCGCCTGCACTAGCCTTTGCTAAGTAACCACGTAATCCTGTGGCTGTACTCCCTGCCCTTCCATTCCCAGATCCATCCTACTGTTTTGTTACCTCTTTGCTTTGTTAGGTGAAATTAGATTGTGAACTCATCAGGGCAAGGATCTGTCATCTTATTTGTATTGCAGGGTACTTAGTGATTTTGGAGTGCTGTAACATAATAACTAATGATAAATGGAGCATGGAACTGACCGCATGATTCATTGTTAATTAATTTAAGTGGCTAGGACCTCAGCTTTATATCTCATAACTGCATTTGTAGTAACACGGTGCCACATGACACCTGCTTAAACACAGACCCAGAGGGACAACATGCCACATAGTGAATCACTAATTCCAGGGAGCATTGTCTGAGAGGCCTCCCTTCCAAGTATGTACCATTTTATGCAGGGGTGAAAGTAACTTCAATTTCTTATAGATATTGTCATATCACAATCCTAATGAAGGCGGGGCACCCTCAAGAAGGGGTAGGTGGTGTGATACGACAGAATTTGTAAGAAGTTTGAGTGTGGGGGGCTGAAAGCAGGGGGTGGGGAGTGTCAGGGTGTGGGTGGGATCAGAGCATGGGGTGAGCATGCAGGAGTCAGGGTTGGGGATGAGGTGGGGCTCAGGGTGGGGAGCTAGAAGTGCATGAGGCATGCAGGAGTCAAGGTTGGGGATGGGGAGGGCTCAGGGCAGGGTGTGTGTGTGTAGGGATGTTTGCAGGGAGGGCAGTGGGGTTGAACCCCCCCTTGAGATTTGTACTAGGACGTTGCTTGCTCTTCCCCCTTCTGGCTCTATCAGGGAGCGAGAGGAAAGTGCACAGCTCAGCTGTCCCCTGCCCTTCCCGGCCAGAGGGAGAGGAATGCAGCAAACTGTGCAATTTCTTCTCACTCCCTGAAGGGAAAGGGAAGTGGAAGTGGCATCCCTGTCCAAATCTGGGAGGGGGAGCTTCAGGCCCTCCCCCACCCTTCCTAAATGGCCCTGTGGAGGGTGCTTGGGCCTGGAGCAGTCCCAGACCATGAAAAGAGCACGCCCTGTCTGGCTGCCTGCTGCTTAGTGCAGCAGCCTGCAGGAGAGCCCTGGTAGCCTGGCAGGGAGCACACCCTGCCTCCTCCTGCAGCTGAATGCCCCAGCCAGCCAGCCAGCCAGCCAGCTCCTTCTTGTTGGAACCGTGCACCAAGGCACACCAGCTTACTTTCAACTCTGGTTTTATGTGACAAGAGGGTTAGATGTTTTATAGCCTCTGTAGGTTGAGCTCATTATTGGGCTCCATGTATTCTTCTGTTCTCCCCAACAAGTTCCATTTGTTCCATCCTCTCATGCCTCTCTCTCTCTGGGATTCCCTGTCACTACCACCTTCCTCATGTCACGGGCTCTGTGGTCCTCGCCCCCTCCCCCCCGGCCACATCCCAGAAGCTCCATGTCCCCAATGTCCTTCTCTCCTCATACATTATCCCCTCATTCTCACCCATGCCAAAGGTTCTGTGCCCCCCAATTTTTCCTACCTTTTGCCCACACCAAGTTCCCCCATTCTCTCCTCCCTCCAAAGGGCTTGATGTACCTCCCCATTCCTCCCTTTCTCCATGCCAGGATCTTGGTATAGCCCCTCATCTTTACATGTTTCTGTGACTCCCCCAGTTCCACTTACCCACGACACAAGGGCCTTTGTGTCCACCTTTCTTCCCTCTGCCACATGCCAGGAGCTCTGTGTATTCCCCATGTCTCTCTCACCAATACCATTTCCCCTGTTCTTCCTCCATGCCAGGAGCTCAGTCTGGGTATGTCTACACTGCATTCCTCTTTCAAGAGAGGAATAACTGTTAAACCTCATTGTTTTTTTAGGAGTAAGGGTTATTTTAAAAGGAGGAGTTTCTTTCAAAATAACCTCATCTACACGGCATTTTTTATCTCAAAATAGGATATTTCGAAATAGCAGCCGGATGCAATTATGCAAATGAAGTGCAGGAAATTCAAATCTGCGCTTCATTTGCAATTTCACTCGGCTGCATTTGCATTCCTCTCTCAAAAAAGGAATGCAGTGTAGACATACCCTCTGTGTTTCCCTACTCCCTATTTTCTCCATTGTTGTTATTTCTTTTCTTTCTATCTGGGAAATAAGTAATTCAGAGTGTCGTCAGTTTTAGACTGTACTGAGGGGGAAGGGGCAGAGCTGAGTTTAGAAGTATGCTAGCAAGTGTTGATGGTTTCCATGAACTGATTCTCTGATCTAGAGACATAATTACAGAGTTGAGTGAAGCTGCTTGCTCTGTTAACAAGGTGTTAGGGGATTCCTGTGTCACCCATCTTCCTTCCAATTTCTAATTTTCAAAATCAATAGAGTTCTGGCCATTGATGTCTAGAGCACTTCCTGAAGTTTTGGAATTGATCAGCGATAGTGTTCAAAAGTTATTCCATTTCAGGCAGACACAGAGAAATACCATCTATTTGGGAGAAAGACCCCACTTTGCTCAACAATCAATTTGCTATGAGATCCGTTGCCACATCTTGTTCTTCTGAAAAAATTATGCTTGCAAAGATAGAAGCTTGCTTTGAAAATCAGCTAATAATGCACATTTATTTTAAAGAGTAGGTTCAAAGATATAGTTGAATAAACTGTCTACCTTGTGGATTAAATCTAAATTCATTCCCAGAACAAGGAATTCCTGGCACTGTGATAAATACTGGAACTACATGCAGTATCTTTAAGGACAATTTGTCTTAACTTTCTGTATTTTTGTAGGCCTGTATTCATCCCCATGGTGGATAGAAACTACATCTCCTCCAGGAATAAATGTGTAAGGAGGGGAACAGGGGTGCCATTCTGTTTTGTAATTGCTGTTTGGTTAGTGTAACCACTGGCTTACATTGTTCGTAGTCACTGGAAAGAAAACAAAATGCAGGTACTAAGCTTTAGTGAACAGTATGGGAGCTGTAGCCCTTGGTCAGATGGGAGAAGGATACAACTCCCTGCCCAAAGAGGGATGACTACTAGAGGCCTGTGATTTAGAGGGGCCTGTCACATTCTGGGTCGCAGTCCAGACCAATGAGTTGTCATCATCTTCCCTGTAACCTTGGGTAAATACTTTGCTGCTCTTGCCCCCAGTCTGGTCTGCTTACAAGCATGAAGGCCACACCCTGGTTGTCTATGTGCTAGACAGCCCTGCTTCAGTTATTCTGACCACAACAGCATGTTTACACCCCCACTCTAACTTCTACTTAACCATGGTTGCTACTTGCATGGTACCTACAACATGTTCCGTGTACTGGATTTTCCCTGAACCATATGTAAACGGGGGAATGGTCCCACTATTGTGGGGAGCTTTCCTGGCTTCTATACTACCCCGGTGAAATGGACCAGCGAAAGGATCTGAGTCCCCACTCCCACTTCTTTTATCCAAAAGCCTCCCTGACCCTGAGGGCTCCCCTTCCACTCTCCTGAGTAGCCGAGTCCTCGAAATCCCAGCAAGGCTGGGCCTAGGTTTTCTGGGGTTTGATCCCTGACCATGTAGTCATTTAGTGCAGGGGCTAGGGTGTCCCCACTCCGGGGTGCTCTCTGCACACTGCATGCTTTCTTGACCCAGTGATCATTACATACAGTTCAAAGCAAATACAATTTATTAAACAGCAACTGATTAAAAAGAAAAGAATAAGGAGAAACGAGAAAGGTTAAATGAGAACACACAGTCCAGCTCTGTAGCACAGAGACATCGCAAACAGCAGTCTGCAGAGTGTAAGGACAGTTCACAGTCTGTTCCTTATAGGTCCCAGGGCTCTTTCTCAGGCCCTGGCTGTGCTACAGTGGGGGCTGCAGGTTGGACACTCTTGCTCCGGCAGTAACCACATGACTTCAAGCTCTAGGTGGCAGGACTCCTCTCCCAGTTGGAGTTACAATCCCTCTCCCAGTCTGGCCTGCAGGGTCTCTTGGCTGGTGGCGTCTCCCTGCTCAGAGCCTCTCCCCCCACTTTGCTGGTCCCATTTGCTCATCACACCCAGCTGCAGTCTGTGCTGCTTTGCCAGCCTCCAGCTCCTTGTGTTGCTTCTCTGACTCTTTGGCTCTGGTCACTGCAGGTCTTCTGCTCAGCACAGGGTCTGCTCTCCTTGTGCTGTGTGTGTGTCTGGCTCTGTCACTGCAGGTCTGCTTCTTAGCACAGGGTCTGCGCTCTCTATGGGCCTCTGGCTCTGACACTGTGGCTGTATGGGCTGTATGGGCCTCTGGCTCTGACACTGTGGGTCTGCCTCTCCACACAGCTCTTCCTGCTGCTCTTCTCAGCTCTCTCTCCTTTGCTCAGAGAGACTCAGAAAATCCCAGCTCACACGGAGAACGGGACCTGGCCTCCTAATTTCCTCATTGGCCTGTCCAACCTGTCAATCAGGCTGAGCTGGAGTGTTGGCAGCTTTCCATTGTCCCTGGGGTCTGTTAGTCTCATGGACCCTTCCCCTTTTGGTACTGGGAACTGTCCAACCAAAAACTCCCACTGAGTTTTAGTAAGGGACTAACAGTCCCCTTACACATATGCTCTGCAATGTCCAGCCTTCTCCTGGACTGCACACAGAAATCATATGGTTTTGTTTATGCCTTTTAAGGAGCTAAAAGACACCAGTGTTGCCACATAAACTAGAGTTCACATTGCTTTAGTAGAAATTCAGCACTGTTGGTTTAGATTAATGGTAAAATAAATGTATTAACTAAAAAAAGATAGGGTTTTAAGTGAGTTCAAATTAAGAGATAAAGTTTGAAAGGGTTACAAGCAAACAAAAGTGAAAACATTCAGCTAAAAGTGTAAAAACTTAATCTAGTAAGATTTGATTCAAGGCTTTGTTCAAGATGGCCTTTCTTACTTACAGTCTTCCGGCAAGATGGGAGACTGACCCCTTTTCTGGTTAAGGATCTCTTTCAGATGCCCAAAGCGCTGGTGCCTTTGTCGTCTTAGGTGAAAGAAAGAAGTTGGGGTTTTATGCCCTGTTCTTGTGTAGTCCGTTGAACCTCTGAGGATTAACCTTCAGAAGAATCCTTTTCAAGGTAAAGTTTATTCAATCAGTGAAGAAGGCAACATGGAATCTGGTGGTGAAGGAGGTTCCTTGCTCTTTCTCCCCATACCTGTGTTTACTGAAATGCAAATTGTTCTGTTCCCTGCCATCTCCTCCCCCTGCTGTGTTGAGGACCCTGTTTACTACCTATAAGTAAGTTAAGATAAACACACGCTCCTATGTTTAGGATAGAGCCATTTAACAACTTTTGCCAAGGAAGAGCTGTCTGTTTGTGAACATGTGCTAATATAATCATACAGGGGAAATTCATAGCTTTACATATAATATAATTTCTATGTACCTATCACCATGATATCTTTGACCACTGACTCATTAGTTTTCAAGTGTTAACTCAGAAGGCATATTCTGAACAAAAATAATTACAATAGTGTGTAGGGAATACAGAAATGTTCTGTGTTACCAAGTCCAGGAGTGGACTATGAGGATTGGTAAACTCAAAGATGCAAAATACCCCCAAACTGAGGTATGATTATTTACTGTTTGGTTTCAGCCACAGGCCTAAATACTTTTCTTTGTCTTTCAGCTCTCTGCAATTCAATAGATAGAGTAGAACTTCAGAGTCACAAACACCTGCGGAATGGAGGCTGTTCGTAACTGAACAAATCACTATAGTTGTTCTTTCAAAAGTTCACAACTGAGCACTGACATGATACAGATTTGAAATTTTACTCTGCAGAAGAAAAATGCTGCTTTTAACCCTTTTTATTTAAATGAAACAAACACAGAAAGTTTCTTCACCTTCTCAAATCTTTTTTTCATTTACCCTGTTTTTTTAGTAGTTTGTTTAACACTGTATTTGCTTTGTGTGTGTGTGTGCTCTCTGCTGTTGCCTGATTGCATACTCTGAATTTCAGATCAAGTGTCTGATTGACTAATCAGTTAGTAACTCTGGTGTTCATAACTGAGTGTCTACTATACTTAGTATGCATCTGTCCTTTGAACATTGTTAAAAGTAAAAATGTAGCCACACAAATGGCAAGGAGAGATGTTTCACATATGACCATAGAAAGTAATTCCCTTCTTTTACAGTTGTAGAAGAAAGCCATGTAGCTTTAACATATGGAATCATATGTGGGCACACCCACTGGGGCCATATCTCAGTATCCTTCAAGGGATGTCCCTCATTTTATTCCAAAAGTTGCCTATATGTCACACAAATTTGGTGTCCTCTCACTTTTATTGTTGAAAATTATTTACATTAGAAATAAAGAAGCATGGGAGTGAGATTGTAGCAAGCATCTAAAGGAATGAACACCACAGCCTTGTAAGTTAGCTGCATGAATAAATGCTTGTGTCCCTCATTTTGGGTCTTTGTCATGCAGTACAATGTTTATTTGGACCTCTGCAGCTTGAGCGATGGACATGTGACTGGGGCCTCCCACTGTTGTGACGTTCCACCAGGAAAATGAATCTAAGGGCTTGTGCACATGGAGAGCTATTCCAGAATAGCTATTCCTGACTAATGATTCTTAATTAACACCATTAGTGGAGGCTCTGGTTTTGGAATAAGAATGCCTGGTAGCAGATTAGCTGTATCGCCTTTAATTCACTGGAAATGAATTAAACTAAATCAGAATAAAGCACTCTTATTCTGGAATCAGAGCCCTAACATAGAAATTAATCAGGAATAGTTAATCTGCTTTAAATTCTCACCGTACTTTATTGTGGATTAACTATCATGCATGGACAAGCCCTAAGAGGAGGCGGTTTATAAGCACAAGAGGCAGAACTGTCACAGCAGTTTGATCTATCCAGATTATGGAACTCACTCCCACAAGAACCAGGAATGATCAAATGAAAAGTCTTTTCTTTGATTCAGCTTTCCCTCAATGTCTTCACACCCACAAAACAAACTTAGAAGCTAATAAAGCTGTTTCTTCTACATGGGAAAGAAGAAAGCCATTACGTCTATTTTTAAACACCAAATACCTTTTTTCACCATGCCAGCTGTAATTTGAGAAGTGCAAAGAAGTTGCATGTCGAGCTGACTGTACCTATGTAGAAATTAGAAAACTTAAGTTCTAATTTCTTTCTATATCTTGTCCATTAAATTGTGCAAATACAAAAGGATGTGCACATCCTTTATTTCATCTGTAAATATATTCACACATTAAAAGTGTATGGAAATTATGCTGAAATTATGTGTGTGGGGAACAATACAAACCAGGAAAAACAAAGTGTAAGGGTGAAGCATGCCATGACCCTCAATATCCAAACACAGCAGAGGGCATTAAGACAGTTGTTAATGTAGTGCCTTGCTGTGCTTAGTTACAGAAAGACATATGGTGCATTTCACCCTTGATCTTGATTATTTCTTTATTACTAGAAAGTCTGGTACAGAGCAGTGACATTGCTGAGTGTATTTTGTACTTTGCTGTATGCATTTTTTCCCCTTGGCTACCTGGAATCCAGGTATGCTTTCAAAGTGGAACAAGTAACACCTTGCTCATACTATTCTGAAGAAAAAAATATTGTTCTGTTCTTTAGGGCTCTGAATCTGATGAAGACATCTGAAACCAGTAAATGAAAAACTTAATTCCTTATTAAAATTAACACCCAGCCTGTTCTAGCATGTGTAAGAAAGAGGGGGAGTTGCTTTAATGCAAAAATGAAACCAGAAAAAGAGAAAGATGAATAGCAGACTAGCATTGAGAAACACAATCCTTGCAAATATCACATGGGCTTCAGAAGCTGCCCAAAGTCAACCTTTCAATGCAACTGACTAATATGCAAGACATTTGGTTAAAGGAGATTTGAAGAGAGATTGGTGAATGCTCTGTGTAGTGAGGATGAGGAAGCTGGATG
Source organism: Apalone spinifera (assembly GCA_030068395.1). NCBI lineage: Eukaryota > Metazoa > Chordata > Testudines > Trionychidae > Apalone > Apalone spinifera. Next base: position 95,403,091 of record JANRFK010001234.1, read on the forward strand.
AGTTAATTTAAACAGTGTTCCTTTGGATAAACCTACTGTCTGTCTCCGCTTGCCCCACACAACATATCCCTGAAGTCATACTGATTCTTAATCCACCTCCCTTTCACTGTCTATCCCACTCACCTCGGTACATGATCACTCTTGGAGAAATGAATGTGTACATGTGATCTTTTGCCTACTTCAAAAAGATAGCAAATAATAGCCATGAGGGCAACTGGTCTGAGAAACACATTTATGGCATGAGTGCAGCCAACCTGCGCCGAAGCAATCTTCCTCCTGCAGAAAAAGGTAGTCTTGAGGTTTCTTGTGCTTCCTCCTCCCTTGGGGAGCAGAGTGAAGAGCCTGCCTGACTTCCCTGTCATTGGAGGTAAGTTCCCTGAAGTTAGTATCTGCCCCCTTTGCTTCATTAGGTGGGATGGAAATCACACAATGGGTCTGTAGTGTGTAGGTGGCTGGCCAGGACTTGGTCATGAAGGTTGTCAAGTGGTTGAGATAATAGGCAACTGTGATGGACCCCATGAGGGTCCGCACTACCGAAAGGGGGGGATCGTCCTCCCCCCCCCAAGGCAGAAAAGACGGGCCGGTGCCATGTCTGGCCGCGGCAGCCCTGCTCCCCAGCTCAGCAGGGTCGGGGAGGAGCGGGCAGCTAACACTGCCCGGGGCGCGGGGCCATGTTACGCCGACGCTCCCCAGCATGAGGCCGGGGGAGCGGCAGAGCCGGCGAATGCCGGACACCCGGGGGGCAGGGCTCCGGCCCCACAACCCAACATTGTGGCACGAGGCAACGCAGAGGGGGCGGGTGAGCAGACTGGGGGTGGCTGAGAAAGGAGCCGCCGACCCCTACTCAGAAGGAAGGACATCCCGCCCCGCTGGAGGGACGGAGGAGCAGCGCGGGGGCCCCATAGGACACCAGCAGGACGGGTCCAAGGAGCCGGACTTGCTGAGTGCCCCGGTCAGGTCCGCAGGGGGGCTGGCGCTGGATGGGGAGTGGAAGGAGCCTTTGGCGGCCGTGGACAGGCGAGTTTCAGGGATTAACCGCGCCTGTCGTGGAGGGAACGCACTAATCCCTCCACTTAGGGCCCCGGGCTGAGACCCGGTGGAAAGGGAGGGCCCGGGTCCCCCGCTCCTTTTCCCCCCTAATCGCAACCAAGTTG
>JANRFK010001234.1:95452727-95479679 GCA_030068395.1 Apalone spinifera
CCACAAAATGTATAATTATAAATGCTTCATTTTAGATTTAAATAGCATGAATAATAAACAGACCATTTATTTCATAACTATAAACACGTGATTTTAATTTTATACATCGCATAATTTAAAAATAAAGTGTTTATCAGAGTGTGTAAGTGCGTGCTCGGGTTAGCAAGTGATGGACAGGAGGAGAATAAAGGGCGGGGCTTCAAGGAAGGGGCGGAGGGGTAGATCTTCACCTGTTCTGAGATTTAAAGTGTGATCTTTGGTGTAAAAAGGTTGGAGACCACTGGTCTACAGTCCTTGTTCTTGGAAGTCTAAACCCAAGGCCAGATTAAATTTGATACCCACTTAAAGGCAACTTGTAAAACTAAAACATGGATTGAGTTTACTCCAGCTATTTGATCTGAATATTCCCTCTTGCCTCAGGATTAATCCATGTTATTTTAATTTTGTAGTTTCTCCCTTAATTTGAAAGAAATTTATCCTACAGTTCAGGCCCCAAATTTGATATGCCGTCTTATGTTTTGTACCTTAGTTTCTGTGTCTTAAAAAAAGCTTTCACACTGGTTTCTCTACAACTGGTTTCTATTACTGAGAAGCTTAATTATTTATTTTCCACAGGAGGGCTCATGCTACTACTAGATCAATGTTCTATAACCAAGAACATTTAATGATGCATTATCTTTCAGATTAGTTTATAACTAGATTTTGGGATAGAGTGGAGAGGGTTGACTCCTTTCTAAATGCAGTTAGTCTTGAAAGTCTTGGGATTCATTTTTGAGTCTGACTTAGCATGTCAGATTTGCTCTGTTTAAGTATAAAGGGGATTTTTCTGATTGCTAGAGCTACAAAACCTTCATGGAATTTGAGAATCAGCCTATTCTTTCTGGTTCATGCATCATTATCTTTGATAACATATTTGAGCAGTTGGTACCGTTTTGCTACTGCACATGATTAAGAATATAATTCAGCTTCCTCCCATAACTTTAAGTGGCTCTGTAGTGTTATCAATAGAAGGAATGAGAGAAAGCTGTTAGAAAAGTAAGAAGAGATCAAAAACCCAGGCTTTCTTTATATATTTTTACATGTAATGGGTTAAGATGATGCTATTTTTGTAGTCACTTCTGACTTTACTTGCTCTTAAAGGTACATGACAGCATTAATGAGCAATATTTTTGTAATTTTTGTAGAACTAACATGGCATACACATCAGACACAAAATTCTATCTGTCATGACATTAGTGAACCATGATATTTTTCCTTCTCTGTAATACACTTACTGAAACTGCTTGTAAAACTTCAAAGAATTTTCTGTGCATTCACATTGCATGAGCTGCATAATGTATATCACAGTGAATCATTAACTTAATTTCTTCATAAACTCTTCATTTGTATCTAGTTCTGTTAACATTTCCTGCATTCATAGCTACATATCCTGTCTTGTGTACTTATTTAAACATTCTGTTTTTTTTGCTGTGTTCCTGAAATCCTTTTAGGAAGGATCGAGATCGTGACCGGGATCGTGATGATCGTTCTAAAGACCGGGACAGGGATCGTGACAGAGAGAGAGATCGTGACAGAGAAAGAGACAAGGAAAAAGATTTGCGTCCTTCCTCTAATTCTATGCTTCTTATTGGTGGTGGACTACCACCTTTAAAACCAGCAATACTTCCACAGGGTATCAATCCATTCACAAACCTACCACATACACCTCGATACTATGAAATCTTAAAAAAGCGGCTTCAGCTCCCTGTCTGGGAGTATAAGGATAGGTTTACAGATATCCTGATTAGGAACCAGTCTTTTGTACTGGTTGGAGAGACCGGGTCTGGTAAAACGACACAGGTAAGTTGTTGTTCACTTGATGCTTCATGCTTAAAGTTGAAGATTTTGGTATAGGCTGGAGTGTTTAAATCAATTTTTACTATGATAAATTGTTTAGTATTGTTAGAAATTTTATATGAGTGTCTTAGTAACATATCACAAGTTTTATCCTCTTGAACAATACTTATTTAATTAACTTTTCATTTGCTTAATAACTAAAACATTGATCTCTAAGATAGTAGTCCAGCTAATACTTGAAAATTAATAGGGATGTAATCAGTTGAGTTGAGAGGCAGGTGGAGGGGCTGCAGGCAGGGTGTGCTTCAGTCTGGCCCTATCCACGGTGGAGCCTGGACACGTCATGGGTGGGGGCTGGAATAGATGACAAAGAATGGGTGGAACACTACCGCTGTGCCCCTGACCCCTCCCATAGAGCTGGGGGGAACCGGCTCCCCCAGCACCTGCTCTTCCTGCCCCCCCCCCCCCCCAGCCCCTGCGCTTCTTTCTGATACAAGAAGCAAGAGGGAGGGTGACTGCTGTGTCGACTATCTGATAAACTTTTGCTTTTGGATAGTCGACTAGTCGCTTTACATCCCTAGTTCTTGTTGTTCTCTTCTGTAGGTTGCTGGCTTGTTTAGAGGACATTGGGATGTCCTGTATCCTAGGTGGAAGACTTAGGGTTAGGGTTAGACTTGTACTGAATATATAGCTTTCCAAAGCCACTGGTGCAACGAACAGTGTGATATTTAGATCTAACGGTCCCCTGCTAACCCACAAAAGACTCAGGGACTTGCAAAATAAGCAAGACATTGGAAGTGGTATGCAGAATTGCATTTGTTAAGGAGGGGTCACAAAATTGCTGGTTTGGGTATAGATATGAATACTTATATATAACTAATGTAAGGGTGGACAACATACGGGCTAAATCTGGCCTGCCAGTCCTTTTAATCCAGCTGAAAGTGGCTAGCTGCTCCTTCTGGCTCTCTGCGTGCGTGGGGTGGGGGTGGGATTGACCAGTAGGAGCTAAGAGATTTTACTGGGGGAGCAGTGTGTGAAGTCTCTGGCCCTCTTCCCCCACAAAGCCCCAGTGCAGAGTGCCACTTGGAACAGCCAGCCACTTTGAGTGGTCTGGAGCTGCTGGCAGGAAAAGAGCCTGTCTGAAAGTGCTCCTGACCTGGTGGTAAGTCCCTTCTGGCCAGAGCCTGTCTCTGGCATCCTGACCCTTCCTCCGCCCCTACTCCCTCCCGCACACTACAGGACAAAACTCCCTCCCCCTCCTTCAGGACAGAATCCTCTCCTGGATCATACATCCCATCCCCTGCCTCAGGTCATCACCTCCTCCTACACCTCTCAGACCCCACACCTTCTCCTGACCTACTCTGGGCTCCTTTCTGCACCCAACCTCGGTCTCCTTCCATAGACAAGTCCAGCTCTTGACCATTTACCCAAAATCTTGGAGTGCCTCTCCCATATCAGTATGATATAAAACCTGGTTTCTGCTAAGAGGGTTGATATGGAAAAATCCTTTATTGAATTGTATACATAAATCTCCCTGTACAGGTAGAACAATAAATTCATGAAGACAAAAAAAATGAAAGATGTAAGCGGATTGAACTACAGGTTGAACCTCCCAAATCTGGGACTCTCTTGTCCAGCACATCCATGGTCTGGAAGGAAGGACCACGGATGTTGCTGCATAAGAGAGCCCCAGAGGTGAGGAGTATGAGTCAGCTGGGGGTCCTGTGGGTGCTGGGGAGTCCCAGATAGGCTGTTAGGGCCGGTCCTGCGGTTGGTGGGAAGTCCCATGTTGGGAAGCCCCGGGCTGGGGGAGCCCCTGTGGTGGCTGAAAGGAATCCCCAGTCCTGGTCGGGAATCCTGGCGGCAGCGGTGCTGTTGCTGGTGGGGAGGAATCCCTGGCCAGGAACCCCTACATAAAGGGGCTGGTGTTGGTTTGGGGGAATCACAGCCCGAGGAGCCTGATCCTGGGAGCCCTGGCATGGGGCCAGGCTCTGGGGACACCTGCAGCACAGAGAGAAGCCTTGACCTCCCTTGGTCCATCAAACTAAGTGGTTTGGGACCACTGGGGTCCCAAGGGTGCCGGACCAGAGAGGTCCAACCTGTAACTTATAGCGCATATTAGTCAAAATTAAAATGTAAAAGTCTGGGAAAACATTGAGAACATAAGTACAAGATGCCCCCTCACTGTGATTTTTGGAGCCATTTGTTTGTCAGTGAAAGAAAGCATGGTAACATACCTCAATGGTATTGTATCATTTTTTAAAGAAGTACTTCAGCTGAAGACAGCACTTTGTGAAATAGGTTGTCTGAGGCAACTCTGAATATAAAAAGCCTTTGAAAAAGAAACTAGTATTCTCAGAACTCCATAAATGAAATCAGTTGCTTGAATGTATGAAAGTCCATCAAAAATAAAAGCTGTGGTCTCTGAAAATTCATCAGTAGTGGTATAAGATGGCCCATATTTGTCAAATGAATGGCTTAAACCTCCAGTGTTTTTGGTTAGTGAGAGTCATGTGGAATAAAATTTTCAGAACTGACTGGGACTTAGTAGGCTAAGTCTTAAGCCATTTGCACACTACAAACTTTGGTCGATACAAGCTCAATTGGCATAAATCCACCATTGTTGTGCGTGTGCATGCTTGTCTCCTTGTGTCAGTGCTTTGTGCGCTGTGTCAGTGAACAGTGCAGAGTACTATTGATAGATATGCCTTTGTGAAACATGCCACTGTCTAGCATCCTGTATTTTGGTAATTTTGGGAAATGCAAAGTGGGGGCAGAAATCAGTCACACAGAGGTGAATAGGTGCGAGGGATCAACTTTCCAGCTTGAAATTGTTTCCAATCCATAGTGACATCTGTATATCATAATTTTTATGCTCTTTTTAAAAATCCCATGAACCTGCTCGGCCACCCTTGCTCTCTGCCGTTTCTGATGGAAACATGGAGCCTGTATAGCTCTGCTCTGTTGTCATAAGCCTTTCAAGTACAGAACAGATAATCCTTCAATATTTGCTGAGCTACAGAAGAACTAAATCAACAGGGAATGTGATTTCTTGGCGGACAGTTTATTTTATATATGTATATCTATATCTCTCTCTATAGCTACATCTATATATATCTCAATCAAGAACCAAGTGGGGGTTGGCAATGGTGTTCAGAGCAGCTGCAGATGGGTATGTGTGCTGAGCTTCCCCATGCCTTCCAGTGCCAGGATCACAAAGTGAGAGCTGCGCTCACAATGGAGAAGGGAGTGGCAGTGTCACCATGGAGATTTAGAATGCTGGATCATTACTGCTCAGGCAAAATCATTTTTGGAGTAGGAAAATCCACTGCACGAGCTTTTGTCACACAAGTGTATAAGGCTGTTAATTGTTTCCAGCCATGGACTTGTGATTTCTGGCAATGTACATGATACAGTGAATGGATTTGCAGCAGTGGGGTTTCTGAACTACAGTGGAGTAACAGACGGCACACTCATCTCTATTGTGGTACCAGACCATCTTGTCACAGAGTATACCATTAGAGAATGCTGTTTTTATGCAAGCATTGATGGCTCACTGGGTCAACTTCACTGATATTAATGTTGGCTGGTCAGCAAGGTACATGATGCTCACACATTTAAGACTTTTCAGACAGCTACAGGCAGGAACTTTATTGGAAATGTTGAAATCCTAGTAGTGATCCTGGGGGAGCTAGTCTGCCCCAGGCTCACTGGCTTATGAACCTGCACATCAGATACTGCAGCTGCATCAAGGAAAAATGCAGTACTGGCTCAGCAGGTACAGAATTACAGTTGAATATGCTTTTGGTAAATGGAAGGGATGTTGGCATTTTTTTAATCACAAGATTGGATCGTAGTGGTTATTGATGCCTTCTCTTTCCTGCATAGTATCTGAAGCAAATGGGGAAAAGTTGCTGCCGTGGTAGAGGTGGAACTCGTGTCTGCTGAATTTGAGCAGCCAGACACAAGGATTCTTAGAAGAGCTCAATTTCAAGCTATGCGTCTTGGAGTCTATAAAAAGAGCACTTCAACAGTGGGTCACAGTAATGCATTATGGCATACTATGCTTTACCTGGCCCTGCTGTTTTGGTTCTTTGTGTACATCTATGAATACAACACTGAGTTAACCTATTAATTTTGCAGTGCTTGCTGTACATTTGATAACAGTTTTGTCACTGATCCTATGAGTTGTGGGTCACGCTATAGCAGGGCTACTCCACTTTGGAAGCCCCGGGAGCCACAATGATACTTGCAGCACATGCCAAAAGTAACAAGACTAGTACAAAGAATCTGCAATTTAAAGGCAAATACATTTAACTTAATTTAACAGAACAGAGCTTAATTGGAAAGAGCATTTATGTCCATTTTACCTACTTGTACAGCAATTGTGGCATTCATAGATAAGTGTGTATAAAAGCTCTTTATCCTTAAATTTCTCCCAGTGAGGAGTGGTAGGGTTAAGTTTGCGGCCTTGGGGAATGTTCAGGAAGAGGTATAGGTAGGTGCTGTAATGGAGTTGTCCATGGACTGCAGTGGGAAGTGAGCCTATGATGGTTGAACTTGTAGATGCACAATTTTTAGTGTGTGTTTGCTGGTGTGATGGAGAAACTCCTGTTATATCCTGGGATTCCTTTTCCTGCTGGTACTCTTGGTGTGTTCTCCTCTCCACTCTTTCCTTCTCCTGTCTTCAGCTTTCACCTTCCAGGCCCTCTGCTTGCCTTGTTGATAAAGCAGAGGCTTGCAGAATCTCATTGAAAATGTCATTCCAAGTTCTCTTCTTTCTCCTCCTTATTTAGCTCAGGCATTCCATGAGACAGAGAACTCTTCAAGGCTGCAATTTCAGCAGTGTTATCAGAATATCCCATTACTTTGTTTCCTGCTCATTTATTTGGGTTACTCTTTTTTGGTGGGAGAGGGTTTACATTCCTATCAATTTGCTGCTTGTGGCAGTACAATGCCACAAGCATTTTTGTGGGGGAGCAGTACAATCGTATCAGTATACTACTTGTGTTCTCACACACAGTTCTGCTGCACCATTCTGCAAGTTTCTTCCCAATGGAGCAATCCTGCAGGGCCAGGCTTACCCAGGGCTTGGTTCTTCCCTCCCTAAATCAGATGAACATGTGCACACACATTAACAAGAGTATGTCTGAGAGGAACAGATTAATCAGCAGTCCCAAGCTGACACCTTATGCCACTGGACTCAATAGCCTGGGTTGAACAGCACTTCCAAGCTGTCATCCTCATACGCTCCTACGTTCAGCATTTAGGTGGCTAAATAATTTTAGAAAGATAAGGCGGCTGCAGGGGGTCCTCTAAGAAAATTAGACCCTCAGTCCAGTTCTATGACAGCCATCATCTCTCAGCTGGTGGTATACCTTCCTCTTCCCTTAATTCTTCAGAGATAACTCACTGTAGGTAAACTGAACATATAGAAAATTTATTTAGGGAAAAATTACAAAAATAGGGAATTCAATGGGTAACCCAAAGTAGTTCAAAAACAATTTAACCAGTATTGTAGTCAATCCTCAGAACCCAATGAACAAAATAAACTTTTGGCTGAGTATGAATAATAAGGTAAGTATGAGACAAATGTATAGAAACCATCTTGAAATTTCCCAAGATGGACGTTCAGGACCTCAGATCTCGTGGTCCTGGAGAGCCATGAGAGAGGAGCACTGAGGAGAGCCCTCGTAGTCTTTCCTGCTTCAGGTGGAAACTGGCAAAGTTGCTGGCTATCTAGTAATATATGTGGAGTCTTCGGTATGGCTGGTCCGCACAACCTGCCACTAGGATACACAGCCCTGAGCTGTTTGGCTGCCAGCCTTCTATGGCAATTTATGCAATCTATGGCGGGAAACCCTGTAGAATCTGCCCATATAGGGAAACCCTGTAGAATTTTCCCCATCACACTTTACTGGTAGAATCTTCTGAGGTAATTCTGGTTCTAATAAGAACTTGTTTACCTCTCAGCTGTAAAAACAGGAAAACCTTTACCTGTCAGACCCAATGTCAGGGGACTAATTTTCCATTTTGTTTTTCAAAATGGATGCCCTATAATACATTTAATCATCAAACACCTGGGATTTTTACCCTTAACAGCATGTCTGTTTTACGGATGTTAAAGTACATTTAAGTAATCATATAATTGCTGAAAATGTCAGCAGTTACATGTGGGGCGCAGGCAGCCTCTGTGTCAGAGGTAGCAGTGTCGGGTGGAGGAGGGTGGCAGCTCTGCTAGAGCCAGTATATGTGGGGAGCCGGCTTATACAGAGGCAATGGGATGGGAGGGGAGCTGTGTGTAACCAGGCATGTTAACCGATGAGCCTAGGCTCACTTGTTAACTCTGTACACGACTACACTTTGACATCCCTAGTCCCAATCCCAATTTTTACTTTACTGTTAATATGATACTAACCTGCTTGATGAGCAAACCCCACAAGATTTTTGGGCACTGCAGGGATCTTTAGCTTAGGTGTGAGAAGCCTTGCTCCAGAGCGAATGGGGAAGCCAGAAGTACTCAGCATTGGGTGGGCGGATAGAGGGGAAGCAACTAGCTTAACCATGAGAGTTAATTATTTCCAGGTAGTAACCATACAAAGGGAGACAAACCAACAAGACTGTTGCAATATTAAATCTAACTGAAATTTGATTACAAAAAGTTAAGTTTAGAATACTGTAACTGATGACACAAATCAGGGTTAGAAGCCTATACCTACAGTGGGAAATGGATCTTGCCATTCCATGAAGCTTGAATTAATCAGGGCTCTCAGGTGGTGGTGGTAGCTAATGGTCTGGAGTGCTGGAGACAAGTAGAACCCCCAGCACAGTTAGGATAAGATGAAGTCCCAAAGGAACTGATGCAGAATTTGAATTCATACATTAGAAGCCTTATTTGAGCATAGCTGAGAGCTTTTGGGGAAAAAGAACAAAGGTTCAAGGGAATGCTAGATTTGTTTATGGGTAAACTGAGCATTTTAAGGGAGTGTATGAAAGTTTTATTCAGGCTAGACAATAAGAACTAATTGTTTCTGGCTGTGGATGGTGTTCCTTCTAGGGTGCTCATAATGCAATTAAGTAGCTTCAATATTTTGGATATCAGTAGAGGATTTATTAATAGAATTAGTCTAACTACTGAGCTGGATTTGTGTAGGCATGAGTTCGTTAACACCTGGAGCAGAGATTTCCCAGCATTCATGTCCTTCCCTGCTTTTCTGGTCCTAGCGTTCAGCATAGTTCTTGCCTTGGAATCTTTGTTCTCCGTTCTATATGCTAATGGAAATTTTTTCCTATCCTGCCTATGGTGCATAGGGAAGTTTCCTTAATCCTGTCACACTTGGCTGAAGCGGTTCAGTGTGCCTTCTCCTGCCTTTTCATTGCTTTTGTAAGTCTTCCAGTCCACATTGGTTCAAACAGAGGCTTGGGCAGAGGCCTTTCATGAGTCAAGCAGCCTGGATACTGTATCCTAATTCCCCAAAGAACATAGAGCTGGTAGGTGACGGCAGCAGCAATGAAAGCACACAGAGGTACCGTTCTTGGTATAATTAGAATGGAAAGTGCAAATTAAGATTCACAACTCTTTTTCCATGCTCCCTTAAAGTTTATTAAACAAGATGTGCTTATTGACACTACTGTCAATAAATGATTGAATCTTTGCTGAAAGTACAAAACTCAAGTTCACCTTCACTATGGAACTGTAACTGGCACTTGGATAATGCTCTTAAATTTTGTTAGTGTAGATTGACTCATGGAGATAATAGCTACTCCCCCGAGGGTCTTGCTATAAGGAATGTGAACGAGTAGTCTAGTAGACGATTAACCCATAAGCCTAGGCTTATGGGTTAATCTTCTGGACTACTCGCATTCCCCTGCCTCCTGCTTGCTACCTCTGTATCAGAGGCAGCAGGGGGGGAGGCAGGAGCTGGTGCTGGGGGGAGCCATCTTAAAAGCCAGCTTTCTTCCCTCCCTCCCCCCATGGGCTCCACATGTCACCTGCCCACGAGGCAGCAGCACGGGGCATCAGGGGGCTGCCCAGTAGATGGGCCGGATTGCAGTGACTGATGGCCCCGCCCGTGGGGACTATAAAGTAGTTCACTAAGGGTGAAGAATTCATGATTTTAGTTGAGTAATCTGTTACCCGCTCTCCAGCATCCCTACTCATGCAGAACACAGCATTATCAACATGCCCCCAGTGATGCCTTTTCCCTGTGCTTGGTTTATAAAACTTGAGGCTGAATGCATAGAAATTCTGTGCGTATGTCGTCAATCCATGAAGAATTACAAGAATTGTAGTTTTACCATGAACTTCCATGAATTTTGTAAACTTTTAAACAGTGAAGGTTTTTAGTAGATGAAAAGTCTCATTTAAATCCTGTAAACTCTACCTGTGTCCTTTTATCTACCTCTGCACAAAAGCAAACAAAAAATAGGAATTTTTGGCTTGATAAGATTATTCATTTGACTTAATCTGTGTTTTTCCCCTAAAAGAACTTTACTGAATGGTCATTTAGTTATTTTAGCTTGTCAGAAATGTATCCAAAGCAGTTTCTTTCTTAGGGTTGCCAGGCATCCGATATTGGCCCGGACAGTCTGGTATTTGTGGCCTCTGTCCAGTAAAAAAAAAAACACCCCAGAAAATACTAGATAGAGGCCACAAATACCGAAGTTGGTTACTCTGTTCGATTTGAAGACTGCAGTAGTGCAAATACCTGTATTTGAAAATCTCTACTATCTGTTACTGGAGTGGGGAACTTAAGGCCCAGGGACCAGATGTGGCCCCTGACTTTCCTGGATCCAGCTCTCAAGGCTCATGGGGGGCCTCCGTCTAGCATCGGGGAGCCCGAGTGAGGAGAATGTGAGGAGTGTCTTTCTCCTCAGTCAGGGCCACAAAAGCGAGGGGGTTTTTTTTTCTTCTCATTTGTGCGGGGCCCCTGACTGATTTTTCTGTGGGTCAGTGACAAAGCTAATGAAAGCTCAACTGATCCATTTGATATCTGTGAAATGGCTTTCTTACAAGGAAAGTCCATTTTCCTGGTGGCAGTAATTTTGATTCCCACAGTGGCATCAGATTCTTACTGAGCTGCATGATGTTAAGTTTTATAAGGACTGTGTGGTGCCATAGATGTATTGTAAATTGCTGTCAGGGATGAAGACTGAGTTCTACTTTATTGTGAAACAGTCATCTACCTTTGTGCTTGCACGTTGATCCTGGTGAGGCCTTTCTTTGTAAACTTGATGTAAAGAGATCTTGTTTTTATCTGAATCCAACTAAATCTCTGAAGTCCACCCAGCTTTTTTATTTAATGCCATTATAGTAGATTCTGCTGTTACCAGGAAAACCTCTTCTAAATGGCAGTCTAATTATATTTCTCACTTCTGTAACTTGGTGGTCCTGCTGCTTTAAGGTCATGTTGAGACTTACTCTGTTTGAATATGTGGCACTTCAGCAGCTAGCTTCACATTTACATTTTTACTGGCATCTTGCAAAGTGGCGTCATTTTGCTTCACATATTTGAAGCACTTATGTGCATGTTTCTACTCAAGAATCCAAGTACAGATTTATCCATGTTATCGAATGCACTCTTTTGCTACTTGTGTCCAAACTTTTTTACTCCTTAGGATTCTTTTTATTCAGACGATTATTCCTCTTTTTAGACACATTTTATTAAGTATTCTTGGAAAAAAAATTATAAATACTGCCAGTACCTATAGTTTTCAGACACACACACTTTTTTTCTACCATTGCAACATATTTGTTTAAACGACGTAATCGTAGCTGGATGGGTGATTAAATTTTTGGGTGTAAAAAGTACAAAAATAATAAAGCGTTGTAAAACTTAAAACAAAAATTCACTTTTCTCAAAATTTCAGTTGTTAACGTACCCGCCAGACTTTTCTCGGGTACATGTAAGGGTACTTGTATCACTGGTTGAGAAACACTGATTTAAAGTGTACGTAAATTGCAAATTTTTTCTTGACAGATCCCTCAGTGGTGCGTTGACTACATGCGGTCATTACCTGGACCTAAGAGAGGTGTAGCTTGTACCCAGCCTAGAAGAGTTGCTGCAATGAGTGTTGCACAACGAGTTGCTGATGAAATGGATGTGATGTTGGGCCAGGAAGTTGGTTACTCTATTCGATTTGAAGACTGCAGTAGTGCAAAAACAATTCTGAAGTAAGTATTGTAACAGTCAATTAAAAGTGGTCAGTTGTCTTTTTTTGGGTAGCTGGCTTGTGCCAGGGGTATAGAGTCTGGTTGGGTGTCTAGAGTTAGCAAAGTTATATGAGAACGGAAAAAATATGTGGGTATAGAGGTCTTTCCACAAGGAATAGCAGAAATGAGGGGTTTAAGCTGATTGCGTGGGGGTGGAGGGTGTGCAGATTTGCGGGGGAGAAGTGAAAGGTGAAAATCCTTTCTTTTCACAAGTCCTATCATATTGGAGATAAATTGCATATTAATGAATTGCTATGGCTTATTAGAACAGCTGCTGTCAGGAGTTACTTACCCAGTCCAGGTCCTCCAACTACAAAGTTAGGGTTGTTCTCTCACTGAGAGTCACAGTGGGAATCCAATCAAGACATACTACCCATAAACCCCTTTTCTACATTCCCACTAACTCCTTTCTTCTCTTCTGGATGTCTGTAGCACATCTTGTAGAGCACTTTTGGAGTTGAACGTTGTGAGTGATCATATAAAGGGGAGCAGGGCAATAAATTGGGATGCCTAAGACCTTGGTGTATCAAGTGCTTCTGCTACACACTGTTCTTTGTGTACTGTGGTTGGAATGGTAGAGCCCCCAAAGTGCTGGTGTATGAAAACCAACACACACTGAGTTTCCCCTCAAGTAGGCTCATGTGCAGCTTTTGGGATCCTTCCACCTGGATTCATGGATATACTTGCTAATATCCCCCATCTCCTACAAGCCCCGGCACATTATGGTCATGTGCAGAGATCAGTTGGTTAGTCAAGGAAGTAGACTGGCATTGTAAGGAAATAAAAGCTGACAGTCTCAGCAGTTCAGTCCTTTTATTGTGGTGAGACTCAGTTTATTTGAATAGGGAGAAACAAATCTATATATTTCAAAATTCACCTATAATTAAGACCATGAGAAAATAGATGAAATTGGACGAGGCCCACTGAATATCTAGAAATGAGTTTTATGACGTTAGAATCATAGAATTGGAAGAGACTGTAGGAGGTCATCAAGTTCAGCCCCCTGCCCAAGACAGGAACAATCCCAACTAAATCAACCAAGCCAGGGCTTTGTCAAGCCAAGACTTAAAAACCTGTAGGGACGCAGATTCCACCACCTCTCTAGATAACCCATTCCAGTACTTCACAACCCGCCTAGTGAAATAGCTTTTTCCTAATGTCCAACCTAGACCTTTCCCATGTTCAGGTTGTTCATTACCAAAACAATCCAGAGTATTTCCAGATATAAATACAGGTTGAACCTCCCTGACCAGACACCCTCAGGACGTGACTGGTTACAGATGAGGGATTTTGCCGGGCCGGGGGAGGTCATTTCTGGGGCCCCCTCCCCTCCTGCTGACAGTCCCAACCCTCTCTTGTCCCACTTGGCTTCCCAGCTCCCCCTTAGCCCAGCTGAGTCAACAGGTCCCTCTGCCTCCCAGCTGAGTCACGTGCGGACTTCCTCCCCTCTCCCCCCCAAGCTAACAGGTAGGGGCTGGAGCAGTTGCCCACCTGCCATGGGCAAGCGGCTGCTCCAGTCCTGTGAGGCCCAGCATGTTGCACTCAGGGGCTGCTCTGGGCAGGCTGAAGCAATCCCTGCCTATGGCAGAGGGCTATGATGGGGTCATTGTAGCCCATGTAGTCTGGAGCACCTCCTGCCCCAATAGGTTAAACTTCACATTTAACCAGTTAAAGTGGGATTTTTACATCTCTACTCCCTATCTGCCCTGGCTCCATGCCAGAGGCCCGAACAGCACAGCCCCATGTGTTTGTGGTAGAGGGAGGGTCTCGGCATGCTGCTCTTCCCTGCAAGCATCGCCATCCACAGTTCACATAGGCTGGGAATGGAGATCTGTGGCCAGTGGAAGCTGATGGGGATGGTACACCACCAGAGAGGAGCAGTGCGGAGCCACCTGCCCCTCACTGCTAGGGCTCATGGCTTCCTTCTGGGAGCGGTGTGTACCACTCTGCATGTCTACAAATGTCTGCCCACAGATAGACATCGGTATCCGCTGATCAGCAGGGCTCTACTTGCAGGGGACGTTACAGCAAAAGGAGAGGCTCCACTCCCAGGAGCCAGCACCCCACACCGGCAGCTCCTCTCAGCGTGTGGCTGAACTGCTCCCAGCTCCTGCTGCCATCTGCGGGTCTTGTCCGAGATAACGGCCACCCTGCGCGAGCCTGCATTACAACCTCCAGCCCCCTCTTAAGAGCCAGCACTTCCTCCTGCATCGCAGGCCTGAGCCCGTTCTTAGAGCCCAAAAACCATACCTCTTCCTGCATCCCAAACCTCTGTTTAGTCCAGTAAAAGTGAGTGGGTGGAGCTTGGGGAAGGGCCAGAGTAGATCTTATGTTGCCCTTACATTTTTTTATCTTGGACATAAGGATGGGAACCACTGCTTTAGGAAGAGATAGTCATTGCCCCAAAGATCTTACATGATCTTTATAATGTAAGATCACATATACGTGAGTTGCAGCAAACGATAGGAGGGAGCAGGGGTGTGGAAGATGAGGGTAAAAGTTATATTGGATGTATAGACTAATAGTGTGCATAACCTGAATCACTTAATCCTTTTCTAGAAATTGTCCTTTTTTTAAAGAAATCCTTAACAAGTTAGGGACCCTTGAGCTTTAGCTCTTGCTTTATCTAATTCTCTTGATTAAAAATGTGATCCTGAGTCTGATTGGGCTTTTCTCTCCCCCCCCAGATTCCTGTAACCACTTGACCCTGGGTGGTGCTGTTTGGGGGAGGAATTGGTAGGGTAGAAGCTATTGTGAGTGAGAAGGAATTATACAATTTTCTACACAGATAATACTTCAATATTAATTTAAAATTATTGTGTTTAGGTACATGACTGATGGTATGTTACTTCGCGAAGCTATGAATGACCCGCTGTTGGAGCGCTATGGTGTTATAATTCTTGATGAGGCCCATGAAAGAACATTGGCTACAGATATTTTGATGGGAGTTCTGAAAGAAGTTGTAAGGCAAAGATCTGACTTGAAGGTCAGTACCAATTATGCTTTGTAGGAAGCAGTACATATTCCAATTCTTTTATAGATGTCCTTATGTTTACTAATAGATTTGCTAACAATAAGGATTATATTTGCTTTCTGATATGACTTCCATTCTGTTTAATGAAAGCCATGTAAAAGCAGTTTGTTATAAAAATTGTTTTTCTAGTGTTTGTTTCAGTATATCAAGAGAACTTTTTCTACAGATTCTTGTGGGTTGATTGTACCACTAACCAAGGAAATTTTGGAATGCAATCCTAAATTTGATCCTTAAATTATACATTTTAAGTTGAGTTTCTCACTATCTATTAAATATAAAATTCTGTAGTTCCTGATGTTAACTTTGGAATAATGCTGTTTTCTTCTAACTTACAGGTTATAGTTATGAGTGCTACTCTAGATGCTGGCAAGTTCCAGATTTATTTTGATAATTGCCCTCTCCTAACTATCCCTGGTCGTACCCATCCTGTGGAGATTTTCTATACTCCAGAACCAGAGAGGGATTACCTTGAGGCGGCCATTCGAACAGTAATCCAGATTCACATGTGTGAAGAAGAGGAAGGAGATCTTCTTCTCTTCCTTACTGGGCAAGAGGTATGTTTTGTATTATAAGAGCTAGATTCTGAAGCTTATACGTGTTCTGTTGTACATTCATGTTTTATACCTTGACAAATGTGGAATTTGTTTCAACTTATTTCAAATGTGGAATGAATTAAGGAATCAGGTTGTGGAGAGTGAGGCATTAGATAAATGTTGGGCTGATTATGTGTATCAAAATTTTATGTTAAAAGAATATTGCTAAGATTTTAGGGTCAGTCTTTTCTATATGGAAATTTAAAATTAGATTCCTAGTCTCTTATTTTGATCTAATTAACTTGAAATTGATAAGTGCTACAGATGGTAAATCACCAGGCCTTCATAGTCTGCTGTGATGTGAACATATATAACAGGATATAACAAAGTTCAAGTCTTCTCTTCTGGAGGGATGTGAGGGAAGAGTTTCTGGCCCTGGCAGAGGAGAGTGATAGAGTGGTGCTTGAGGCTGCTGCGGACGCTCCCTTGTGTACCATAGCATTATGGGTGTCCAGGCAGAGGGTGTCTATAGGGAGGGTGTCCTGGTTGCTCATATCCAGAGTTTCCACACAAGAATCTGCACAGGACCTCCACTTCGATGGTGCAGCCCTGTTTACAGGCACACATTAAGATGCATTGCTTAAACTCCTACACCCCTGTCAGCATGCTCGGGTTATGTGCCCCGGAACCTCCATGTAAAAAATGTAGACCATGGATTCCTCTGCTCAGCCTTCTCATTCCCATCAGGACAGGGCAAATATATAAGGGTTCAAGAAGAGACAGTCAAAGCTTCACTCTTACTCCCAACCTGATCTGCCCCAAATCAGTCTCCAAGTGTCCTTTTTGGAGGGTGCGCCCAAGGATGACATGCCTCTCAGACTGTCATGGTGCTCCTTAACTACAGACCATTGGATCATGAGTATGATGCCAAAAGGCTATGCACTCTGGCTCTCCTCTACCTTCCACTACCAGTTTGCTATTCTCTCATTTGGCCTAGCCATGGCTCTGTGGGTGTTCACCAAATGCAATGTGGTAGCAGCTGCCTATCTAAGGCACCAAGGGGTATGTAGATCTAAACTTACCCAGATGATTCTCATCAAAGACAATTCCAGCTGCAAGGTATGTAGAGATGTGGATCTTCTGCTCTGGCTGACACCACCTCAGCCTGTTGGTAAAAGTCATAGTCAGTACTGCTTAAATGGATAGGTCACAGGCATGGTACTTGACTTAACCTCTGTGAGGGCTTTCTTCCCTCCGGACAGGCTTCATGCTCTTGCAGACATCATAGCCCTGCTAATCACTTCCTATGCCCATGGCCACAGTATTTTTTCAGCTGCTCAGGCACATGGCGGTTTCCACTTACATGATCAAATACACCAGGCTCAAGATGCTTCCCCTTCCAGTAGTGGCTGGTGTCTGTATATGCACCCTCCAGACATTTCCTCAGCAGGCTTGTGACCGTTCTGGCTCCAGTCTTCTACACTCTCGCCTGTGAGAGAGCTCTGATGAGAGGCTCTGATGAGAGTGTTCTAATGAGAAGCTCTTCCCTACTCCAGAGAGCCGGTATTGGATCCCCACTCCATAAAGCTGGTATTGGATGCTTCAGACCTGGGATGGGGCACCCATCTAGGCGATCTCTAGACCTGAGGAGGTGCTTCTCCACATAAATGTGAAAGAGCTAAGGGTGATTCTCAGAGGTGTGTGAGGTCTTTCTCATCTGGTGGGTGGAGTGGCTTGGGTCTTCAGGGACAACACAGACACATCCAATGCTCAGAGCTTTATCCAGAATGCTCTGTCAGGAGGCAGTCTGTCTCTGAAACTTCTGCATCCAGTGCCTATATTCACCTGGAAACCCATCATCTCCCAGGTAGTGGGCAGTTCTCTTCTCACCACAAGTGGGCTCTTTATCCACAAGTTGCTGCCATATTCTTTTGGAAGTGGGGCCCTCGGCAGTTGTATCTCTTAGCTGCTGAGCAGAACAGGAAGCTTCTGCTCCTACAGCGTGCAAGATTGAGGTCCCTGATGCATGCCTTCCTCATCCCGTGATTGTCTGGCCTGTTTTATGTATATTCCCCTTATTGCCAAGCTCTTTGCGAATGTCAGTCAGGACAGAGACAAGGTCACTCTCATCATGCTGGCGTGGCTTTGCCAGCACTTGTTTGCCACTTTCTGAGCTTCGGAGTGATTCCTCCTTGCCTCTCCGTCGAGACCTGCTCTCTCAGGATCATAGCTGTCTACTCCGGGACTGGTCATTCCACTTCATGGCATGGCTATTCAATGGCTGAATATGGAGGAACAGTTCTGTTCTTCAGTGGTTGAGCATGTTTTCTTGGGAAGCCTCAGGACGTGAACCAGGCAAACGTATGTGGCCAAGTGTACTAGGTCCTTGGTGTGGTCAAGCAGAGAGGTCTCTCACTGCTGGTGGTTCATATTTATCCATCCTTGATTATCTTCTCTACTTAAAGGAGGCGGGCCTGGTACTTGTGTCCATCAGAATCACCTGGCAGCAATCAGTTTTTTATCTGCCAACACAAGGCCAGTCCATATTGTCACATGACATGACTATCAGGTTCTTGAAGGGCTCTTCCCATAAGCTTGGCTCTTGTTCCCCAATGGGATCATAATCTGTTCCTCTCCAGATTTACTAGACCTCCCTTTGAGCTCATGGCCACATGCTTCCTTTTGTGACTATCTTAGAAGGTGGCCTTCCTGGTGGCGATTACATTAGTTAGAAGGGTTTCTGATTTCCATGCCTTGACTTCAGAGCCCCCCTTACACTGTCTTGTTTAAAGACAAGGTCCACCTTCAGTCACACCTCCCCTCTTCCTATCCAAGGTGGTCTCAGGATTCCACATGGATCAGAGATGTCTTCCTTCTGGTATTCTCCCTGAAGCATCATGCATCCAGTGAGGAGAGGTGACTGCATGCCCTGGACTATCACATGGCCCTTGCTTTTTATATTGACAGAAAAATGCTATTCCGTAAGTCACCCCAGCTCTTTGAGGCATACACTTGAGACGATGAAGGAGCTCCCAGTATCGAGACACAGGATCTTCAATTGGTTAACTGTGCATTCGGACATGCTACCAGCTGGCAGGAGCACAGCTGCCCCCACTTTTCAGGGCCCACTCAACCAAAGTGCAAGCCTCCCATGCAACCTTTCTTGCTAATGGTTCTCTCCAGGAGATTTGCAGGGCTGTGGTGTGGTCTTCAGTGCACACCTTTGCTATGCATCAGGGTGTTGTACAACAAGCCTGAAAAGATACAGCCTCTGGAAGAACTGTGTTGCAGTCTGCATGTCTGGGAACTCCTCCCCTCTTCAGAGATACAGCTTGCAATTGCCTAAGTTGAATGGACATGAGCAAGCATTAGAAGAAGAAAAGACATTTCCATATTGTTCATATCCATTCAATATCCTACCCTTTCTCTTCAGTCGTGTTGTTTTTCAACAAGAAGGAACTGAGGGTGGAGGGGTGCCCAGATGAGCCCTATATAACACAGCATGAGAGTGA
This sequence comes from Apalone spinifera, assembly GCA_030068395.1. Lineage (NCBI taxonomy): Eukaryota > Metazoa > Chordata > Testudines > Trionychidae > Apalone > Apalone spinifera. The sequence continues at coordinate 95,471,856 of JANRFK010001234.1, forward strand.
CATTTCAGGGGGCACCTGAGCCAGCTCCTCCATTTTCTATCACTGGTGCATCTGGCTGGCAAGCACGCACACCTACATTGAATGAGCAACACATTGCAAAAAACACCAGATACAGAAACAGGTAACTGTCTTTTTTTCACATAACTCTCAAGACATACTTCGTACAAAATTTCAGTCTTGTAGAAAGGGCTAACATCATCTTTGCAAATGCCACTGCCTTTTCTGATGAGCTTGGTTTAGTATCACAGACATGCTATTGAAAGTAATGGTTGGCTTTCATACAGATAGCTCCCTGCTTGCTCAGCATTTTTCCTATACTTGATTTTCCTTGGCCCTTGTCTTTTCCCAAGACCCTACTGTTTGTTTTGTTTGTACTGCAGATAGGACCTTGGAAGTGGTTTCTAAGGGTCATAAAATTCAGTTTCTTAAAGTTAGCCTAATGTGTTGCTCACAATATGACTATTAAAAAATTTTAAAACCTGGTACGGTTCATTTGCTTCAATACTCAACATTTGCAGGCTTCTCCTTGGATAGTCTTGCTAATCATACAGTTGTGCTTCTCTGGTTAAGATTCAAAAGAGTTACATGATGTAACGGCTTCTGGCAGCCTGTACTACTTTTAAGGCACCAAGATAATGACTGCTTACACAGAAGCAGAGCCTCTGGTCCTGTTCCCTACCTAGATTCTCTCTCTGATATCCTGCTCCTAGATCAGTGAAAGTGAATAGAACCATTCAAGGTATAATCTGTCAACATTTCTGACTCAGATAATTTTTTCCTCCATTTCACAAGGATTTGGATGATGTAGAATGTGATCTTGAGAATGGAGATTTAATGAGATCGCTGTGAGATTTTTTTTTTTCTTCACAACTGGATTAAGTAAGCAGCTTGAAACTTACCTGGTAAACCTCTGTTGAGGAAGTCTGTCCTGTAATTTGGTATATTAGAATTAGAGTAGACTACAATGCTTAAAAATCCTCTCACTTCCTTGAGGCTTTTTAGTTAACTAAATGAATGGGTTCAGATCCTTGTTCCCATTCAGACTCCAGTACCTGAATTAGCCAGGAAAATGACCTTTCTTCTGTGTGTATTGACTTCTGACCTTACCTATCCAATGAAGTGACAGACAGAAGCTGTTCCAGAAAGGTGACTTCTAAAAGGTTTTTTTATGAGAAATTTTCATTGATTTGGAAGCCTAGCGGAGGACTAGTGAATGTGACCTCACAAGAGTGAAAGCCAGTAGAGAGGAAAAGGAATACTTAAGTTAACATTTTTAAGGTCTTTAACTTACCTGATTTTAACAGCTGTGACAAAGCTCCTACTCAAAACTTGGTGGGTCCTGTGCTTTCAGGCAGATTTTGCCTCAGAGGCTCTCAGCAGCCCTCAATTTAGGCACCAAACCTAGGGCATCAGCTTGCTGTTTGTTGAGCTGCTCATCATTGGCCAGCATAAGGTAAAAACTCCACAGTGTCAGTGGACTCCCAAAGAATAGAGAGGTGGGTAGACGGCTTTCCTTTCCCCAGCAGTCTTTTCTCTGAGTGGAGATGGGGAAGTGGTTGCTGGGGAGGATCCCGGCCCACCCTCTTTCAGGCTCCATTCCAGGGCCCTTTAATGGTAGCTGCCTATAAGGGACTCTAATACCAGCTGTGATATGGCTACAAAAAACACTGAGCTACTTCCCCAGTACCTTCCTTCCTTTCAGGCTCTTTCTGGTATCTGCTGTTGCTTGTTTCTCCTAAACACCCGGCAGCATTCCCTCTTTCCTTTCAGCCACTTGTGCACCAAAACTAAGAGCAGGGAAGCTCTTTTTATAACTGGTCTCAACTGGTTCTTTAATTGGCCCCAAGTGTTCTAATTAGCCTAAGCTCACCTGACTCGGGAGGCCCACCCAACCAGCTCCAAGTGCTTAACTGCCCCAGTTGAATCTGCTGGCTCTGGACTAGTCACTTCCAGTTACCCTGGGTACAGAGATGTTCTCAATCTGAGGCTAATATACCTCCCTTCCATTATTCTTTTGTGTATCTCTGACCTGACTGTCACACAGCTTTGAAGGAAGTCTTTGTTATAGATTCAATAGATATTTGTCCCATTAATGTGTTAGAGTATGGATGTTAAATTGCGAGTAATTGACTAATTGAATAGTCGATGCATTTTGAAGTCGATCTTCAACTTTTTCTGCTTGGTTCTACTTCAAATATTCCCCCTAGGCTTTTGAAGTGTAGCAACCGCCCTAGGCAGCAAGGGAGGGGGGGGGGAGCTGTTGCTACACTTTAAAGCCTAGGGGGATATTTGAAGGAGAACCAAGCAGAAAAAATTGAAGATTGGTTTATATATCATAAAGAAACCAAAAAAGGGCAAAAGAGCTCACTATAGCAGCAACCTAAAATTCCGTTTCTAAAGGGGTGTTCTGATGTTCTAGGCCCTCTGTTTAGATAGCTGTGAGATCAGCCTAGGGCCTGGGTGAGAAGGTTGCAGCAGCTAGTCTGAAGATGCTGTAGATCAGCCTGCAAAAGACTGAAAACTTACTATATACACACAAACAATAGGTTTCCGAAGGCATGGTTACACGCAGCTGCCCCTGCACATGAGAGGGGATAGATGGGCGGCTGCATCTAACCAGGCCCGTTAACTGATGAGCCCAGGTTAACCATGTAATCATTAGTAAACCATGTAAATGGTTATACTTTTACATCCCTAGTCTCCAAAACTGGTATTACGCTTGCTGGGGCCCAAGTCCGAGCCCCATTGCCCAGGCCTGAAGCTAAAGCCTAAGCTTCACCATGCAGAGTTAAGGTTAACCCTTGGACTTCAGCTATGATCCCCTGGGTGATGGGGCTCAGCTGGGCTCAGTATTCAGTACCTGCCCCCCTCCCCCCTTCCCTGGAGTCATGAAGTAAACTTTGTTGTCAGAAGGAGGTCATGATGCAATGAACGAGGTCATGCTAGACTACATGATTTGATACATTTCTTCTGGCCTTAAAATCTGTTGTTTCAGTATGAATGGATTGTGAGGAAAGAATTTAGCAAGGTTAAGGAAGTGGCTTGGCACACCAAATTGGCAAAAGTATTTCCTGTCTGGGCTTGGTGAAATTACTAGAGAGAAAACGGCTTAAGTTGAAGTGATGATAGCATTGGTCAGTGTGTTCGTCTTTGTGCCTCAGTGTTCCAACATAAATCACTTGTGTTTAGGCCAGGGAAAAACTGCATATTAGGATAAGTTCATCCTGATTGTTGATGCAACAAGGATACGAATTCTTAACTGGTTAAGGCTACACTCCCCTTCCCGCCCCCATGGCAGGAGGGGGAAGTCTGCTCCAGCCTATTGGCGGGCAAATGCTCGCCATCCCCTTTAATTGGTTAACCCATTAAACAGGATTTTACAGCGACCCTAACAGTAACCTTTTCTTGCATTCAAGTGCTGAGCCTTTTTTCCACATGGTTGCCATGATAGTCTTCCCCTTCCACATGAATTTATCCCCAGGGGACAATTTCTTGAGCCACTATTCAAGAAACCCTTTATTTCATACATGAATAATATATTGAGCCACTGAGAAATTAGTCATTGTTTCCTTCATCCCATCTGTTACCACCTTGTTTTTTATTGAGCCTAGACACACACATAAAATTTACATCATTCTACAAGAAAGATGCCCAACCCATGCACACATTCTGAGGTAAATAGGATGAAGTTTAGTAGGGACAAATGCCAAGTACTCCACTTAGGAAGGAACAATCAGTTTCACACATACAGAATGGGAAGTAACTGTTTAGGAAGGAGTACTGCAGAAAGGGATCTAGAGGTCATAGTGAATCACAAGCTAAATATGAGTCAACAGTGTGATATTGTTACCAAAAAAGCAAACATGATTCTGGGATGCATTAAAAGGGGTGTTATGAGCAAGACACGAGAAGTCATTCTTCCGCTCTAATCTGTGCTGATTAGGCCTCAGTTGGTGTATTGTGTCCAGTTCTGGGTATCACATTTCAAGATGGATGTAGAGAAATTGGAGAAGGTCCGGAGAAGAGTAACAAGAATGATTAAAGGTCTAGAGAACATGAGCTATGAGGGAAGACAGAAAGAATTGGGCTGCTTTAGTTTAGAAAAGAGAAGACTGAGAAGGGACATGATAGTGGTATCCAAGTATCTAAAAGGATGTCACGAGGAGGGAGATAAATTGTTCTCATAGTCCTCTAAAGATAGGATAAGAAACAATGCACTTAAACTGCGGCAAGGGAAGTTTAGGTTGGCTGTTAGGAAAAACTTCCCAACTGTGAGGGTGGTTAAACACTGGAATAAATTGTCTAGGGAGGTTGGGGGAGTCTCTATCTCTAGAGATATTTAAGAGCAGGTTTGATAGGCATCTCTGAGGGATGGTCTAGATCAGGGCTACTCAATATGCGGCCCACGGCCTGTTTGTTTGCGGCCTGTGGTGTGGTTTGGGTTTACTCAGGGTTCAACACGCAGCCCGCGGTTGAGATTCTTTGAACATGGCCTCCACTAGGAACATGCCCCACAACGGCGAGCCAGTATAATGGTCTTCTGTTGATGTGTGTTTCAGTAGTTAAATTCCTGGACTGTGATCGCTCATTAAAAGTGCTCTCATATGGGTGGATATCAGGTAATATTGCATTTTATTAATATCAACAGATCTGACTTAAATAGGGCCTGCATGTTGTGTAGTCTTGCCTTTATCTTTGTATTCATGCCCATCAGTGTGAAAGAAGCTATTTGCATGTATATGCAACCACGTTTAAGTTGTGGCCCTCAGCATGTGCTGTGAGTATCGTTGTGGCCCCCAGAGGCTTCTGAAGTTGTGTAGCCCTGGTCTAGATGGTGCTTACTCTTACCGTGTGAGCAGGGGACTGGACTGGATGACTTCTCAAGGTCCGTTCCAGTTCTAGTGTTCTATAATTTTTTGAGGACAGAGTTGGCAATGGCTAAGTGCCTGTGGCCTGATGATGTAAATTCTATATCAGGGGTTAGCAGCATTGTTCCATCTAAGATTTTCCATCCATGAGCAGAGTGAGTTTTTTTTTTGTGTGCCAACGAGGTCATGTGCTTGTTTGGATGTGTGTCACTGTGGTATCTACCAGTGGTGCTGCTCTCCAAGAGACTCCCAGGTAGCGCCCCTTCTGCTTCTTGAGGAGAAGGGGGTAGCGCCTCTTCTACTTCTTCTCATCTTCTCCTCAAGAGAAGGCTGCACACAGGCTGCCCTCCCAGTGAGGGCTGCTCCCTGGGCAGCCTGTGTGCAGAATAGGGACTTCCCAGGCTGCTCCTCACATGGCTGGCTGAGTCCTCACCTGGGGCAAAAGGAAACTGCTGCCAGCTCCCAGGGTTTGCAGGAAGTAAGGTGCTGGAGGTTGGGTAGTGATGCAGGGGTGGAGGAGGGCAGATGGGGGACAAGGGGCTCTGAGGGGCAAAAGAGAAGTGTGGGAGGGAGGAAGAGAGATGTGGGTGAGTGCATCCCCAGGAGCAGCCTCAACACAGCCTGGCTCCAGCTTTGGACAGCCACCACACAGCCAGCCCAGGGCTCAGTCGGGAAGTCACTTTGCGGCTCTGAATGCTGCTCCAGCCTTGGGGAAGGGCAGGAATTGGCCCTGGACATTGGAACAGTCCCTCCCCCATGCAGCCCCGGCTGCCAGAGTGGTCCAGGCCCTGCTGAGCCATCCCTGGCCTCCCGAGCATGGCCTCCCGAGCCGGCCCCGTCTCTTGAGTAGATCCCCAGCACCCCGCCCACCCCCACTATGTGGCAGGTCCTGGCACCCCCTGTCACGCACAGGGCCGGCTCCAGCTTCAATGGCAAGTCTCTCTCCTTCCCCCCCCACTCCCATGCCTCTTCAGCCAGCCCCAGCTCGGAGCTGCCGTGCCTTTCACCCTTATAGTTAGAAGAGTTGGTTTTGATGCTTACACAAATTCTTCTCTATTTCCCCCCCCCCCCCCCCCTTCACTGAGGCCAAGTCTGCACCATATACCTGTATTGGTACAACCATGTCACTCGGGTATGAAAAATCTACACCCTGAGTAATTCAGTTTTACAGCCCTAACATCTCTGGCTCCCAGGAGACAGCACTGTATTGGCAAGAGAGCTTCTAACTACAGTACTACACATGGTTACAGTGCTGTAACTCAAGACCAATCCCTCTTGCTATGCTTCAGTGTATAAACATTGGTCCCTTCCAACCTTCTACAGTGTGGAGTACCTCTTTTTCAGTCAGCCCTAAGTATGTCTTTTTCTCTCCCTCCAGGATATAGAACTTTCCTCATGTCTTGGGCTGATCAGTTGGCTTTTGTTCCCTTCAATATTTATCAATAGTGTTTGCTTTTATTGGATAAATGCAATTCTTCTGTTACAAAGAGAAGAAAAGCTAATCATTCATGTCTAGTCAAAGATCTTACCATCTTACTAAAACATGCTAGATATCTTGGTTTCAAAGGACAAAAGTTAGGTGATATAGACTGATAAATAAAATAGTGACTATATCTGTCCTTTTTTGCTTTTTCCTTTCTCAGTATATGCTTCATGACTTATTGCCAAGTCGACAGTTATTTTCTGTAAGTTGTCTGTCTTCTCTCTAGCTCTCTCTTTCTAGCCAAGAACTCTTGTATAAAAGGTAACAGTCCATTCTATGGAGAAGAACCAAATGACCATCTTAAGGTTTGTACTTAAGTAAACCCATTTTCTAGCAAAGCAAAAGTTTTACTCTAGTTGAGCAATGAGTAGTTCTATGGCACCTTAAAGATTAACAAATATATATAAAATGAGTTTTCATGGGTAAAACCCACTTCTTCAGATGCACTTGAGTGGAGGAAGTTTTCCTGTATAGGGTGGTGGTAATATGGCCATCATTTAATTGTATTGGGTGACTGGTTCAGGGTAAGGTTGATAGTGGGGTGAAAGTTGTTGAAATCCCTGTTGAACTCTTCAAGGATCTTCTTCCCGTGGGTCACTATGATGATGTCATCAATGTAGTGTAGGTAAAGGAAGGGTGATGGGGGACAGGAGCTGAGGAAATGTTGTTAGAGGTCAGCCATAAAAATGTTGGCATACTGTGGGCTCATGCAGGTGCCCATACTAGTGTCCCTGACTTGAAGGTATAGATTGTCCCCAAATTGGAAATAGTTGTGGGTAAGGACAAAGTCACATAGGCCAGCATCAGGGGAGCTGTGGCATCAGGGACAGTGTTCCTGACAGCTAGTTCTCCATCATGTAGGATGTTGTAAAGAGTTTCTGTATCCATCGTGGCCAGGATGGTGTCTTCAGGAAGATAACTGATGTTCTGTAGCTTCCTCAGGAGGTCAGTGGTGTCTTGAAGGTAGGTAGGAGTGCTGGTAGTGTAGGGTCTAAGTACTGTTAACGTAAGAGGATAATCCTGCTGTAAGTGTGCTGATGCCTGAGATGATGGCTTGTCCAGGATTTCCAGGTTTATGGATCTTTAGTAGATAGAATACTCCTGGTTTGGGATTTGGGGGGGGAGGAAGGGGGGGATTTGGCCTCAAGTTGTAGCAGGGAGTTTCATGAGCAGATGGTGTAGTTTCTTTTTGTATTCCTCAGTGTGATCAGAGGAAAGAGGCCTGTAGAATGTGGCTTCCTGTTGGTAATCTACCCTGTTCATTATGACTACAGTGATTCCTTTGTCAGTCTCTCATTATAATGTTGGAGTTATTTTTGAGGCTGAGTTTCTCATGATATTGTTTGTCCACAGTGTCAGCCTGTGCACGTTGCAGAAGCAATTGGTGTAGAAGTCCAGACTCTCATTACAACTGTTAAGAGGCATCCACATAAATGTCTACCTCTTGTGGGATTGATTTGGGGGGGGGGGGGG
>JANRFK010001234.1:95483503-95501137 GCA_030068395.1 Apalone spinifera
CACAGAGGAGGGAAGCCCTGGCAAGTGACTCCTCCCCCTCCAGAGAAGGGAAGCCCTGGTGTGCTCCTCCACTGGTGACTCCTACCCCCTTTCACCCCTCCGCGCAGCAAGTTTCCGGCGTGCCACAGACCTGGGTCTGGTACGGCACTGGCTGTTTGAGGGAGGGGGAGCAGCTGGCACACTTCCTGAAACCCCGCAAGTGGCACGCAGCTGCTGGACTTCCTTCCACCCTGCAGGAAGCCGGCACTACCTCCATTGATGCTGGAGGTAAGTAATGGGGCTTCTTGGGGGTGGGGAGAAATGGGGGTTGGTGACCACGGACCTAAACCATCCCTGACAGGTGTTTCTAACCCAGTGGTCTCCAACCTTTCTAAGCATGCGATCACTTTTTGAATTTAGTGCAATCCAAGATCTACCTCAAGCTCAAATTCCCTTGTCCTGCCTCCTTCTTGCCCCTTCTCTGAGGCCCCACCCCTGCTCACTCCATTCTCCCTCCCTTTCACCAGGCAGGGGCAGTGGGTTGGAGCGCAGGCTCTGGTCTTGGATTAAGGGATTTGGAGTGCAAGGGGGGCTCTGAACTGAGCCTGGGGCAGGCAGTTGGGTTTCCAGAAAGGGTTCTAGGTTCAGTCTTTGGGAGGGTGTCTGGATGCAGGGGTGCTTGGGGCTAGGGCAGGCATCTGGAGTTCAGGAGGGGGTTCGTGATTGGGATAGGGTTTCCGGATGTGGGCTCTGACTGGGCACTGCTTATCTCAGGTGGCTCCTGGGTGGTGGTGCAGTGAAGCTAAGGCAGGCTCATCCCTGCCCTGGCCCTGCACCACTCGCAAAAGCAGCCAGCAAACTCCCTCCCAAAGTCTGTTGTGCCCCCCGCTCTGCTCTGTGGAAATAGGATACAAGGTGAGAGAGGGGGCACCTTGACATCTTTTCCCTTCCCTGCCCTGCACAGCAAGCAGGAGGTTTAAGGAGGCAGCTCCAAGACAAAAGGGCAGATGTTCAGCAGTAGGGGGAGGGGCATCTGAAGTGCCAGCAATTGATAGCCTCTTGGCCAAACCAGTCAGTATCACTTGTCAGAGGCTCCAAGATCTACCAGTAGATCCCGATTTACTGGTTGGTGACCACTGCTCTAACATATATGTAAAAACTGCAGTATCTGGGTTTCCGTAGTCTCTCTTGGTAACCTTTTCCAATAGTTAAATATCCTTATTGTTAGACTTTCTGAATATCTAACCTAAATCTCCCTTGCTGCAGATTGAGAAGATTTCTACTTGTCCTACCTTCATAGAAAACGCTTGTTTACTGTCATCTTATATATACAGCCTCTTCCCAAGTTACGAACAAGTTACTGACCAACACTTGGTCCGTAACTCGAAGTGTTCATAACTTGAATCCCATAGAGTTACATGGCGACCGTGCTGTTCGTAAGCGCGTAGCACCGTTCACAACTCAGATCCGCATTTACGACAGTTTGATCATAAGTGTGGATGGTCATAAGTGGAGGTGGTCGTAACTTGGGGAACAGCTGTATGTTAAGACTAAGTATGCCCAGTTTTTAAATTTTTTCTCATAGAGCATGTTTTCTCAATCTTTTGTTACTTTTGTTGCTCTCCTCTGGAATCTCTCCAGTTTGTCAACATCTTCCTTAATATGTGACAGATACCCAAAACTGGAGACACTGCTTCACCTGAACCCTCTGCAGTGCCAAGTAGAATAGAACAAATACCTCCTATGTCTTAATATGACAATCCTTTTAAATACAACCCATAATATTAGCCTTCATCACTGCATCACATTGTTGGACCATATTCAGTTTGTATTTCTTTTAAAGATACTCAATTTGTTAAGGTCTTTGTGAATTTTAATACAGTTCTCCAAAGTGTGACATTCCTTCTAGCTTTGTATCCTCTCCTGATGCTTGTAAGGATCCATTCCATTGTTCAGTTAATGAATGAAAATAGTGAATAGCACCTTACCCACGACAGACCTCCATGGGATTCACTGTAGATGCAGCCTTCCAGTTTGATAGCACAGAATTAATAATTGGTCTTTGAGTGGGGGATTTCAACCAGTTGTCCATCCACTTCATCATTTCATATAGACCACATTTTCCTACCGTGTTTAAATGCTCTTTCAGTAAAGTATTACAGTACTTAACCTGCACCATAGATCTGCTCTTTCTTGAATGTTTAGGTGAAAATTGGTTTTGATTTTGCTAAGCTACAAGTCTTTTAAAATTGCTCTCCACTAATCTACAGTAAACTCGGATGCACTAGAGATAATTCTTCTGAAATAGGTATTGAGAGGGAGTGTGTAATTGACACGCACTGCATATTTATGGATGCTAACAGTGATATATGTACATATTGTTTACTGGAAGCTTGTGATGAATGAGCATGTTGTACGATGTGTACATGGGACCCAGCCTCCTTCAATGCTTAATTTAATGTGCACCTTTAGGAGATGTCTCTATGTGAATACATTATAGCGAAGTTTCACTGATCATGTGTTGTTTCTCAAATCATATATCATACCCTATGACTTTTTATCTATAGCTTTGTAAGAATCCCTTGCCAGATTTTCTCTGAATAATGAATAGGGAATGAAGCAAAAGCTCCAGAGAAGCCTAGCTTCATCCAGTGTCTCATGTTTATGGAATCATTTTGCATCTCTTACACAGAATCCACGGAATAGTATGAGATGCTACAATAGTATCTGAAGTTTGTACGAAAAAAATTCTTTGGCACTTAACAAAATACAGCATGGTTGTATAATTCAGGACATTGTTAATGCATTCAGAGTAGGAATGTTAAATTTCGATCGATTAACTAATCAAATAGTCGATGGATTTTCCAGCGACTATTTGATTAGTCCAGAATAACTTCTACGTTCCATCTTTGAAATGCGGTATGGAGCCATGGGCCATTAGGGAGTTATGCTGACCCCGGGCTCCACGCGGGTGCTTATGCTTTGAAATGCACAAGAGGCCCAGTGAGGGCTTCTTGCTGGCCCTGGGCTCCATGCTGCATTCCAACTTTGAAATGGACAAGAGCCCCAGTGGGGGGACTTGTATATTTCAGAGTTGGACACTGCTGGGCCTCTGCCCCCTTCCACGGAACTAGAGCTGGGGGGGAACTGGCCTTTAAGCTGGCTCCCTCCAGCACTCCCTCCTCTTCCCTCCCCTTGCTGCCTCTGGGGGAGGGGGGGAGCAACAAGTTGATTAAGCACATACATCCCTACCACAGAGAAAGTTAATTATTCCTTCATCATTACTTCTGGCATTTCTTGATTCTTGAATGCTTAGCTGTGAATCCTTAGTTCTTTCATAGCACATTTTTGTTAGTATACACTTAAAAATTAGCATTATCTCAAGACCACTTGAGAAGGAAGCTGTCTTATCTGTGAAAGTTTCTGTTCTGCTCATCGTTGGAAGTGAAGGTTTTAAAAGCTTTTATATGCTGCAGATCTCTAGTATGTGAGGCAATGATTTGAAAGAAAGTGAACTGGTTATAGATAAGGCTAAATAGTGCTTGTTAGCAGGGGGTGCGGAGTGGAAGCATTTAAAGAAATAATATGCCATCTATTGAGGATGGAGACACCCCATATCATTCCATCAAAATGGTTCATTGCCACAGGATTCTCCAGTGTTCAATATTGCTCTAAGACTAGCAGAAATGGCCATTGTTGCCCTTCATGTGCACCTGGGAAGGAAATAAGGTCCACAAGGTAACTCTAGCAATGGTCAGCTGTGTATTTGTTATTTCCATGCTGGACTATTTTAACGAGTTCTGATTGGGATTACTCTTGATTTGGCAGCTCCAGCTGGTACAGAATACAGCTTTCCTTCCCTTGAAGAGAAATGGGTGGCTTTGAACACAATACCTGGCTTTTTTCTGTGCTGTTAGCTAATAGACTGCTTGCTTGTCCTAAACTCAGTTTAAACATAAAATTACCTGTGAGATTACCGCAGTTGGTATTTAATTAAATTTGAGCGCTTTGTGACCAGAAGCAGGGCTTTATTATTTCATGGGTCCCGTCTTTGGTATTTGTTGGTGGCATTCCATAGAACTAGACTGCTTTCTTTTTCAGGGAAGGTTGCAAGGCGCATTTATTTTGTTTATCACTTGACAGTTGATTTTTGCCAATGACATAACTAATTTGTTTTAATATTTATAATGGAAGTGCCTAGATAATATAATAACCCTGGAAATGGATAAGATCGGGTCCAACTTCAAGCAATGGAACTTGTTTGCAAGGCTTATCTTGGTCTGGTAGACGTTTATTTTAAGTACCTAGTGTATTTACATTTTTAAGAAGACACAAAACTTAGATCTGAGTAACCAAATATCACTTAAACTGATGTCAGAGGAAAGCTAGCAAACTACATATTTCTGCTTCATTGGGCCTATGTGGGATGTCCATCTGTCAATATGATGTGCAGTATTGTATATTGTAAATACTGAATTCATACTGAAGATTATTGTGCAGAAAACTCAAATACCAGTTAAAAAATTATTCCCCATGTTTTATAGGTTATCTCTAATAGATGTTTCAGCAATATGTTGCTGCTTTCTTTTATATGTGAAATAACTTTGTCTTAAAGCTTAGAGAGAATTTCAGAGACTTAGATTAACTTTAAAAAATTCTTCTTGGCTAATCAGACATTTTAACAGCATAACCCTAAGGGTGCCTAGTTATATAAGGCAAGGGATACCTGGACTTATTTGGACATAATGTAGTAATTTTTGACTTCTGTTAAATGTGTTTTTCTTTTAAAGAAAACTTAATTTCACTCTTTAGTACGAAGGCTATTTGGGGAAATCGCTCAACAGTCAACTTTCACGTATACCAAAAGGAGTTGTTAGCTTGCTATTCAGAGAGTATTTCATGGGATCACGAGCCACTGGCCTAAAATTCTGCTGTCTACAATTTCATATTTGAATTAAACCTTCCCATAATTAGGGGTCATTTGACTAACATAACTTTCATTTAAAATACAAGTAAAATAGAGTTGTAAATGAATGGGCAGCATTAAATATTTTCTGTGCTTCAGAAACTAGACACTGTGGTACTATAGAAATGCACAAATTATTTTTTTCCAGTGTTCATTCAGGTGGATTGATGTAATTCAGTGATTTTGCGTTCTGGTGGAATTTTAACAAATTTTAAAATAAGTTCTAAAATATTTGACTGAGTTCTGTCTGCTTCTTGAACATCCATGTTTATACTGTAAAGGTGTTTGTTCTTATTAGGTACAATGAAGCAAATCTTCCATATAATTGCATTAGTGATACGTGACATTAAAGCTTAATTGGCTTATTTAAAATATCTTGCACATCAATTTCTTTTAGATTGTGAAAATTGAAAAGGTCATGAGTGCAGTTTAATATTCCTGGGTGAGAGATTTCAATTTTAGTGCAATTTGTAGAGAATTAATTAGGAAACATGACTAAAAGAAAAAGGGGGTTGAATGCAAATAAGGTTACATATTCATTAGAGTTCAGAAACTGAGGTATCATGTACGTTTATGGAAATCCCTTTGGAAGTTTTGCAAGCACCTAGATTGGGTTTTAAAAGTAAAAAATTAGATCTTCTCTTTTTAAATGGAAATAAATTAGTTGCCATGCAAAATTTTAAAATAAAATGACCATGAATTATTAATTTCCAACTTTTGCTTTGTAGGAGATTGATGAAGCCTGTAAGAGGATAAAGCGTGAAATTGATGATTTGGGTCCTGAAGTGGGTGACATCAAAATCATTCCATTATATTCAACGCTTCCCCCACAGCAACAACAGAGGATTTTTGAACCTCCTCCTCCTAAAAAACCAAGTGGCGCAATAGGAAGAAAGGTAATAGTATCAGAAAATTTTTGTAATTTAGTGTGCTGTTCACTATCAAACTGCTTATAGTTGTAGGAGGAATTAAATGTAGTGAGTGTGCACTGTTAATCTTAAGTGTATTTGGAAAGCAAAAAAAAGAAAGATAGGTCTCAAACTCTTATTTTGAAGCAGTCTTGAGCAATATAACCAAATGTTTCTTAGGTTAACGGCTTACAGGGATGCTGTCAAATTAAATATCACATCTGCTTTGAGATGCAGTCTTTCAGTTTATTTCTGGGTGCAGTTCAAGGCACTGACTTCCGCCTACAAATCCCTGAATTGTTGAATGTTAAAGCTCTGAATGAAATGGGATCTGTCTATCAGAAAATTGCTCCTTGTAATACCATGGTAGTTGAAATCAGCTGAAACTGGATCTGACAAAATCCTTTACTTTAAATGCTATGGGTGGTCAGTTAAAGGATTTTGAATGTGGCATTTGGTCCCACCAGAATACTTACTTACCTGTTGATCTACAAGGGAGTTCTATAAAGCAGGGTTTCAAGATTTTTTCTAGTCTTTTGAGAATTGGGTGAGTTAAGACAAACTATTTATTAATAATAAATATCAGAAGCCTTTTTCTTCTCTGGGAAACGCCCTGAATTTAGGTGCTTTACTTTCCTATATTACCCCTTTTGGCCTATCGGGGTTCCTATAAAACTGAAAAATTATATGTTACGACCTGAGATTTATAATTGTAGTCCATCTGGGTATAAATGACATTAGAAATCATTTAATTTTCCACATAGAGTTAAAAAAAAAAACCCTAAGGTCATCTAGGTCACTTAAATATTATCTAAATATTGGACGTACACTGGCTATGTTAAATTGTAATGTTTATAAAGTTGAGCAGAAGATTAGGAATTTCAAAGCTGAATCATTGTATGTGTTCCAGACGGTAGTGTTTCTTACTTATTGCCAGTGCAGTGCATGTAGAATACTAGTGACAATTACTTGTGCTCTGGATGAATAAATTACTTACTAAATCCGGTGAAATGATCCTTTTTTTCCTAGTGAAGTTTATATGCTTTCTGCAGTTCTCTGAAATCATGGAACTAATGCTGCAACCATATTGTATTAGTACAGCTGGTCCCCGAGTTGCGAATGGTTGAGTTACAACCATTTGCATTTAAGACCAAAGCTCCCATGGAGCGTCGTAAAGGTGGTCCCTGAGTTACGAACGCGACCCGTGCTTACGAACAGCGCGATCACTATGTAACTCATTGGGGTGCGAGTTACGAACAAATCGAGTTATGGCCAAGTGTTTGGTCCGTAACTCATTCGTAACTCGGGGAGAGGCTGTAAATGACTTGAATGAAATTTGCTTCTTGGTGAGGAACAACCGATAGCATTGTATTTCATTAAATTTTCCTTCATGTTTAAAATATAACTTGTTTCAGAATAAACAGTGTCTGGTTTTCTTGATCAGTGATAACCAATGTAGATACACAGCTTTTAGTATGCCTTGCTGACAGGCCAGTGTTAGTGTTCAACACTGCATTCATTGATAACCTGGAAAAGTATATATTATGGGCAAAAGTAGGCATAAAAAATATTTATGCAATGACTTCTAACCTAAAGTGTCTATGTAAAAATGATCCTCTATGTATTCTGAATTGTATTGAACATCAGGATGCAACAAGGAAAGTCTAACCTTTTCTGTAATTCTGAGCAACTTGGAGAACTGATTTTTTTTTAACTTAGTCCAGAAATCTACAAAGATCACGGTTGCCATACCTATACCAAGACAACTCATCCAATAGGCTTGTTGTATCTTTGCACCTTAATTTTGGACCAGCTTGTAAAAATGTCAGGGCCCCCGTGTACAACTGCTCTAGATTTTAAAATGATTGAGAACACTATTGTCTTCCTGCACCATAAAAAGTTATGTTAGTAGTGCTGCTGGTGCAGGAAAAAATAACATGTTAACACACATTTAGAAATAGGGATGTAAAATCCTGGTAAATCAGTTAACTGGTTAAACATTAGATTAACCTAATGTTTAATCGGTTAACTCACTAAAACGAGATCTGGGCTAGACTGCTCCAACCCAGCTGGAGCAGCCCCTAGCCTGCAGGACCCCCATTCCCTGTCCTGGGGCTGAGGTTGCTGCTGGCTCCCAGCTCCTGTTGAAGCAGGGCTTTAGACAGACAGGCTGCTCTGGACACTGGAGGAACTCCTGCCTGCGGGTGTCCCAGTAGACAGAGGCCATTTCAGTTGTGGGAGCAGCCCTTGACTGTAGTGTGACTGAGCTCCCCATGGACAGAGGCATGGACAAGAGCAGCCCCCTTGTCTGCAGCAGGTGAGGAACATCCTCGTCTGCCGCAGAACCAGTAAGCATCACCTTTTAAGGGTAATACTTACCAGTTAACTTTTCATATCCCTATATTGAAACACTATTATTTCTCATTTTCTGTTTGACTACTCACATAAGATGTCCTGGTATCCTGTATGTACATACAGTTGTAATTCTGCAAACTTAGGCACAGATTTGTATAGCCCTGTATTAAAAACATAGTTAGAAAGCCTGGACCTAGACAGGGGTGAGGAGCTTTTTTTGGGTTGGGGTCCACTGACCCACAGAAAAATCAGTCAGGCTGCACACAAATGAGAAGCCCTCCTTTCCCCCCCAAAAAAACCCCAAACCCTTACTGACATGGCCCTTGACTGAGAAGGAGAAACATTCCCCTCATGCACCGGAGCCTAGGAGAGCCCAGGCTAGTAGATTTTGTGTGCTCCAGCTCCATAGTGAGGCAGCAGAGGAGAGGGGGTTCAGGCACCAATGTGGGCTCTCCAGTGGTGAAGGGCAGGGTCCCAGAGACTCAAGAGCTGGATCCAGGCAAGCTGAGGACCACATCAGGCCCCCAGGCCCAAGGTTTCCTACCCCATCTTAGACCATTAAGCTCCTTGAAGATGTTCAGTGTCCTGCCAATGAGATTAATCAGGTTCTTTCATCTCTTGCAGGCTGTATGCATGGCTTTTTAATCTTCTTTTCTAACATTTTACGTTTTGGTTTACATTTTTTTTATTTTTTTATTTTTTTTTGCAACCATAAGGGCTATAAACTTCAGAGGAAAACCTAGATTTGCAGTATGTGAATCTGTTATAGATGGTGTTTGACTCTGCTTATGTAATCAGGCTTTAAATCACTCCTAGACTTGTCCTCTAGCATACCGACCCTTCATATAGCTTTTTTATATCCTTCATACTTTTATTAAGATATTTTTTCAAAATCTGTACTATATATTGCATGTCTTCTAGTATAACTTGTTTATCTAAAGTCATCTGAAAATGGTCCCCCTTAAAGAATCAATGCTGCTTTGATGCCATCCTGTTATACTTTTGCAAGTGTTGTATTAATATCAGATGGGTAGCCGTGTTAGTCTGAATCTGCAAAAGCAGCGAGGAGTCCTGTGGCACCTTATAGACTAACCAAACTTCGGTTAGTCTATAAGGTGCCACAGGACTCCTCGCTGCTTTTGTATTAATATGTGTGTTTAAAATCCTTTACATTAGAATCAAATTTTTAAAATGGTAAAACTTAAAGCACAACATGATTGAGACACACATTGTTTTTCAAACTGAATTTAGGCTCCTATGTACTTTTTAAAATTTTTGCCAAAAATCCCTAGTGGTTGCAAAGCAAATAATACAATTTTAATAAACGATTTAAGTTAAAATTAGATCTTGTAGACATATTTATTATTAATAATATATTTAAGAATTTCATTATAGAAAGAAGAAATCTCACTATATTACAGAAGCATAATATGTTACATTCAGGTACTTTTCTTTTTTAAATTAAGATCTGAAAGTTGTAAGGCTTGTTCCTTGGTTAATGAGCCTACTGTTTATTAAACTTGTACTCAAACTGAAGAGACTAAGTTGTTGTATCTATTGGTATAACCCTAGGGAGAATGAGTAAATATCTTTGTAGGCCTTGGGTGCTGGCCTGAAATACTGTCCCTTTGCTTGTTCTTTGACTGCTAAATAGCAGACTTATCAGTGCCAAGTATTAACTCTTAGAATTATTTTTACACTAGCATGATTTGTAGTGAAATGAAATTGAGTGCTTGCTCGAGTCCATTCCATATTAGGTGCGTGGGCTTGCCACAAGCACCCATGCCTTAAGTTTTTCCCTTAGCAGTATCCATAGGAGACCTGCTTTTGATGCCTTCGAAAGTGGTGCCCTCATGGCACAGTATAATGGGTGCTGCTGGATTCCCTCCCCCTTAGTTCTTTCTCGCCACCGGTAAACAGTGCATGGAACTTCTGCAGCTTCGGCCAGTTCTTGAGAAAATTCATTTGAACAGAACAAGAGTTATAGCATAAATAGTAAGGATGTAAAATCCCATTTAATTTGCATTTAACTGATTAAAAGGGGGAGGGAGGGCAGGTGGGCTAGAGAGGCACAAAGTCTTGTTTCTGCTGCTCAGGGACCAAGTGGGTATTTGCAGCATGCTGGTGGGAAGGCTCCTTAGATGGCGAGTGGAGTTGATGGGACAGACACACCTGAAAGGAGTCCCACATTTTTCTTAGGAGCCAGCTCCTGATGGGGCTGACTGCCTTGACCTTTAGTGTGTTGCGGTTGGAATCATTTACAAGCAGGGCTGGGAACATAAAGTTCCAGGATCTTTAGAGTTGTGTGGGAGTCCTTTTGCCTGAGCAATTGTGTCCTTTTGCTCTGCAAATAGAACGTGACTATTGAAAGTAAGATTCACTTACGGGCACAGAAGGCTTGCACAGTTCACAAGGTTTAAAGCCTGGGAATCAGGGCATGTCCCCTTCCTAGGCTGTTTCGTTCGGGACATTGACTAAACTATGAACTAATGCTAAACTATTATGCTATGGGAACTAAGAATTATGAACTGTTTATTAGGGATGTTAATGGGTAATGGGCTAAATGGTTACCTGGTACCTATGAGGGGCCCATGGGGGGTGAGGGGAAAGGAGGTCTGGGAGCTGTGGTGGCAACCCCCGGGGAGTGGGGAGCAGCCAGGTTGGAACAGAATTTATTGCAGCGTTCTCAATTCAACCCAAGCAAGGGCATTCCTATTACTAGACATATTTAAACACCTGATGTACCTCATTGTGGAGGTTTCCACACTTCCTCTGATGGCCAGGGTGTTCCTCTGGCTGCTGGGCCACATAATGGTATGCACATACGTGATCTGTCAAACCAGGCTCTGCCTGTAGCCCCCCTAGCACATTAAAGATGGGTTAATTGAATAGTCAATAAACATCATGAGTTCTTATCCGTTAGTTGACTATTCTATAGTCCCTGGGGGTGGGGCCAGCAGCCAGTGCCTCCTGGCCCTGCTGTCGAGGAACCCCCCTGCCACTCCACACTCTTGCCTCTGACACACAGGCAGAGGTTTGGGGTGCCAGATAGGAGCTGCTGTTTAAGGGAAGCTAGTTGAAAAACCAGCTCCCCTTGTGGACCAGCTGCCTGTCTCCCCGCATTGTTGCCTGTGATACGGAGTAGGCATCTAATAGTGTAGTTGATTAACCAATAAGCAAAAGCTTATAGGTTAATGCTATAGACTACATGCATTTACTGCCCCCCTTCTCTCCCCTCCTGTCAGTAAATATTTTAGCAGGCTAGCCAGCAACCTAGCTCAGTCCTGGGTTGGGCCAGGTTGGGGACTTACCACCACTGTGGCTCTGCATTTAAAGTGTATTAGGAGCCAGGCTTGTAGGCAGCTTGGTGCAGTTCTGGCTCATGCCGGGTCCAGGAGCCCTGGGACTATAGAATAGTCGACTACAAATTCTTATCGGTTAAGGTTAATTGATTATTCAATTAACCAATATTTAACACTGCTAATACAGAGGCAGCAGTGCAGGGTGACAGCAGCCCCTATTCAGGGGGTGGGGGAGTCTGAGCTCCTAGACCCCAGTGCGAGCCGGAACTGAGCTGGGCTGCCTGCTTGCCTGGCTCTTAATACACTTTAAATGCAGAGCTGCAGCAGGGATAGGTTCTGCGCCCGGTGCAAGCCAGGACTGAGCTGGGCTTCTGGCCAGAATGCTAAAAAAAAATGTACTGACCAGATGTGGGGGTGGAATGTGTGTAGTCTGTAGCATTAACCGATAAGCTTTTGCTTATTGGTTAGTCGACTTTACTATTACTTTCCTAGTGTCAGCCTATTCCCAGTCCAGAGATCACCTAGAAAATATTGCCAGTTTCCCTAGCAATACTTAATTCACTACAATGCTGAACAGACCACAAGAAAGTCCTAGAGGGAGTTCCCTTTGTTACGCCTATTATGTTGGTGCCTTCGCTGGATTGCACAAATCTGATATCTCCACATTCAGTGTATAGGCTGTTAGGGGGAAATACTATATATAAACGGCAAGGAGCTCAGAGCGGTCTATCTGGCATGTGGGCTCTTCCTGCTTCACTGTCGAGATGGTGAGAGTCCTCACTAAGAATGTTAAAGTGAACTTATTTTACTAATGAGTACTCGATCGAATTATTATTGACTGCTTCATTAGTTGATGGGGAAGGCAGCCAGCTCAGTCCAGGCTCGTGCTAAGACCAAACCTGGCTATGGCTTTGCAATTTAAAAGGCAGTAGGAGCTGGACAGCCTGTCCCCTGGCTCCTACTATCTTTTAAATTGCAGAGCTACAGCATGGTTTGGTCCTGGCATGAGCCAGGACTGAGCTCGGCTGCTTTCCCAGCTGGCAGCAGCAGCCCCTGTTGGCAGGGATCCCAATTCCCCACTGGGACCCCCATGGACAAGGGCTGCTGCTGGAGCTGCCTTCCTGAGCCCCCTCCGCTCTGAAGCAGCAGCACGGAGCGGAGGCAGGTGGCACCGTGGAGACGGTGCTGGGAGGAATCGGCTTTTAAGCTGGCTCCTGTCGTCCCCGTCCCCCCCCTTGCTGCATCTGATATATTGGCAGCAAGGGGATAGATTCGAGTAGTTGACTTGATTACCTGATAAGCCTATCAGGTAGTCGACTAATCTACTATGGTTTTACAGCTGTAGCCCTCATGGACAACATAGCCTCAATGCTGTCATCTACAGGCAAGGGGGAGCATATTAGTCTTTTCTGTCTCGGGGGGCGGCTTCATCAGCCACAATATCTACCTGGAAGCTCGTCACTTCCCTGGCATCAGGAATATGCTTGCTGATCATCTTAGCAGGGACTTTTGTCACCATGACTTTTGGTGCCTTCGCTGGATTGCATAAATCTTAGATCTCCACATCTCAGTATTAGGGATGTTAAAATGCTTTTATTTATGTAAACATGTAACCACTGAAACGGCGTGAACCAGTTCCCTCCAGCACTGTCGGGGGGTGGGAGGACTGCTTGTAATCATCCTATTAATCAGTGAGCCTGAGCTCATTGGTTAACGCTGTACAGAGGTATACGTTCAGATCTCTCGTCGCTACACCCAGACGGTGGCCTGCATCACCTTCCAGAGGTGGGGGACTCCCCACATAGACCTGTTCACTACCAAGCAAAACAGCAAATGCAATCCGATTTGCTCCTTGTGAGGTCTCAACAAGAGCTCCCGCTGCAGTCTTTTTCCTGCTGTGGTCAGGGGGCCTGATTTACATGTTTCCTCTGCCCCTTCTCTTGGGAGTATCCTGATAAACATCAAAAGGGACAAGGCACGGGTGATCATGATTGTCCCAGTGTGGCCATGCCAGTTTTGTGTAGGCACGCTCATGAACTTGTCAGCAATCCCTCTTTGGCCCCTTATTTCTGATTGTATCTGCTATTGCAAACTTATAGTCAATTCCAGTAGCCCAACCTCACCTCTCAGTGTGGATGCTCTCTGACTAAATCAAGAAGAGCGTACCTGCGTGGTGGAGGTCCAGCATTTCCTCCTGGGAAGCAGGAAGTCCTTGACTAGGATGACTTACCTGGCCAAGTGGCTGAGATTTCTCCCTTATGTGTTTTTCTGCAGTTCATCTTAGATTTCCTGTTGCATCTCAGAAATCAGGGCCTGCTCTTCCATCAGGGTACATTTTGCAGCCATCTCTGCTTTTCATTTGTTGATCCAGAGCCACATGACATTTGCTCATGACACGTTGGTCAGATTTTTGAAAGGTCTCTTTGCTGCAGGTGCAAACCCCATTCATCAGTGGGATCATAACTTGGTCCTCTACAAGGCTCACCCATCTGCCCTTCAAGTTACTGGGTGCCTGCTCATTTTTTCATCTACTTAGAACAAACCTAGCCCTTCCATTATCTCAATTCTTCGTTGCAAGGGGCTGAAGGTGTGAGAAGCTGGCGGCGCCCCTTATAACGGTGGGCAACATGAAGCCCTTTGGGGTTCTATGTGTGACGCATGAAACATTTTGTTTACTGTTGCTCATGCACAGTGTTGCCAGATTCTGCTGGTTTTCATCTGCATGAGGGATGTAAAGGACTTCAAAAAGCGGATACTAAATTATTGCTGTCCATGGCTGCAGATACTCTTGCATGTTTCTTTGGTTTATTTACTGTAATATCTGTATCTTACACATTTTCATGTTTTGTTTCTCAACAGGTTGTTGTATCCACTAATATTGCTGAAACATCATTAACAATAGATGGTGTTGTGTTTGTGATTGATCCTGGATTTGCTAAGCAAAAGGTAAATCTGATGTCTTAACCTAAATTGCTTTTTTTTTTTGAGGCAGAAACTTGTTAGGGGAAGATTAAGCCTGTGGCGTTCTGGCTGTGAACATCTCTACTTTTGCCTAATTAATAGAAAACAGGAACAGACCTCTGTTTTCTTTTCCTTAATCCTCCTTTCCTTGTTATGTAATGTCACCAATAACAATGCAGAATTTTGTTTCTGCTGCTCGTATGCAATGTTTTTCTTAACCATATGGCTCAGTAGTATTTGTGGTGTTTTTGCACTGGTGCCCAGGACAGGTCTGGGGTGAAGAAGCAGCAGCATAGGTTCAGTCTCTATAGAAAGAAGTAAAAGAGGAGGGCTGACCAAGTGGATCAATAGCTGAGTCCATGTTTGCAGGGGCTGAAAGTGCATTGGTGGTAACACATTGACCTACCTTAGGAAAGCTTGGCCTTGTTGCTTTTTACAGAAAACTCAGCCATTTGAAGGCGCCATCGCTAGACTGTGATATGTAGTGTCCCATCCAACTCAGTCAAAAGAAAATAACTGTTGTATATTGATTTCATGGAGGATGGGCAATTAAAGAGATCTAACTTACGTTACAAACTTGTTCCAATCCTCTCCTTTTAGTTTTTTTGTAACTTTAGGAAATTCTTGGACTAGAAGGCTTGTCTTGGTTACAGGTCCAGAAAAGATTTTTTTTGAAAGTTTGAGCAAAGTCAGCTCATCATTATTGAGACTTCCACATTTAAAAAAAAAATCAAAACCCTATTGGTGCAGTCAAATACATGCATAACTCAATGGCTGGATTGATGATTTGATATCTGCCTATTTTAAAAACTTTTGAAATTGAAGCTATATTAAAAAACAAGGCAAATTTTAAGTTGAGTGTTCAAAGATTTTCACTTGTACACAGTAGGACTATGCTTGTGGCCTTGCATTCAGAGGTGGGGAACTGTGTTTGGATCGGAGGCCACTGACCCCAGAAAAATCAAACGGAGGCTGCATGCAAATGAGAAGCGCAAAAAAAGTGGTTTTACCCATGTCTGGCTATATGCAGGAGACAGTAGCCCATACAGAAGTAGATCATAACCTTTAAGATACACTGACATTTCTTCCTAACTTAAAAAATAATTCCACACAAAACAATTCTTGTTGCAACATTAAGGTGGAAAAATTCATCATTAAAAGTTAGCAAATTCAGTATTAAGGAGGAAAGATATATTTCTACTATTAATACTACTATCTAGCTTTTTCATCATTAGATCTCAAAGCACTCTACAATGATCCATTCTACAGATGGGCAAACAAGGAAGTAAAATACCTTCCCCCATGGTCACCCTGCAGGACAGAGACTGAGTCAGGAACAGAACCCAGGCCTTCCAAGTCCTAGTCCAGTGTTCTAGACTAGGGATGTTAGCTATTGGTTAATTGAATATTTGACTAACCACACAAATTCTTAGTGGTTAGTTGACTATTATATAGTCCCCAGGGCTGGAACTGGCTGCCAGTGCAATCCAGACCCACTCCCGGCGCTAGCAGAGGTAGCAGCATGGGAGCTGATCTGTGAGGGATGCCAGTTTGCATGGGGAGCTGTTTTTTAACCTGGGTGCCTGCTGCCCCATGCTGCTGCCTCTGATACGCAGCAGTGTGGGGTGGCAGCAGCCCCAGCCCACGGAGGTTACGAGCTCCCCATGGTCGGAGGGTGCAGGAACCCCCTGGAACCCCCCCACAGACAAGGGCTGCTCCTGCAAAGTAGCCTCTGTCCACGGCAGTGGCGATACTGGCTGTGGACAGAGGCTGCTCCAGCAGCAGCCTCCCCTGGCCCCCCCCTTGTGGTACTTGTGCTGGAGGAACTGGGTTTTAAGCAGGCTCCCCCCCCCCCCCCCCAGCACCGGTTCCTGCTACCACCCTCCCCCTCCCCCCTTGCTGCCTGTGATACAGAGGAAGTGGGGGGAGGGAGGAACGTGTGTAGTCAACTAGATTAAACCGATAAGCCTAGGCTTATTGGTTAATTGACTAGTTGACTACTCATTCACATCCCTACTCTAGACAGTAAACCACACTTTCTCAAATTCAACTTTACTTTCTACTTGAAAATGTAGTGTCTTGATAGCTTTAGAAATCAGTGTGAAATAAACTGTAGAGCAGAATACTAATTTATAATATAACCCTATGTGTAAAATGTAATATTTTGTATTTTTGTCTTGATCTACAAAACAAACTAACTCTGAAGAAAACATATTAAGTAGTGTAATGTTATATTTGTGAATGTCAAAAGATGTTGAGTTGAAGAATGTGTATGTATTGAATCAATTCATGGGTAGAACAACTTAGACCACAAGGCCCCCTATTTTTAGATGCTTCAAAAAATAGTTCAGTAGTTAGACACATGTAGTCTGCAGACTTACTATATATCTCATACAAGGAAAATTCTTTAATTTTCAGTTTGCATTTTGTATTATGTGATGGATTATTTATATTTTAAAATATAGTCATACTTTGTCATCAGCAGAGTTTTACAATTGTTTGATTTCCTGACCCCTCAGTATTTAATTATTCAGCGTTAATTGCATTGATGATATATGGTTTTGAATGGAGTTATTTGAACATCTGCAGCATGTTGAGCACTATATACGACAAATTGGAGACATTAGTCCTGTCATGAAAATCTTATAATTTAAACTTAAAAGACAACAAAAGTTTATCATGTACAGCTTAACTCGGCTTCCCCCCCGAAGCTTATAATTTAAACACACGCATATAGTAAAATTGGACAGGGAGTCTACCTGGAAAACGTTAAAAAATGAGTTGGCAAGTTACTATTTCTTAAATACCAAGCCAATTGTTTCCTATAACGAGAATGTGTCCGACATTAGTGCACATAATCCTCTGGTTAGAAACAAGTGTTCGAAAATTTAGACTAAAACCTTTTTTTTTTTTTCTGCATAGCATTCTTTTACCTATGTCAGTGTTATTCACTCTTTTCCCTTCTTGGTCCTTTACTATCAAATAGGTATACAATCCTCGTATTAGAGTTGAATCTCTTTTGGTGACGGCGATCAGTAAAGCATCTGCTCAGCAGAGAGCCGGCCGTGCTGGTCGTACTAGGCCAGGCAAGTGCTTCAGGCTTTATACAGAGAAGGCATACAAAACTGAAATGCAGGTAAGATTTAGTTTAATATAGAATCTC
>JANRFK010001234.1:95501203-95520404 GCA_030068395.1 Apalone spinifera
CCCCCCCCCCCCAGTAACTCCATCCATTACAGAAACAAAAGTGGAACAAAGTACACTCTATAACCCACAAAAGGTACTCAAATAACAGATGATATCTCTCCAATCTTGTCTCACTTTTACCAGACATTTTCCTAATTGAAGGTTGATAGAGAGGAGGGAGAATTAAAAGCAAAGTGGAAAACATACAAGCATGCCTTTTTTTTCCCCCACCCCACAGGACAATACCTACCCTGAAATTCTAAGATCCAACTTGGGATCTGTGGTTTTACAGCTGAAGAAGCTTGGTATAGATGATTTGGTTCACTTTGATTTTATGGACCCACCAGGTATGAACTTTTTATCAAGTTTGTTTAAAATTGTATCTTGTGGATGGATGTACGTTTATAGATATTTTAGTTTCTGTTACTCCAGAAAAAATTATCTTCAGTGGATACTGTGCAAGTAATTCATTGCATTAGATATTAGCATTCTATCTGCTAGTTTTATTTTAACTATTTTTGTGATCATCCATAATGAACTTTCTCAGGTTATCCTGATTTTTAGTGCTCTCACCCTTTTGTTATCCTCTCCCCCAAGAAAAAAACCCAATAACAAAACAAATAAAACACAGCTCATCTTTCTGTCATTGCTTGTGTGATTGCGCTTTTTTTTTTTTTTTTAATTTCAGCAAGGAGTAACATACTATGCCCCCTGCTTGGAGAGGATAAGGCAAAATCAAATCATCTGTGTTAGAAAACCTATTAGTTTAGTTAATGAGTTTTTTTTACTTAACACCTTGATTACACAATCTGATTGCACATCAATTAACAATCCCATGTAAATAAAATTGGCCAGTACTTATAAGGTGGCATATTGAACCATAAAATGAAAGCAATAGCTCAGTTGTGAATTTAATTTTTGCAAATCTTTAAAAATTTTAAAAAGTCAGTTCATCTTGCTACTTAAATATTAGTCTGAGATCTGCTTTTTAAAAATTATGTATCACACTATTTTTAAATCCTTGTAATCATTGTTCTCATTCAGGAGATATGCATAGTGGCAAATATTGTGACCTTTATCTGTGTGTACCTACATCTGGAGGATATGAACAGCATTTTTGTAGGACTACCAGACATTTGTTGAAACTGCAGGCATCTACATTTTTTATTTTATTTTAAAAGTCTGTCCTAAAATAGCTTAGTATTCAATAAGTGTCTATAAGTTCACTTATAGTTG
Organism: Apalone spinifera; assembly: GCA_030068395.1. NCBI lineage: Eukaryota > Metazoa > Chordata > Testudines > Trionychidae > Apalone > Apalone spinifera. Next base: position 95,502,419 of record JANRFK010001234.1, read on the forward strand.
ACTGGCATTGTATGCAACTAAAGAAAAGACATATCAGCACAATGGTAGAAGATGTGTTTGTGCCACTAAATGTGATTATGTAATTTGTGTCTGGATTCTGAAGAAGTGTTTTTAAAAATAAAAATCAACTGCAGATTGTGTCCTTTACAATAAAAATTTAGTTTCTTTTTTTGGTGAAGATGGCAAACTTTTATTAATCCCATTTTTGCAAAAGAATGACAACTATTAAACGGATATGTAATAAATGTACTTTGCTTAAAATTTATACTTTCTTAATTAGTATAGTAATAGTTAAACCGTACCCTCTGACACATCTTTGGAAATGATAATAGAGCCCTTGCAACTTGCCCGGTCTCATGTATGGATCTGTTTGTGCACACTTGTTCTCTGTAGACCCAGAAAACTGTCATAAACAAAAATACATTTTCAGATGTGCCAAGTTAAATGGAGATTACAAATTAAGCTTAGCCTTTCTAGTAGTAACATTAAAATTTGTTACAATTGGAACTGAAGCATCATGATAAACTTTCTGCCATCTTTAATAGGGTAAATTAGCTCATTTAAGACTTTGAAACTTGTATAGAATTATCCTCTATCAAACTTTTGAGTATTATGTGATTGGTTGCTAGGTCTCTCTAACTGAATTTGATGACAGCTTGTGTTCTGAATTTTTGGTTCACTACAGAAAGAAAAAATACATTATGTATAATAGTTTGTCACGTTGTTTACTAAAGACAGCTTAACTAATTTTTTTTCTTTCAGCCCCTGAAACTTTGATGAGGGCCCTAGAGCTTTTGAATTATTTAGCTGCTTTAAATGATGATGGAGACCTGACTGAATTGGGATCCATGATGGCTGAATTTCCACTGGATCCACAGCTGGCTAAAATGGTTATTGCAAGTTGTGACTACAACTGTTCTAATGAGATCCTGTCTATTACTGCCATGTTGTCAGGTAATAGCAGGGGGAGGGAAAGAGATGCTAAAGAAAGCCCAAATCTTCAGTTTGGGAAAACATTTCTTTGTTTTTCCGAGTCAGTACATATAAATTACTATGAATACATCTTTTAATAAAGCTAGGATTGTGCCTTTTGAAGCTTCCTGTATAGAATTATTCATAAAAGGTTAAAGTTTTAGAAATGAAATTAACACTTACTAAAACATGCAATATTTATGAAGTGGTGAAACAAGAATTTGACTTTGTCTATTGTAGCTAATTTTTTTATGGAAGAATTCCAGGCCATTGAAACAGAAATGTCTATGAGGGTTGTTGTCCATTTCTGCTCAGGATTAGGAGAATTCATGTGGCCACTTTATTTTTAACATACCCAATCTATTTTGTGGTATTCCTTTCCATAATTTGTGAACCCAACTCTTCTTAAAATGATCTTATTTAAAAAAAATACTAATCTTAAACTCAGATAATGAAATGCTATATACATTTCCAATTTTTCAAAGTAAAAGGAAAAATTCAAAAGGGCAATTCTTCAATAATGGCAAAGGAAATTTAATTCTGTAACACATTTAATGGATATGTCTGCACAGCAATATTTTGCTGCTGCAAAACATGAACATTACTATTCCATAGCAGAGCTGCTTGTCAAGAAATGTCTCTTCTGAGGGGGGGAAAAAAAAACAAGAAGTCAAGCAGGTTCCATGTTTAAATCCCCAGTTATTTAGAATGATTGACTTTATGCTCAGTCTTCACAAGGCAAGTTTTATTTCATTGTGATAATGAGGATCTTAATATTGGTTCTTACCATTTACAGTCTTGTTTACAATTATACTGCTGATCCTTCTTGAAATGATTCAAGCTTAATATAGATGATGAGAAAAATGTTTTGGCTAAGTGTAATATGCTGCAAGACTAAACTATAGCAAGATTTTAATGTGAAAGTTTTGTAAGAACAAGCTAAAATGTTTGCAGAGTTTTTGACTGTTCAGACTCAGAGCAGATGGGCAGGGCAGAATCTAATAATTTAAAACAAAATTGTAGCCTTTTTTGCGGAGGTGGTGGTAGGTTGGTGCCTGGCTTTTCTGTCACTTTCTCCTTTCCCCTTCCTAACCACCCCAAAAGTCATATTAAAGAGAAAGTGTGAGGCAAATAAACTTGGAATTTAGTATCTTGCCTTATGTTTTCTACTGAGTATTTTAGGGATTATCTAGATGAACAGTGCATGGCAATCTAGTGAGTCACTCTACAGGGCACTAGCATGTCACACACTTACCTGTCTGTGTTCCCTGCTACCATACAAGAGAGGTTTCCTAGGGGATATTGACCACCTTCTGTTTCAAAGCTGAGAGCAGCCTAGGAAACATCTTGGGGGGGGGCGAGAGTACAATGCATGCAGTGTTTAGCACGTAGTGCACTATAGATTTACATCCCAGCTTACTGTGTACTATCAGTTTGTCTAGACAACACTCTTTTTCTATTTGGCTTTCTCCCCTCCAAGCCTAAATTTAAAAAATGATCACCATCTATTAGATTAATAATATAGAAAGCTGAATGTTTTGGATGGTCACTTTCTTGGATATATTTTAATTACAGTTTGTTAAAATAAAAAATCCGATAAATGTTCTTCAAGGCAAACAGCGGTGTTGGTGACACAAAATGTTGCAGAAAGCACTGATAGGAGCTGTCCAGAATCAATACAGAGATTAGCTGTTTGGATTAAATGAAAGAACTAAATACCAAAAGGGAGCGAGAGCATTAATGAGTATAATAGAAAATTAGATAGCCAAACCATCGTACAAAACATTCGTTTTATAAAAACTGTTTTGAGAAGTTTGAAGACTTAATTTAAATTAAGTAAAACCACAGTATTCCATATTCACTCCTTAATTTATTGTTTTAAATTCTTCGTAGCACTTCTTTATGTAAAAGGTGCCATCTTATGGAGATCACTGTCACATCTAGGCAAAACACTTGAGTCAAGAAGTGAGAGCATAATTAAGAATTATATTTGAAAACAAAAGCAATACAAAAATTAAAGTCTAACTTGAGCTAATAAAAACATAGGATCTTATAGATGTGGGAGTGTGGAAGAAACATCTTCATTTACATTGTATTTGATCCATTGGTCTTTCAGATTTGCTACTATGTCAATTGAAGACTAGGGTTCTTCCACTAACGTTGTTACAATGAATTTCATTCAGTATTCAACTTGTGCAGTATAGCTGGTCTTTAAATGTAGCATTTACTAGCTGTTGTGAGAGAAAAAATCAAAAGGTCCTTGTCTGTGTTACAGACAAATGATACATAGAATAGTGTTTGTAATTAGGTTTGTGGGCTTTAGTTGTGAAAGTGAAGTAAGTCCCAAGTGACTGAAATAACCAAGAACTTTGGCCTTCAGGGCTCTCCTTTCAGCCTGTTTTTTAAACACATGCAAAACCTTATCATGCTGTCTACCTAAAGAAAAAAAGTGTTTTTAAATGAGGTGAAGACTTTGTATATAACTCCAATCAAAATGGGGTAGCTGCTTATAAAATGTTGAAAGACCATAGAATTAAATGATGCTGCAGTAAATATTTGTGCACTTAACTTTGTCCATTTGTCTTTAACATTTTTGTACTTAATTTCTGGTTTTGAGTTAAGTCGAAGCATTCTTTAGGGATAAAATGATGTGTATGGGCAGAAACTGAGGATAGGTAGAATTCATCAACTTCAGAGTGGGAGTTTTATTTCACATAGTGCCAAAGGGCGGTTTAACCTTCCACCACTACCGCTACCATCATGACCTTGGACTTTTTGATGCTTTTTCGTTCACATGAGTTTCTGTGAACCAGTGCTGATCGCAGTACCACTGGAGGTGACGGAATACATGTAAGGATATAATTACCTAACAGCAGACTAGTATTAGTTTCACCTGCTGTTCTAGTACAATGTATTTCAAAAACTCTCTTCTGTACTTCTGTCCACAGAGAGCCTCTCTAAAAAAGACTTTATCTTAATTAGACATTCATTGTCACTACAATACTGATACGTGGTACAGCTATCAGCACTGGGTCTTGAAGTAAGATCTGTTGAGCCTTTTAGTATATTTAGGCAATCTTGATGGCCTTCAGAATAGAGATTTTGATGCCTACGTATAGTTCTAGTCAAAATAATCAGGTACTTTGTAGCTTTGAAACCCTCTTGTCTTACAGATGTGGTTAGGTGTTGATGTACCAAATCAAGGTAGTAAACAGTCCAAGATGCAGTTGGAGGCCATCCTGCCCTGCCCTATGCTCTGTGAACTGACCTAGCTAGGCCTTGTTCCTCTATCTCTGAATGCGTGACTCATCGATATGGGCGTTTGTGTTGGGCCCATACCAACCTTGTTTAGTCCCACAGTGTTTTGTTCGCCCCACGGAAGCCAAGAAAGCAGCAGATGAGGCCAAGATGAGGTTTGCCCACATAGATGGAGATCATTTGACCTTGCTGAATGTCTACCATGCTTTCAAACAAAGTAAGTGTAAACCTAAGCATTTATATAATATATAACTCTTAATGTTCCATTCTCAAATCCTGGTGTCAAGTGCACATGACAAGATCCTATTTCAAAGAACCTGTTTTTTATATGAGTATTTTAAAATAAGTTACCATGTGGGAAAAGATTGGCATCTTTTAACAATACTATCTACTTTTATCTTTGCACTAGGACATGACCTCATTTATTTGGAAGACTGATTTAAGATCTGAACTCATGTCTTTTGCCAATTCCCCATCTACTTCTGCTAGATCTGCTCCCTAAGTTGTCTTCCTGTGCCTTTCTGAATTGAATTAAGGCACTGTTTTTCAGGTGGTAAATGCTGCTAATCTAAGAAGCTATTTGAAGAATATTTTAGAGTTTTTATAAACTGATTCTGATGTATCATTACCTGTAAAGCTACATGCCATGGTTATCACAGTCCATCCGTTGGGTTGTGAGAGCGGGAGAATAAAATCTCTTTGAGAGTTGTGAAATAGCACATCTGTAACTCTCAGAAATCACTGTTTTAAATTTGGGTATATTGGTCTGGGCCAGGTCTTGAAGTGAGTGCTGGGTAGCCTGAGACAGCAAAGACTCTGCCTTTCCCAGAAATATGAAATATTAGGTGTAGAAAAGCTGTATTTTGCTTGTCTTGGGAAGAGGTTAGTGTTTCTAGCAGTGGTCACCAATCAGTAGATCAGGATCTACCGGTAGATCTCAGAGTCTCTTGACAGGTGATCCTGACTGGTTTGTCTGGGAGGCTATCTTGTGCCAGCACTTCAGCTGTCTCTCCCCCCACCTCCCTGCTACTCTTGCCCAGAGCCTCAGAGCTGTCCCGTGGGAGCCTCCTGCTTGTTGTGCAGGGAGGGGGGAAGCCAGAAGCAGGGGGCCCTGTTGTCACTCTGACCCTCTCCCCTGTACCCCACCCATCTTCAGAGTAAGGAGGGCTGGGCCCCAGCAAAGAGGTGGGACAGGGCCTAAGAGAAGGGGTGGGGCAGGGCAGGGGTACTTGGGTTTGAGGCAGATCCTGGACTGACTTAAATTCTAAAAGTGATCTTGTGCTTAAAAAGGTTAGAGACCACTGGTCTATAGGTAGTTGGGAGAGGATCTTTCAGATTTGGTAGAGAGGACTATATCTGGGATCAGACTGATTTGGAAAAAAAAGCTGCATAGGAGGTAGGAATAAGTCTCAAGGATATTAATCTTATGAAAAAATATGTGACATGTCATAAGGAATGGTAAATGTATTACATGGTTATCACTTATACATACTTTGTGTGTGTATATACACACATAGTATACTTCCTCCAAAACCATCGCTCTTTTTGTTCACATTTATTTTGGCAGTTTGAGCAAGATCAAAATGACAGAACCAGCTTATCTTCACTTCTCTATTTGTCTTTTTGAAAAATTACTATAAAAGTGGCATCCTGAGTTTCAGTATTTTCCATCATTGATTTCCATGTCCAATTTGCTCTCTTTTTAGAAGTCAAAAGATGACACTAACTGCCAAGAAAGCCTAAGCTGGAGTTTAGCAATTCCAGCTGTGTTTTTACATAATCAGTTTAAAGAAAAAAAAAGTAATTGCTACTCAAGACTTGGATGGCAGCTTTGGTATATGATGCAAAATTGAATCTAGTGTACTCTTCTATAATGTTATTGCAATGCTAATAGGAATAAAAACTGTAGGTTTCTAAAGTTAAACTTGTATGTAGAGTAAAAATGCCATTATTATCTAGTAGCTTTTTTACTATAACCACATGTAGTGCTCTATAGTGAGAGATTGTCCGTCTTTTTGATAAAGAGCCTACAGATGTCTTCATATCTTAACTTTGAACAGTAGTTAAGAGGTTTCTGTGAAAATTTACTATTAGTTTTGGAGAAGCTTCTACTGCTGCCATCTTTATGCTATCTGCTCTTGAGGCTTCAAGATTCTTCATGTACATTTTATGGGCCCTTAATTCAAACTTTTATGAAAGTCTGCAAGTGAAGGAAGTGCTTGATTTGCAGGTGAAAACAGTGCTGGTTATGAAAATTAGATTTGGAATACTATGTCAAAAATGATAGCAACTTTCAGTCCTCACAATCAGCATAATATTTACTGGAGGTTTTGTGTTGGGTCCTAGATCTATATTGTTTGCGATATGGCGGTTGTGGCAAATACCTGTTAGTGATAGTATACCTGTTTTTGCCACCAAAATAGCAATATGCTTTTATGAATACAATTTTTCCTCCCAAAACACTGCCCTTACAAGTACCCAGCTGAATCATACGATCAGTAATGATCAAAGAAAAACTGGCTTGACAGTACATTTTGCAGCAAGATGCTGTGGAGATGTATCCAGTTTGAGCAAAATGCTACTCTCTGAAATTGGAAATATCTGGGGAACCAATTATTGCTTAATTTCACTGTGTTCATATGGTATGTTGTTTTGAAGTGGGAGGCTGGGGACTTCAGGTGGATGTTGTTAGAGGACACCATAAAATTCTTGTTAAGTTCATTGACTGGGATAAGGTTTAAATAGCATGCAGTTGAGATTTTTCCTCCTGTGTTTGGCTTAATAATTTTAAATTACTCTAGGGCTGGTTTGTATTGTTCATTCTATCAAAAAGCCTCAATATTAGTCCTTTGTAAAGTGTGTTACAGGGGTGGCCAACCTGAACGTGAGAAGGAGCCAGAATTTACCAAAGCACGTTGCCAAAGAGCAACAGTTATGTCACCAGCCCTGATCATCTCCCTACCACCACACTCAGCACATCCCGCATACTGGCAGCCCCACTTCCTCTTCCTCCTGCCCACTGTGATCTGCTCTCTCTTGGAGACACTGGAGGGGAGAATCATGGGTGTGACAGGCTCAGTGGTGAGAGTAGGAAGTGACAGGATCTAGGGGGAAAGGGCCTATGGCAGAGCTGGCAGTTGAACAGTGAGCACCCTCCAGCCCAGTGAAAAGTTGGCGCCTGTAGCTCCAGCCCTGGATTTGGTACCTATGTAAGGAGCTGCATATTAACTTCTGAAGAGCTGCATGTGGCTCTGGAGCCACAGGTTGGCCACCCCTTGTGTATTATGAGAGGAAAGTATATATAATAGTTAGAACATCTTCACTTTGACAAAATAACTTGACAGCTGTCTCAGTAAGAAATTTATCTCTTTTTCCTAGCCTGAAAATATGGAAGACTTACTCACAAAGCAAGTACCTTAAATTTTGCACAACTTCACACATTTCACCTTTTTGTTAAGTGAAGGACTACTTCTCTATATGTTCAGACTAATGTCTTTTAAGAATGAAGTGATCCTCCAATTTAATTTCACACAGACAGACAGACACAAAATCTTTATGAAATAAATAAATATATATATGTATGTGTGTGTATATATATATATATATATATATATGTATGTATGTATATCAATATCAAAAATAAATTCAGACGAGGAAATTCTGCCCTACTTGGCATTGGTGAGGCCTCCGCTTTGTAGACGCCACACATCAAAAACATGTATAAATTGGAGAGAGAACAGATGAGAGAAACAAAAATAAGTTCAGAGAATATGACTTCTAGGGAAAGGTTTTTAAAAAATGGATATATTTAGTCTTGAGAAAAGAAGATAGGTGGGAACCTGATAAATCTTCAAATATGTTAAGGGCTATTATAAAAAGGACAGCTCTGTCCACTGAAGGTAAGATAAATAGTAATCTGCAGTAAATGAGATGCTGGTTAGGTCTTAGGAAAAACTTCCTAACTTGAAGGGCAGTTTTGGTACTGGAATAGGCTTCCAAGGGAGGTAGTGTAATTCCAGTTGTTGGAGACTTTTAAGAATAGATTAGATTAATAGTCTCCAACCTTTTTATGCCCAAAATGACTTTTTTAATTTAAGGGCAACCCAGGATCTACCCTTCCCTGAGACCCTGCCCCTTCTCCAAGCCCCGCCCTGCTTATTCCCTGTTGCTTGCTCCCTTCCATCCTTACCCACTTACACTAGGCTGAGACGGGGTTGCGGAGGGGAGAGGGCTCTGAGCTGGGAAGAGTGTTGGGATACAGTGTGCTGGCTTTGGAGGGGGTGGCGAGGTGGGGTGCTGGCTCTGAGGAGGGTTTGTGTTGGGGCAAAGATTGGATGTAGGAGGGAGTAAAGATATGGGATGCTGGTTCTGGGAGATGGTTGTGGTGTAGCCTTCCACTGGGCAGCACTTGGCATGTGGGACTCCTAGGTGGTGAAGCAGGCCTAAGAGAGGCTTCCTGCCTGCCCTGGAAAGAGCCAACATGGTCCTGGTAGTGAGGAGCAGGGCGCATGTGGCTCTGCATATTCCCACCTCTTCCCCCCCTCCCCCCCTTTGCAGGCATTGCCTTAGCTCCCATTGACCAATGTGCACTACCAGTAAAAACAAAAAGCCTATATGTATTATATATTTTAAAATTACCAGAGGGATAATTACCCCAGCCAGGACAGGTTAGGCATTTTAGAACTCACTGCTCAAGTAATTACATTTCAGTGTAAGAGAAATAATAAATATTAAACGACTAGACCAGTCAAAACACTAAAATAACACACTGTGAAATAATAAAATTATAGTGTGTGTACATTGCAGTAAGTACCAAGTAGTAACAACCATACAAGTATGTGTTGGAGGCGTGTGTGTGTGACAGACTCTAGGGGTGCGTCTAAACTACATTCCTCTTTCGAAAGAGGAATGCAAATGAGGGAAATCAAAAATGCAAATGAAGCACAGATTTACAAATCTTGTGCTTCATTTGCATAATCATGTCCGATTGCTTTTTCCAAAAAGGCTGTTTTTTTAAAAAAAAAGAAGTCTAGACGCGGTTCTTTCGAAAAAACCCACCCCTTTTTCGAAAGAACCTGTATTCCTGAAAAAATTAGGTTTACCAGGGTTCTTTCGAAGAAGGGGATTTTTTTTTGAAAGAACCGCGTGTATACTGGGTTTTTTTAAAAAATCTTTCGAAAAAGCGATCGGATGTGATTATGCAAATGAAGTGCAAGATTAGTAAATCTGTGCTTCATTTGCATTTTTGATTTCCCTCATTTGCGTTCCTCTTTCGAAAGAGGAATGTAGTCTAGAGCACCCTAAGAATGTGTGAGAGAGAGAGAGAGATTGAGCAGGTTACTGAGGCAATTTACAAAATGGTGCACTGTTTCTTTAAGAAAGGTAGTCACACAGCTCACTATTCAGAGTAGATTTTTCTGAGTGCTCCTGAGCCAGCTAGGCCCTCCTGTGTTTTCCCAGGTGTGTGGAGATGGGGGACAGAGGTAGTGAGACACCCTGACATCAGAGCCTCCCCTGCTTTGCTTAGTAGCAGGGTCCTGGGAGCAAGTGTGAGGCGGGGCACCTGAACACATGCTTCCAGCAAGCCTGCTTTACTGCTACAGATAGGAATCGAGAGTCTCCAGGATCAGCTAGTCAGTTGCAATCAATGGGTTGGTGACTAGTGGATTAGACAAACCTATGTCAAGGTTGGTCTTAGATATACTTGGTCCTGCTTCTGGCAGGGGCGTGGTCTAGATGACCTTTTGACCTTCTTTTCTCTCTGCCTATCTATGATTCTGTGATGAAGTAATGGTGCTCTTGTCAGATTAATAAAGCCACAAAGGTGTCTTCCAGGGCATAATTTGAAGACAATCTGGCACTTAGAGCTACATAAGAATGAAACACATTTGTTTTGATATTGTCTAAATGTTTCTGATTTTTGTTACTGAAGGAAACTGATGCTGCTTTAATGTTATCCGCCTTCTTTAAACTCACTGAAATGAGCTTATGTAAAGTGCCTTGATAACATACTCCTTTTACCGTTGGAAAGGATGTATGCATAAGCATTTTCATAATAGGCAACTAGTCTGGATAATCTAGAGCACTAACAGTATTTAATTCTGGAGATGTTCCTATGATAAGTTGTGACCTGTTGCTTGTCTGCTTTCATTTTCTGTTCAAAAGACAGAAAACATTTAACCTACCACTTCTCTAAGGTAGCCAAAGTATGGTTCTATTGCTCTTTAAAGATACAAAAACTCTTTAAAAGAGCTTACTATTGAAGGAGTTTTTATTATTTGTATTTGTTTTATTTAGTTGATCTATCAATGCAATATAGTTATACCAGGCTTTCTCATGCAGTCATTACCCATACACTAAAAGATTTCCACATGCTACTTGCAGCCTGTTCATTTTTCCTAGCAGTGTGAACATTTGCGTTTGCCTGGCATATTGCCTGTTTTAGGAGGAAAGAGATTCATTGGCACAGCATTTCAGCAAAACAGTAGTGTTCAAATGTGTATTACATGTTGCACCTCCCTAAACCAAGATTCCCTGGTCCGGCAACATTGTGGTTCTACTGAACGTTGCAAGATCAGAGAGTTGTGGCATGCTGCAGGCAGGAGGGTGTGGGGAGTAGGAGGGAGCCCAGCATGCCGCAGAGGAGCCTGGCGCAATGCAGCTGGTCTGGCTGGGAGCCCCGTGTGCGTCTCAGGTGGGCTTGGGAGGAAGCAGGGAAGCCCAGTGGGGCAGCAGCAAGGGGGCCAGAAATGATCTCCCCTGTTCTGGCAAAATCCCTCATCCATGGCTAGTCAGGTCTTGAGGGTGCAGACCATAGAGGTTTAACCTGTACCACACACACAAAAATGTTAAGTGTGTTCTTTGGTGTTTTCCACATATTTCCTGAGTAGAAGATAATTTAGCTAAGTTATCTGAATGTATAAAATCCATAGAAGAGCCTAAGGACTCTGTGGGTTTTGTTTGTTTCATCTGATAGACCATTCAGGTGGTCATTGTTTTATTTGTTTGTTTTTAATTGGGTAAAATGTTCAGTTTTGGATGATGTGTTTTTTTTAATGTTGCAGATCATGAATCGGTTCAGTGGTGTTATGACAACTTCATTAACTACAGGTCCCTGATGTCTGCAGACAATGTACGACAACAGCTGTCACGAATCATGGATAGATTTAATTTACCTCGTAGAAGCACAGACTTTACAAGCAGAGACTATTATATCAATATAAGAAAGGCTTTGGTTACTGGCTATTTTATGCAGGTATGTATATATCTCTAAATGAAATGTATGGACTGTTTAATTTTTGCAGTGTAAATTTTAACTTACCTTAATTATCACCAGTTATAGAAGTTCTATAAATATTACTTTTAAAAATATTTAACCATAACTTATTCATGCCTATTTAGTAGGAGACTTATTGAGTAGGAGTGTGCAATCAGTCTTACAAATGACAGTCATCTCAAGAAAGCCACATATTTGGAAGAGAAATTGCAGTTGAACTAATCTAATTTTCTTAAAACATTATTTCTGTAGCCTTTACTAGATACTTGCTGAATAACTGACAGTTAATCCCTGGTAAATACTGTAAAAGAAACAAACCAAAAAACAATCTTAATAAAACTGTGTGTTCCAAATAAAATTATTTTAAAATGCAAAATGATCTTCTAGACATGAGTAATCTGACAGAACTACAGAAAATGTATTTCTATAATTATTTGATATTTAAAGCATGAAAAGGAAACTGCATTACAACTAAGGATGTAGGTGGGTAATCAAATGAAGTTCTTGACTGCTAAGCATGAGAGGCAGCGGGGTGGGGAGAATAGGAGAGGCTGCTCCAGCAGCAGCCTTTGTTGGTGGGGGGGCCCAGTGGGCCCCCTCTTGGTCAGGGGCTGCTCTGGCACCAGCCTTTGTCTATGGCCAACTCTGGTCACTGCGAACAGGGGCTGCAGACGGAGCAGCCTCTGTTTGTGGCAGCCAGGGCTGGGCTGCTGAACCTGGCGTGAGCCAGGACACAGTAGTCCCGGCTCACGTTGGTGCAGGACGTTGCGCCTCTGCATTTTAAATGCAGAGCTCGGCAGTTCTTACAACATTTAAAATGCAGAGCCGCAGTGGTCCAGAGTTGGTGCAATCTGGGACTGCTCAGCCCCGGCTCCAGCTAGCTCACGCTACAGCTCTGCAGAGCTGCACCCTTATCGACTAGTCATGTAGTTGATACAAATTGTATCAACTACACAATGAGCCAGATAATTGTAATTTAACATCCTTAATTACAACTGCCAAATTAGACTTCCAGTACGAAAGGGGGAAGGATCAGGTAGCTGCTTCCTATAGCAAATTTCAATTAAAAATTCAGTTTTCAGTGGCAATAAGCTTCCATTTGGATAATGATCTGCTACGGGGGTGGGCAGTAATTTTAGACAGGGGGCCACTTCACTGATTTTTCAAGTGGCCTTGGGCTGCCCTGGAAGGAGTGGGGCCAGGACGCTTCTGTGGTCCCTCTCCCAGACACCCTGATAGGTCTGGAGGTGGGGGAGCATGTGAAGTCTTTGCCCCTGCCATCCATCCCCCTTTGTAGAGGGAACCGCTGGCTATTCTGAACAGCTGGTTGTTCTCTTTAGGCACCTCCCCCCCCCTTTGAAGGACAGGAGATGACTTGCAGGGGTGAGTTCCCCCCACCTATTGGCCAATCAAGGGATTAGGGCAGGAGGAGTGTGTGAAATTTCTCACTCCCTGTGCCCACCCTGGAAGGGGCATGCGGTGCTTTCACTGTGGTTATATCTAGACTGCAAGCTTCTTTCAAAAGATACTTGAGAAGAAGCCTCTTTTGAAAAAGAGCATCTAGACTATTATCAGTACTTTCGAACAAGCAAGCCGCTTTTTCGAAAGAGAGCACCCAGGCAGTCTGGATGCTCTCTTTCAAAAAAGCACAGTTTACATTACATAGCACCTTTTTTCGAAAGGGCACTTTCGGAAAAAAGGCGTTATTTCTTGTAAAATGAGGTTTTCTGCACTCGAAAAAACTGCTGCATTCTTTCGATTTTCTTTTGAAAGAACGTGGCAGCAGTCTAGATGCAGGGGAACTTGTTTTGAAAAAAAGGCCACTTTTTCTGAAAAAACCCTGTTGTCTAGACACACCCTGAAAGTGCTGTGCTCCCCTTGCAGGACAGGAAGAGAACTTGCGTGCTCCCCCATCTCCAGTCCAATCAGGGACGTGTGGCGCTTGCTAGGTGGGGGTAGAGAGCGAGAGATTTTTCCACCCCTCCCGCCTCCAGGCCCTGGGGAGCAGCAGAGTGTTCATGGGCCAGTTCCACCCAGTTGGTGGGCCGGATCTCGCTTGCGGAGGCCCCTTTGCCCACCCCTCGTCTACTGCTTCTAAAAGCACGCTCTGAGCTTTTTTATTACAATATTGACTCATTTTTAAATATTTAGAAAATGCTATATTTATGACCAATGGTCTGTCTAGATCTTTGTTAGGTTATTGTGTTAAACATTAGATCATTAGAATAGCTTCATCAAAATATATATGGACTGCAAACTTGTGCTCCAACAGTTTTCAGCAACTGACTTCATAAATACTGACAGATAAATATTTAAGCTGAACCACTGATCATTTCTGCCTCAACATTTCTGTCAATCATAAACCAGGGTGGAACAGAGACATGTATTCCAATAAGTCTATTGGTGTCCCAGGGAAAAATATTGAAAAGACTGTTAACCTTGTTCTCATTTTTCCCTATGTAGAATGATGATATATCTCACAACAGTTAATTTTCTTGAGAGACTTATGGCAGTCGTCCCTTTCTGCTTTTTAATTGTCCACGTTTTTATAATTGTGCATTCTGATGTCTGTTGGGAAAAGAATTAATCCATAATTTCACCAGACATAAAATCTGTATAATATGTAGAGATGGTACTTAAAAGGAAATCAAGCTTTATTCACTATTTAGTATGTAAAAGAAAATTTTAGCTGATGAGAAAATAGGGGAGAGCTATATTCTTATGAGAGGACTTCTAAATGGCTATTTCGTAAGCCAGTGTGCCTTCTGTAGTTTACATAGATTTTTGTGCCCGCTTTTTTTCTCTTAAAGTAACTAACATTTTCCATGGATTTTTGTGTATTTTAATGCGAGAAAAGTTCATGTGATTTTTGATGTTTTATGTTATCTGATTTCATCTTTTGGTAAATAACTGTTTAACAGTTGGGCTGTAGTATTTTATATTAAAATACAAATGATTACATTCATGTAGCACTAACATAAAAAACAAAAATGGAAATCATGGTTAGGGTAATATTATCTCAACAATTGTCTGTATATTTTTATTACAGTAAACATTTTTTATAAACAATAATATTAATATTGAGACAAATTTAGAAAATAAACCTGTGTAGTCTAGTTGTCTAAACAAAAAACAATAGCCAAAAGATCTGCCACAGACTTGCTGTATTATGTTCTTATACAGATAGGAAATCTCATAATTGCATTCAAGCCTGATTATTGATACAGCTTTCACGTGCACAGATAAGTTACTAGAGAAGTGCAGAGTTTTAACTGAGAAACAAATGGAAAATACATTGTGACAGATACGTTACCCTTGAGAATTTTCTCACTGTTTGTGTAAACAGACTTTGTTAATATTTTCTCATTTTTACGAGGAAAAAATCTTAAATAGTATATTAGTCAAATTTTAGTGTTGGGGAAAAATATTAAATATAGTTCATAATTATTAAAACAACTGCAGCGCGCAGACTTTTCTCAGTCTAACCTTTGTTTCCTCATAGAAATTTCAAATAGCTATATAGAAACTTTAGTACTTCTTTTGCACTTGAACCTCTACATTTACATCTATTTTGGGAAACTGTGGGGAAAATATTTCATAAATTCAGAACACTATCTAGTTATGTGAAAGATGCTACTGCAAATGCAAGCCAATACTTTGCGAAATAGCACTTCATGTAACTGTTGTAAGTGCCTAATAATGGTGTTTCTCAAATTGGAGTTTGCAGACCCTTTATGGTCTATAGGGATATTCCAGGGTTCTGCTGTTCCCACTGAGAAACTCCTCTCAATTCCTCCCTTCCTCCTGCAACTCCCTTTTAGCGCCTACTTCATCCCAGGGAATCTCTGGTGAGAAGGAGGTGTTGGGAGGGTGGGAAACAAGCCAGGGACTTTGGCTCTATGCCACCACAGAAGGCAGCCAGCAATGACTCTCTGGCTCTCGCGGGGAAAGGTGTGAGAGTCTCAAAGTGCTGATTCCAGAGCTCCCATTGTCCAAGAACTATGGCCAATGGGAGCTGTGTGTGTGGAGTCCTTCTGAGCCCCTGCCAAAGGAATGTGATGGTCAGGAGGCTCCCAAGATAAATGCTGACCCACTTCAGCACCCTGGCTCAGAGCCTGCACCTCATCCAACATCCGAATCCTCTGACCTAGCTTGGTGAAGGTGGGAGAGGGCAGATGGAGTCAGTGGGGCATTAGAGAAGGAATGAGGGAAAGGAGCAGTCTTAGAAATGGTGTGAGGCAAGGATGGGACCTCAGGGAATGGGGACCTCAGGGAATGGAGTGGCAAAGGCTCAGCAACTGGGCTTGATGTCTCTGAAAAATTTTCAGTCAAAATGAGGATCCTCAGTAATGTTCCCTCTAATCTTTTCCATCCATGTGCAAAATAAATTTGTGCACGGAGGCATGTACATATGTGCACCACCAGTAGAAATAAAAAGCCTAAATGTGGGTGCTCTGCTAATTAGCTGAGCAGCATTTGAATTAGGGATGTTAGTATGTAATTGAATAGTCGTGTAACCTCAGCAAATTTTAGCCGTTACATGTTGATTTGATAGTCCCAGCCCCACTCCTGGGGAGTTCCTTTGCCAGCCCACGCTGCTGCCTCTCTATGGGTATGTCTACACTAGCCCCCGAGTTCGAACTAGGGAGCCTAATGTAGGCATTCGAAGTTGCAAATGAAGCCCGGGATTTAAAAACCCCGGGCTTTATTTGCATCTTCCCGTCCAGGCGCCATTTTTAAATCCCCCTAGTCCAAACTAACTGCCCACGGCTACACGCGGCAGTCAAACGTTAACTCGAACTAAGTCTTTAGTTCGAGTTAATTGTTAGACCTCATTCCATGAGCTTCATTTGAAGCCCGGGCTTCATTTGCAACTTCGAATGCCTACATTAGCCTCCCTAGTTTGAACTAGGGGGTTAGTGTAGACATACCCTATCAGAGGGAGCTGTGCAGGTTGGCAGGCGGGAGCTGATCTGTGAGGGGAGCCACTTTAAAAACAGATGCAGGGGCAGCAAGGGAGGGAAGGGGTTAGTTGACAAGATGAACTGATAAGCCGGGGCTTATTTGTTAATCGTTTAGTTGTCTGCATGTTTACATTCTGAATCACTTCTGAGTAGCTGTAGAAGAGCACAGCTCATAGGGAACACTGGTTATCGGGTTCCTAAAGTTTGAGAACTGCTGCCTGAAGAGATTGTCCTCACTAAGGCTGTGTTTACAAACACATACATGAGTACTCCTTCAGATAGCTGAGACCCAAGAATCCCTAAGACATGAGACAGCATATTATGTATGTTTTGCATTAGCCTATAGCAGTGATGGGCATCTTGTGGCTTATTGGGGGTCCCACCAATGGTGATATGCATGTAAGATCACATGAAGTGAGGTGCATGCTGATTGCACACAACATTCACCTGAGAGGCATGCATGCCTTCTGCATCCATTCAGGACTGCTGTGTTCAATTGGCATCTCTGGAAATTCTAGGTACGCAAGCACAGTTTAGCAAAACTATCCCAGGAAACCTTAGTTATGACAATCTTGTGGCCCACTGAACTGAAGAAAGGCCACTCATCTCGCCTACTCAGTAGCCCAGGTTGCGCATCATTGGGCTACAGTGCTCAGATCAGAATACCTAAAAATGAAAGAGAGAAATGGAGTGGTTTTTGAGATCAGACCAGATGATCTTGACTGGCTTTAAACTCTATATACAGGAAACCCTCAAGATGTGACCGCCCGAGTTGTGACCCTCCTGCACTTACAACCATTTTTATAAGTGCATAAAGGGCCGAAAACCCCCAACTTACATTCTCAGCCCACAATTACGACAGCGCACAACGCCTATCGTAAATGAGGGTTCAAGTTATGACTCCTCCGATTTGTAACACTTCCCCAGGAACTGATCGGATTGCAAGTCGGGGGCCGCCCGTATATCTATATTCAATCTGATGAACAGATTACAAAGAGCTGAATCTTCATACTTATACAACTCTATTAGAGCAGTTTTAAAGTGTAAAACAAGTATTAAGGGTAGCTCCAAAATAATTTTATGGGAAGTACTAAGTCACAAGCATTAAGGAAATAACTAACTACCTGTGCTTACTTATAGAAAAATCAGGATATTTTCTCAATGCCACATTAAGAGATTCTTATATGCTTTTTCAAGTGTTTGTGCTTATGTTTTGCACCTTCTATGATGGTCTCTACTATAAATAAAATTTTACATATTAAGGTATGTTTTAAAATGTTTAAAATATTCCTTTAAATAATTAGTAATTTTTACCCAACTCCTCATTTTCAGCACAATTCACGTATTATACCACTATAATTCATGTTTGGAAGACTACCTAATAATGATTTATATTTTACTCTTGGATAATTCCCACCATTTTAAAACAATATTTTAATCAATTTTGTTTCTTAAATTGGCAATGGAATATACAGTAAACTTCCGATAATCCGGCACCTTTAGAACCCAGGGGGTG
>JANRFK010001234.1:95523044-95564969 GCA_030068395.1 Apalone spinifera
TTCCAATAATCCAAAAGAGCATTGTGAATTGAATAATACTGAAGTTGTAAACATGGACATACTGCAACATTTTTATTTACTACTTCAAAGCCAGATACTTTTTGGAACTATCCTGGATGGCCGCCCAAGTGCTCAGCCTATAGGAAACACATGGGTCAATCAGAACTTGTATTTCACCATAGTTGATTCAATAAGAGATTTCCTCATCGGCCCTGTCTCACTAAAAATTAGGTATCTTATTTCTTCGTAATAAGAATTACTGTATCTTAAAAGAGATCCTTTTGATCTTTGAAGTGGCTACTTCCTTGAGGCTAGTGTGAACACATTTATGCTGTACTGCATAAATAAGCATTTAAATTCTGGATACTTTTTGTATAACATTTTTCTGCTTGAAAATTCAAAACTGCCTTTGTAATGCTGGACCCTCAGAGACATAAGATGGATCTGCACATTTCTAGACGGTACTAAAGAGATGGACAATGTTTAATTATTTTACATAGCTGCTAATTAAGCAAAATGGCTATGGGTTGTATAATTTTCCAACTTGTATATTAGTGACACGTTTTTCTTTTTTTGGCAGGTTGGTGAAAATTGCCCCTCAATATTATGACATGAGCAATTTTCCACAGTGTGAAGCAAAGAGACAATTGGACCGCATCATTGCCAAACTTCAGTCCAAGGAATACTCTCAGTACTGAATTTATGCTTTGAACTGAAGTTATTCAGAGGACAGCTTTAAAAGATGAATGAACTCAGAGTTCAAGTTGTGCTCTTCACTTTGGTTCAATAATGGCCTTTATTTGAAAGCTTTTAAATTTTTTTCTTTACAGTAAATATTCCATTCTGATTTCATAAATTAAACATTTATGCCTCCCTTTTGTGTTGACACTGTAGCTCATACTGGAAAAGCTGATCAATGTTTTGCAGTTTATTGAAAGTAGTTCTATATATAACAATGTTATAAGCATTTCTTTAGAAATGGTTGAAAATGCTTCTAAAATGTGATTATCGACCATGGTATGCATGATCGTTGTAATTGTTGACATTCCTTTTAGAAGTTGTGAAATGTTACAACTTGTGCTTATGTAGACACAATCTTCAGCTTCAGTACAGAGATACTGACTTCAATAAAGTCTATTTATACTAATTTTGCGGCACAGTACTTCAGTATTTTTCTTATCAAAAAATTTGAAGAATCATTGAGTCTCCAATCTTTGGCTAAACTGCTTTTTTTTTAATATCCCTTTTATCTTTGGCATTCAGTGTCGACATTCTGTGTATCACACTTAGTACAGATAGTGATAAGTGAGATATTATTAATATAGTGTGTAACATGAATTCCCAGGCTTAATTCTTGAAATGGTTTAGTGATTTATTGCAAATGGAAATTCCTTATAATATTGTTGCTGTTTTGATAGAGCTCTTCCTCTGAACATGTTCATTCAGACTTTATTGGTAAGAATTGTAATAATGAGAATGCATCTTGTTTAAAGTCCTTATGGCCAGCTTGAAGTTACCCTTTTAGGTGATGGTCAGATAAGAGACTACATTGTCAAAATGCAATAATTCTTATGAGGTTGGATACAATAGCATGAGTGAACTATTCTACTGACAAACTCTCCAGACATAGTAGTCTTATTATGCTAGGTACTTTTCACTTCTTCACCCAAAGACTGAAGTTTTAAGTCCTTCCTTCTGGCCATGAGAATGGAAAACTAAGCTAGTGTCCTTTGCTGATGATACTATTCAGATTGTTCTTGAGTACTAACATTTAGGATGCTTTGTTTAAGTTATAACGTGTGTCTCTAAAATACATGGAGTAAAGTTGATCAGGTTTCTCTCCCTTTTTCCAATTATAAACCTCAAATCCTTTTTTAAAAATCTGACTTTAAAGAGGGAGGATGTGAGATTGTGGGAAAATATCCCTTAGCAGCTGGATAAAGATGCTATAACATAGTTAATTATTGTGTGTGGATTCAGCACAAGTAGCATGATAAAGTACCAAGCATTCTGTAAAATCTTTCTATTCCCTTCAGTGGACTTCACTGCCCTGGTCCCAATTTTTGTTTAGAGCATACAAAATACATATTGTGGAGAGGAAGGCAGACAGTTTGTTTAAAAAGTAAATGTAAGATAAATTGAAATGGTTTAGAACAAAATAAAGATTGCAAATTGGAAGATTAAATATGTACTTACAATGTAGACACTAACAGTCTTTATTTTCTCCACACGTTCGCCAACATTCACCTTCCATCAAGTAAATTCTGCTCTAAAATAACGTGAAAAATCTACTGTGGGATTCCATTTTGTCTTTCTAATTGCCACATCACACTTGTTCAGTGCTCAGTTTGCAAGGTAAAAGATACTAGGGTCACATTCTCTATCATTTTTCCAGCTACTGAGTATGTCAGTGTAACACTGGCTGGAGTCCAGCTCTAAATGGCATATGGTCCCATAGTCAGCTGGCATAAGCTAGGGAAGCTCCGGTGCTTCTTTAATATTATGACTGGGACAGTTTGAGAATTGGATAGCAACTGATTATGACTTCAAATAGTTCTTGATATGAAAGTGTGTGGCCAGCCCTACAATTTGTTTGGGCCTTGATAGTCAATGTGGAATCTTTGTCACATGCATCATGATTACTAGGTATGAAAATACTAAAGTCCAAATTAGGTATTCAGAGACAACTGTGCAACTCTGTAGTCTTCCAGTTAAGTCAGTGACACCTGTGCAAATCACCTGAATTAAATAGTGACATCTGTGAGAACCTTGCTTCTTGGTGTCATTGACTTACTTGGAAGACTGCAGGGTTTCACAGTAATTACTGACTTTTCTCATTTGTCTTGTAGTGTCTCCAGAACTAGAAGTGAAAAAGTACAGGATAGAAAGAGTCTGGTGTTGTCAAGCTTTTTTTTTTTTTTTTTTTTTTTTAAGACCAGTTTCTAAGTTGGAAGTTTAGCAGCCTTGATATGGAAGTCAGTGCTTACAATGCCATTGCATATCTTTTTTTTAGGGTTAGATTTGAACTTTTTGATAGCATTTTAATACTCCGATGTAACTTTTAAATTCAAAACCAACTTTTGTCAAAGATGTGTATATTACCAACAGAAACATTCAATAATACTGAATTGTATGTTCAGCTAATTTATTCTCTATTTAAAAAACTCTCATGCGACAGATGCAAACTATACTAACAACGTTTTAGTACAGTTTTATAGTGCACTAGCTATTACTTCTACAATTATGCAGTATTTATCTTAGCTATAAATAAAAGTAGCACTGAGGCTATTTATTTGGCCTATACTCTTTATTTCAACAGTCTGACATGAAACTTTTTGAATTGTGTATAGTGGCTTCTTGAATTATTGCATAATTAATATATAATTATTTACACTGCAGAAGTATGTTTGTCGTGTAAGAGCCCTACAATAAAAGGGCAAGTTAACAAACGTGCTGCTATCACTCATACCGATACAGGAAGTAAACTAGCTCTCAGCTCCATATGAGAGAATTGGAAAGGAGTGAAAGAGGCATGCTTACTGGATGTAATGGTTAGTGAAATACAATATTCAGTTTGACAGGTCACTTAACAAAACAATCTGTTTGAATGAGGTGCTTTATCTTAAGGACACAAGATAAATGCATATTTTGTACATAGATTTGAAAATACTTCACATAAACATCATTGCAATTTTGTTGCTAGAAAAACTTGAGGGTAATGAGGATGAGAGACTTCAGGTCACACAGTAACTCAGTGATAGAATTATGGAATAATGTTTGGTAGTGCTTGTATTTTAATTATGAGCATGCAAGGCTCATTGTCTGCCACTCAGGGAATGTTATAAAAATAGCATCACCCTGTTCATCACTGTAACTTTGTTTTTAGCTGTTTATAACAGAGAAGGCAGCCAACTGAAACAAAATATGAAATCCGGTATTAATATATGGCCAAATAATGGAAATGAGTAACTTCTTAAAATTGAACAAAATACTTTATGCATAACAGTAAAATAATTCAAAGTCTTTCTATACTATGTAATGATCTATTCGCGTTAAATTACTCCACTACCCCTCTTAGGAGGCCAAACGGATCTCCTTTTTCAGCCTTCAGTTCTTGAGAGAAGTGAAATGCTCTGCAGATTTCTTCTGGTACGTGAAACAAAAGATTTGAATAAAGTAAGGCTACTGACATTAGTTTGCATCTGATCAGACTCACGTGTTTGCTTTCCTGTTTTCCTTCTGCTGTATTTTCAACCTTTATAATTTTTTGTAAATTGGTGGATATGTATCAAACAGCAGTTAGTGTGTTTTAGGACACTCAAGGCTTGCCTATACTGCCATTTTACTGTGCTGTAACTTCTTCGCTCAGAGATGTGAAAAAACACCCCAAGTGCAGCAAGTTACAGCACTGTAAAGTACCAATGTAAGCAGGCTCCCAGTGTTTTTAGCTACTTCCTGCATGGAGATGGTTTATCTGGACTTCTGGGAGAGCTCTCTACCAGCACTAGTACTGTGACCACATTGCCACATTGTAACACCACCTTGTTAAAGTGCTGTGGTGGCAGCGCTGCCATAGCTGCGCTTTAAACTTAGAAGTATAGACAAAGCCACAGAATAAATCCTGATACAACATCCTGTAGTCAGTTTAACTTTTGAAAAATTACTGCAGTTGAGTTCTTAATGTGAGACTTGATGAGTTCCTTTGGAACTGTTGATGGGAAAGAAGTGTTCTATTTACTTGTAGAGTGGTTGATTGTGGGAGGGAGGGTCATTTGCTATATATGAAGATATCAGAGGGATGTAGAACTAAGTTCAAATTGGATTGTGAGATTTTTGTTTTATCGTTTGGGTTAAGTAAGGAAATAGTAGTACTAGAGAGTAAATCAGAGGAATGTGATTTTGAATGAGAGAGAGAGTCCCCCACTTTTTAATAGGGCTTCTACTTAATTCCTCAAAGCAGTTAGGGCTAATGTTGATCTGCAGTAAGTATGTTTAAGTTTGTGTGGATGACTGACTGCATTTAGAGAGATACCTGCTAATGTTGTTGGTGATTTGTTGTACAGAAGTAACTGGTCCTACTTACTTTTTCCCTATTTCTCTGTACTTTTATAGCATTTGTTGTTTTTCAGTGTAATAGAATAAATTCAAGCCAGTTCGCGCTTGTGAACTTGACTAGAAGTTTGAGTTTTTACTTACTAAATTTGTCTTCACACATAAAGAACAGTGATGTGCAGAAATTATATACCTGTGGTGGTACATTCTGGTAGCATGATGGTGAATAATTTTCATTCTTTAAAATCTTTTGGCACGGGGCAGTTGTTTGCTGTAAGTGTAGTCTATTTATTTTCGCATCTTCACATCTAATTAGAATATTAACTTCTGTGAGCTTTTCCCTACTCTTCGGATGACACAGCATAAGTTTTAAACTTGGAATTCATTTTGAGCATTCTCTGCTGAATATTTTTATCTTGTAGTATAAACAATAAACTCTGTAACTGAATAGTATAAACTAAATTTGGCTTCTATTAGAGTGCAATATTTCAAAAAGGAATTTTTAAACAGTCAGAGGAAAAACTTAGATGGCAGTTATTACTCAGAGTAATATTTCCTTTCTGTTGGATACAAATTCATGTCTAACTTATCAAAGATTGCTACAATTTCTTTTTTACTAATCAAACTAGAAAAGCAGACATGTATCATGACACAGAATAACTAGATAGTGAGAACCCACATAAATGCAATTGGCCGTTTAAAAATCTTGTTTGTGTGATGAGTAAATAATTTAGTTTTTATCCTACAGTTTGAGCAGTGAAAGGCAATACCTTTAAACCTTTAGTCCTAATCCTATACCACAGTTTTGTAGTCCTTTTAAATCTACTTTACTACAAGGAGTACAGTGTGTCATAAGAGTATAGAAATTAGATACATTGTTCATGTCTTTACTACTACTGCTCTGCCATTTCAGTTTTCTTTCTTGCATTTTTCCAGTCACATTTAAAAATGTCCCATGTGATTAAAAAAAAAATTTGGGGGTTGAATGTGGTGGCTTCAAAACAGTAAATAAGAATTTTTTTCCCTTCCTTCTCTTCCTTTTAAAAATACTTGCAAAAGACTAAATGTTATGATTATGCAGTACAGGTTGAACCTCTCTCGTCCAGAACTCTCTGGTCTGGAGACATCCATTGTCCAGAATGATTTTAGTTAGCTGGATGCCCACTTTTCATGGGTGTAATCGAATTTCCCACAGTCCCATAAAGTTTACAGCCACCAGTCCTAGCTCTCAGTATTCTGTGCTGGTATTTAGCTCTAATTTACCCCTAAATGTCTACTAAGAGTCCAGTAAGCAGCGGAAGTGTTGGTAATGCTATTAGACAATATTGGCCTCCAGTAGGCTGGAAAATTCTTTCGTTCAGAACCGGTCAGGTCCCGGGGGTGCCAGATCAGAGACATTCAAACTTGTATTGCATTTGAGATAAGTCGTTACTGTTAAGGGCATCCTGACTTCCCAATATCAAGAGGTTAAAAGAAAATGTTGACAGCCAGTGAATGTCAGTACAACCGCAGTGGTCTGTAAATAGTTTTGTTTTGACAATTTTGAGGTGATTTCATTTTGTAGTCTCAGTTAAGATACAATAGAGCCTTTAAGTATGTTGAATGTTGGAGGGGCACTACAATATTCACATGTATACAGAGGGTTTCAAGTGATTCTGTAAAGTAACTATAATTGTATAGGGGGAAAAACCCTTACAAATTAATGCTGATAATAAATATTTCTTGTGCCTGCAATGCTTGCTTATTTTTTTTGGTTGGATTTTATTCTTTTACGTAAAGCATGCCATTGCCTTCCATTTGACTAGTTTCTGTTTTGTAGGCTTATCACATTAATGCTCTGAGCCTCATTGCTTCCAGCAGCATAAACTGTAAACGTTTAAACTATCAAGTACTTACCGGGTCATGCAGCAGAGGGTTGCAGATAGATCTGAATGCTTTTTCAATTCAAAATTTCAACCATATAGTAGATAGAACCACTTCTGCTTTTTTCCTCCATCAAAATTCATTGCTACTTTAGAGCACTGCAAACTGAAGTGTAGAGACTTGACTCTTTAGACCTTAGAATTATGAGGTTATTTCATCTTGCATGTTGAATAACAGGTAATTTATAAGCTGCTTATTATGGAAGGGAATGGTATAGTTCTTTTAAAAAGTTTAATTTACTTTGAACCTTTCTTAAAGGCCTATAGTTTGTACAGGGGCAGAAGGTTAAAAGCAGGGGAAGTTACAAAAAATGTGGATGATAGTATCTGTCAAAGAGAACATCAAAAACATTGTTTTAATGAGTTTTTGGATATGCAATAATATGGATGTAATCTTAAATTACTGCTACTTTGAGAGAGCCTTTAAAAAGTCATTGGGTTAAGAACAGAAACTAAAGATCAAAGATTATAATGAATTTAGCATTCTGGGCTTTAATGTTCAAAATGAAGAACACCCTTTATGTTGAAAGCTGAGACTGGTTTGCTTTTCAGGAAATTTATTGACCGTAAACAGCTTTGCCCCATAGTCAAACAAGTGGTACAGAAAAATCCATAAAGGCAGTAAAAACTGAATATTCAAATACTTTTTCATTTTACAACAAGTAGTATAGTATATAATAAACTACTATACAAGCTTTTGTGGGCAAATGGAAAAGTGATGAAGTGGGTTTTGCCCACAAAAGCTCATGATACAGTATACTTGTGTAAGTCTTTAAGGGCATGTCTTCACTAGGAAATTATTTCAAAATAACTTATTTCAGAATAAGTGTTTTGAAGTAGTGTGTCCACACAACAGGGAAGCCTCAAGATTAGTCTGAGGCAGGCTCCCTTAATGTGAACATGCTACCTCAACTTAGAGCCCCAGGAAGCACTGGGGAGTAATTACTTTGAATGACTTTGAGTAGTTACTTTGAAATAGCAGTGGAGTGTCCACACTACTGCTGTTTTGAAATAAGTGTTATTCCTTAGGGGAAGCAGGAGTTATTTTGAAATAACCTGCCGTTATTTCAAAATAACGGGCTTGGTAGTGTGGGCACTCTGCTTATTATTTCTAAATAACTTCCTAGTGTAGACCATAGCTAAGGTGCCACAGGACAACTCTTGTTTTTGAAGTTAGATTAACATGGCTACCCCCTGAGACGCTATTTCATTTTGGATGCTAGATCATGGGTCTGAATTTCCCATCTTGGCTGTAACCCTTAGTGTTGGATCTGCTACATAAAGCATAATAGTCTATTTCTTAAAATGTCTACTCTTAAGATGTAGCACAGTCAAATACTGTGTTTAAACTGTATATAGTCGTAGATGTGATTTTTTTTTTTTTTTTTTTCCCAATTTGAAGAAATGTGATTTTTGGAAGCATGGAGTCTGTCTGGAAGATTTGATCAAACTAATATGTGCTAAAACAAGCCTGACTCTGCATTAGCCACATTTCAGTCCATTCCAGATCCAACCTGTGACCTTTATATTTCGCTTCATTTTTGGTGGTTGTGTAATGGAAATGATAAATGTTCAGATACCACAGAGAGGTGTAAAAACTTAAATAAAAACAGAATAGTTTCTGTAGTGCTCCTGAATAGTTTTAAAATGTTGTCCTTGTGAGGTTCAGATTCTGAAGTAGATTGGGACAGATTTCAGCTGTGGCAGCGTCCTGAGCCTAAGTCCCTCTGAAACATTCTTCAGTTACTTTTTTTAGCCTCAATGCTTCTCTGTAGAGTCCCTTGCGTAAAACAAACTGATCAAAAGTTCTTGTGCATAGTGCCCATTTCCTTGTACTAATAGTAAAGTGCAAAACCAGAAACAATCTTCCTGATTCCACTGTCATTGCAAGCCCTTTTTTCTATCAGTTACTGATAGTGATAGCAGAAGAATCGAACACTTACAGTATGCTTTTGGAGGACTCTGTGTATGTAAATTTTAAATAAACATATGAACGGGTTGTTCAGTACATCAGGATGATTGTGCTTCAGAAGTTATAATAAATAAGTCTTCCTTGTTACACCTTTTCATGCATTCTTGGGGTGGCATTCAGCAGTTTGGACTTAAGAGGCTTGATCCTGTTATATTGAAGTCAGTGGAAGCTTTGCCATGGACTTCCATGTGATCAGGATAAGGCAAAATGTTCTGTTTGTTTTCAGCCAGAGAGAATCAATAGCATTCACTGGGATTTCATTTATTCCATGTATGGATGCCTTTCAGTTATCAAATCACATCTCCTGTTCGACCAACTATCTGGCTTTACTGTCAATTTTGATTCTTTTCATTTGTCTTCTCTGCTTTATCTTACTGTAGCTAGTAGTAGACTTATGAATTTAAAACTTCCTCTGTGGAGGGTTAAATTTTGGATGAAATTTTGCTTTAATCACTTACTTATATTGCTAGTTGGTAAAGATTGCCACCGTCCCATCAAGTTCAAGTCTTTACCTAAGTTTTAATGGCATGTATTCGTGGACTGATCTTTGCCATTTTGGAGGAGAGGTTGTTGAACTCTAATGGAGACTGCCCCTGGATTATAATGACACTGAAAAGCTGTTTGAAGGCTTGAACTGGGAATTAAATTATCACTGTAGCTTCATTTTAGTGATAACAATGACATTTAAAATGTCTTGCTTGCGGGATCATGAAACTCATCAATGTTCTGCTTTTCTGCTTCAATAGACAGTTTCATTCAGTCGCATATGATCTTATAGATTCCAAAGAAAACTATTTCCTGGACTTCTTGAGATGAGACATACCCATTTTATCTTGCTATTTAATTCTTGAGCTTTCATTTTACTTTTGAAGATTCAGGTTTTACTTCAGTCCATTCACTTGCTTACACAATGGAATCCTGATCTAAGCCTATGGCCTCTGTGCACTACGTTAATACAAATAATAAGAAATGTCTCCTATCACTTCTGTTACCATAGAGATGTCCCTGTGCTTAGAGGAGATCAGTGCATGGTTGAATAGCTGGCTGAAGCTGAACTTGAGCAAAGACAGCAGTGAAGCTGGTGTGCCGAGAAAAGAAAGCATTTTGAAGAGTAAAGCCACCATGCAGTTTTCTTTGGTTGGAAGTACAGGCCACTATTGGTCAATTGGTTTCCATAGTGCTGTGGACTGATCTTTGCCTATGCTAAACTCTTAGTAGCAACCAATAACAATATGTTCTACCACCTCCAGTGGGCTAGACAACTTCGGCCCATCCTGTTGAGCAATGATCTGACTTCAGTCATTTGTGCCTTTGTTATCTGTAGGCAGGACTATAGCATGTAGTATACATTAGCATTGAAGCCTTTCAGAATTTAGGAAGCTTCACTGATACAGAAGTCTGCAGCACAGCTCATTGGCATAGAGATGATGTGCTCCCAGTAGCCTATCTTGAATCTGCACTGCTTTCACACACAGAATATAGAATCAAGTTCAGAGGCTGTCTTTATCTTCAAGCGAATCAATGGCCTGGGACTAAACTATCTAAATGATCACCTAAACCGCCTCTTTGGGATGCAGATTGTGGTCAACAGCTTTGCTTCCCTGATGCAGTGGAATGCTCAACAATAAGGGTGAAGCACATCTGTGCAGGAAACAGTTTTGTTGGAGGGTCCAGTCAAAGACGAGTGAATTCCCACAAGAACTAATTTTTCATGTTATCTGAATCACTTACAGATTTAAAGTGTGCGCATAGACAGATATATTTGTCTTCCCTGCATTCTTCAGAATCTGTATTGTGTGGTTTTATTTTGTGGATGATAGGGGTGGTGATGAAGTGAGGATAGGTTGAAGAAATAAATTTTGCATTTTGCTCCAAAGGTGTTGCAGATCCTTCTGACCTGAGTTCTGTCTCCTGTAAGCACAAGTTTCATGCTTGAGATTGGCTATTCTAGTGATACATCCCTGTTGTGTGGAGTTATGATCACTTGGATGAGGTGATATTGTGAGTAATTTGGAACAATCCTCTGGAAGACTTTGAAGATGAATGCTAATCTTGGATTTGATCTGGGATATGACAGGAAGCCAGTAAAAGAAACAAACACATTTGGAGTGATGTGCTGTAACTGGCCTGGGCTGCTATGATCTGATCCAGTTGGAGCCCATTTCAAGTTTGTGGTTTAATTCTTGGATATTCCATCTTTACATTGTATTATGGACATGGACTTTGTTGCTAGTTAACTAGAAATATGCATGTGCTAGATTATTCAGATACTGAATGGAAACGAAAACCGTGACAATTACCCTTTTTTTTTTTTTAAATAAATTGGTTCGCTGGCACTTTTTAGTCTGAGATTTGATATTGGCTTTTATCAATGTGGTTTTACAAAGTTGCACTTAATGTTGTCTTCTCCTTCCATTTATTTCAAGGGGACCAGGGAATTGGTACATTAGTTCTCAGGCTTAATTTCCTCACATGTTATAAGGGCATAACCCTTATCCCATAAAGTGTTCATAAAGCATAATGAAGTCTTCTAATGGAAGGTACTATGGAAGTTTTAAAATACTACATTCTGATTAAGGTATAGGAGGACTTCAAAAGCTGTCTCTCTTCCATTTTATGGATACTCCAGTATGTTTAAAGGGCTTGTGTTTGCACTTACACATTGGTGAAGTGAGGGGTGTGGGGGTTTTTTTGGGGGGGGAGTGGGGGCGCACACGAACCACAAGATGCTCACTTTGTTTTAGAATATGTGAGATTATAGACATTGGTCCAAGCAAAAGTGGTTTTTGAATTGTTGAGGCCTAGTAATATTTGGAATAAAAATATGCAATGCTAATGCTGGAAGCCTTAAAAATGCAAAAATTGCAAATCTGGCCTAATTGACTTGGGAGAAGTGCATCTGACAAAATTGGTTTCTTGGAAATGTGATGCATGACCAAAATCATTATGAGATGTTAATTCTTGCCTACAAGCTTTACATAAAGAGAGGAGCTGCTTTTATACAGGACCTTGGGTACTCTATTTAATTACTCGGGTGATGTGGGGGGGCGGAGGGAGGAGAGGGATAGGGTATATATGTACCTTGATAAAATATACAACTTTAGATTATGCCTCAGAATTATACTCCAGAATCTAAGGGTGTGTCTACACTGCACGCTTAGCTCAAAATAAGATACACAATTTGCGTATCTTATTTTGAAATAGGCTATTTTGAAATTTGGCACTTCTACATAGTGCCAAATTTTGAAATAACACTATTTCGAGACATCCCTTATCCCCCGTGGAACAAGGTTTGCACGGATGCCGAAATAGTGGGTCTGCTATATTTTGCAATAGCAGATGCATTCAAAAGACTCAGGGAAGCTGTTTTGGGGTATCTCTGGTATCCCGAAATAGCCTTGCAGTGTAGACATACCCTAAGCTTCAGATGACCATTCTGGAACTTAATTTATTAAAGGGGAACCCTGCTCCTCTTTGAGTTCTAATTCATATGTTTACTTAAAGGGCATACTTGAAGGATTAAAGATGTTTGGTTATTCAGTCTTAAGGCAGTATGTATACATACTTACAGCTAAGACCCATAAGAGGAGTCTTACCTTTTAGGAAATTCTTGCGAGTAAATGAGTGAGCATCTGGAAAAAACCATATGGTCCATGGCAATAGCTTTCAGTCATCATGAACGAACAAGAACCTCAGCATTATTTGAGTGAAGCATTGTGTTCCTCTTGAGCAGACAGAAATCATATTGTTCAAATGCTTGCTGTTTAATGGGAAAAGTTAACCCAATTCCTGGGGCTAAGTAGAAACATGATGGTTCACCCCTCAATGTTTTAGGAAACGGACTTATGGACATAAATGTACATATATCAAAGATACTTTGAACGAATTACTTCATGTTGTCTTAATCTGCTGGATTTATCTTATTTTGGTGTATGGATCATTCTTGTGCATAAATTTAGACATATGGAGTAGTGAACACTTTGCGTTTTAATTGTATGAATGAAAGCCATCAAGGGTGATTCCAAGGCTGGGAGGCCTCAATGTCTGGGCAATCATAATCAAATAGTCTTTTGTCCTTAAGTCTTAGCAGTGATTGGTAGGGACTGGCCAGGTGACTACCCATGCAACTGGGGAATCTTTAAAAGCAATCGGAAAGTAGGAGAGTCTTGTCTTTTGGCTGGCGGGTGTGGCACACGCAAGGGAGGGAACCAGAGACCCCAGGGGAAAAAGACTTCCCTGGTTTGGAAGGCTTGGTCTGGAAGGAAACAGTTTTAGGGTGAGTTTGTAGTAAGTTTGTACTGAAGTTTTAATGTAGAAGTAGCTAAGCCTTTTCTGTTACTTGGAGGTTGTAATCTACCTTGCTCTGCCTGTTCTCACCTATTAACACTTAAATCCTACTGCTTATACTTAGCAAAATCACTTTTATTTTCTGTCATGCCCAGCATAATTATTTATTACCTGGGAGCAATCAGTGTGTACATTCCCCCTTTCATTGTTAAAAGGGGCTTACCTAAATAATTCATTTGGGGAGTGGTGTCCCAAGAAGCTGGGCCCAAAACTTCATTTTCCTTGGTCCTGAAAAGATTGTCTGCATTGCTTCTCAGGGGCGAAGATGGGGGGAGGGCTGTGATTTTCAGCTCTGTGCCTTGGCTGGGGAAGACCAGGGTGCTGGCCCAGCAGGACAGGATGGTGAGAAGCAAAAGGAGGGTGGCAGTGGCTTTGTCAGCACTCTGGGAATCACCCCCCAAGGGGTTGTCTGTGATCTTACGCCATCACACACAGGAACAGGCTTTCCCCATTGTAATATTTCAATCCATAGTGCTACACATATGCTGTCTTGTGATCATGGCGCTCTGATTATTCCTGGAATTCCCAACTCCTCCAAGCTTTGTTCCCGTACCTCATCATCTAGCACAGGTGGTGGGCAACCTGTGGCAGGTGGGCTGTATGCAGCCCTCTGGGGTTTCACCTATGGCACACGGAGCCCTGGCTGCCCCTCTTGCACACTGGGGCACCACACTTCCTACTCCTCCCCTTTCCAGTACTTTTGGAGTTCCACAAATCTGCTGATTTGCACACCATCTCCACTCCCCCCACCCCTGGAGCTGGAACACAGAGAATCAGCTGTTTGCAGCTGTTCGAGCTCTGGGAGAGAGGGGCAGGAGCAGGGATGGCGCACCAATCAGCAGATTCATGGGGCTCTGAAAGTGCTGGGCGGAAGAGTGAGAAGAAGGAAATGTGGGGCTCTGGTACAGGTATATGAGAGATGTGTGGGGAAGGGGGATGGACAGAGGGTCCATGGGCTGCAGGTAGATCTCCAGTAGGCTGCAGGCTGCTGTGGCCCATTGAGTTGGAGGGACGCTCATGCAGCCCACTGGCTGTTCTTGGTTGCCCATCACTGATCTAGGTTATGATGGTATTGCCTTCATTCTGTGGTGGTCCCAGGGCCTTTCATTATTAGTGTCTATTCTTCCCCCTTTACAGTGATTTTAAAAACAAAGTTAAAAGCAAACACTGTCATGATAGGTTTTCAATAGCCAAGAAAAGCCCCCCTCATTCTTCTGTTCTCATTCCCCATAGAAAGAATGATTTTTCTGCTCCATCTTTCCTTTTGTCTTGGAGGACTAGTCTTTACATACATGTTTAGGCTATGGCCTGGATGGGCTGAAATGTTAATCTATCATATGCCAAATTGAGGGTACTTTGGATAGTCAACTATCTGTTTCTCTGTTCAAGATTCACGTATGTGAAAAACCATCTAATTTGATACCTAATTTGAAAAACTGTTGGAAAAATAAGAGAAATTACTCTGTGGGTTGCAAATGCTGTAAGGGAAAGTTTATATTTAAAATCCAAACCTTGTACTGGAATGAAAAAATTGAAATCGTATGTTGATACAAAGATTTTACAAAATAACTAAACCTAATTTTAAGCCTCAATAAATCTTTGACCTTCAATCCAGAATGGAGATTCATTGACATGGAATCTTACCTAGTTTCAAATTCCTGCTGCCAGAAATAATATTGAGAGGACAACAGTGTTTTCTTACAATTCCAAAATCAGAATAATTTAGCATTTTAAAAAGTTAAAGGAATTGCTAAGTCTGGTTAATAATAAATAAAATGGTTTATTTTAACTATATCCATAATGACTGGTTGAACAGCAAACCAGTATATGATCTGGAGAAGCAGTATGTAATACTGAAAAATAATTATTTTTAAACCCTGTTTTGCTGCCAATAGAACTGTTGGAATACTCTTCACACATCTATGAATTAGATTCTTATGCAGGAGAGTGTAAGCACTCTAAGTAAGAGTTTGCTGCACAATTAAGTTTGACCTCATGCTAAACAGGGAGTCCCCTAGCATTAACTCAGAGATGAACTTTAATCTAACAGATTTTAAAATGGGGGAAACAGCTTACAGTAGGCACAGGGAAAAGTTAAAAAAAAATCAGAACATGATCTGCCTAGAGGCTAGTTAAGAACACATTGCATTACAGGCACAGATGGTATGAATACCTATGAGCAAAAACAAAGGCAAAGTAAAGGGGTGGAGTAAAACCTGCAGGGTTCATTAGAGATTGGGGAAAAAATCCAAGCTCTAGCACCTGAAATGTGAATTTTGTCTGCAAAATGTAGGAAGGCATATTAGAACACCTTATTTGGGATACAAATTCAAAACAGTGCATATGAATTTAAAATACCTAACTATCTCACTGTGTTTTTTTTATAAGTTAGAAACAAGAAGTTTGCAAAGTTGACTGAGGTCCACCAAAGAGGGGAAAATAATTCTAAACGGTTAAGTAAACAGCTAGAAAATTAAATGAATTCTCTGCATTATTCTTTGCTGTCTCTGATGATGGAAAATGCCATTTTCATGGACAGCTGATATTAATAAAAATTGAAGTGTCTATAAAGAAAATGATGGGGCAACACAAAAATCAGTGGGGTAGTATTCAATAATTTGGAGAGTGAGGCTATGTCTACACTTAATCACTACAGCAGCAGTGCCTCTGCAGCACTTCAGCATAGATACTCATTACAGTGATGGGAGGGTTTCTCCTGTTGCTGTAGTTAATCCATCTCCCTGAGAAATGATAGCTAGGCTGATAATACAAGTAGTTCTGTTGATGTGTTGTCTACATTAGGGGTTAAGTTGGTTTAATTGCATTGCTCAGGAGGTAGATTTTTCACACCCCTGCGGGGGATGTAGCTAGGTCTATCTAACTTCTTAGTGCAGATCTACCCTAAGTGGCCCATATTCTGTTTCTAGAGCGTTCGCTATTGTGTTTTCCACATGACTTGGGACGAAAAGTGTTCTTTTAGCCAGGAAGCCTTTATACCAATCTTACTGGCACAGGTTACTTGACATAGATGTACGGGTCGGGTGTGAAAAAAACATAATCCCTAGCTGCCATAGCTATGCTGGCAAAACTCATGACAGAACTCGTGTCATTTGGGGTGATAGCATTGCTATCCGAAAAGAAAAAACAATTTTTTAGAGAACCAATAGGCATGAGGAACTTGGGGCCATCAAACAGAACCTTAAATAGACTTAAAAAGGCCTTAAGGCTCTCTGATTCAATAGTCCAAAACACTGTTTTAGAGAATCCTGGAAGCTCTTCAGTAATCTAAAATTTTATTCTATTTGTCCCATTCTGTATGATTTATTTGGAGTGATTTAAGTACACATTTAAAAACAAACAGGTTGACTTCATGGAAAACACTTGGAAGCAAATTTACTTTTCTGTGTGTTTCTTCCTTTGTATGTTGCTGCTCCAAATATTTTGCATGACAGGGAGTCTTTGTTTCTCAAGACTGTTAGAGAAGAAACAGGCAACTCAGGAGTGGATGGGTAAAAGGAACTGCTTTAGAGCTCATGCACATTTACCTCGGACTGGTGTCCCGGGGTTCCCCAGGACACCGTTTGCTTTAGCCATTCAGATGTTTCAATGGATCGCATTGGGTAAGTCTAATAGGCTCTTTATTGCAACAACTTCAACACAAAGCTAATTCCCAGTGTTATTAAGGAGGGGGTGAAAAGTGTTGCATTAACAGGTATGTTGTGAGCAAGACAGAAGGGCTACGTCTACACTGGCATGATTTTCCGGAAATGCTTAAAACAGAACAGTTTTCCGTTATAAGTATTTCCGGAAAAAGAGCGTCTACATTGGCAGGATGCTTTTCCGGAAAAGCGTCCATGGCCAATGTAGACGCGCTTTTCCGGAAAAAAGCCCCGATCGTCATTTTTGCGATCCGAGCTTTTTTGCGGAAAACACTACTGTGCTGTCTACACTGGCCCTTTTCCGGAACAGTTTTCCAGAAAAAGGACTTTTGCCTGAGCGGGAGCAGCATAGTTTTTCCGGAAAAGCAGCTGATTTCTTACAGTAGATCGTCAGTGCTTTTCCGGAAATTCAAGGGGCCAGTGTAGACAGCTCGCAGCTTATTCCGGAAAAGCGGCTGATTTTCCGGAATAAGTGGCCCAGAGTAGACACAGCCAAGAAGTCATTCTTCCTCTCTACTCTGCACTGATAGGCCTCAGTTGGAGTATTGTGTCCAGTTCTGGGCACCACATTTCAAGAAAGATATGGAGAAACTGGAGATGGTCCAGAGAAGAGCAACAAGAATGATTAAAGGTCTAGAGAACATGACCTATGAAGGAAGACTGAAAGAATTGGGCTTGTTTAGTTTGGAAAGGAGAAGACTATGAGGGGACATGATAGCGGTTTTCAGGTATCTAAAAGGGTGTCACAAGGAGGAGGGAGAAAAATTAGCCTTAGCCTCTGAGGATAGGACAAGAAGCAATGGCCTTAAACTGCAGCAAGGGAGGTTTAGGTTGGACATTAGGAAAAACTTCCCACAAGGTGGTGAAACACTGGAATAAATTGCCTAGGGAGGTTGTGGAATCTCCATTTCTGGTGATATTTAAGAGCAGGTTAGATAAGCATCTATCAGGGATGGTCTCAGTACTGGGTCCTGCCATGAGGGCAGGAGACTGGACTCGATGACCTCTCGAGGTCCCTTCCAGTCCTAGTATTCTATGACTCTATAACAAGCTTTTTTAGCCACTTGGTCGTTGCGTGGAATGTCTGAGGTAAACATGCGTGGGCAATAAAGCAGTTCCGTTTCCCCCATCCGCTCCTGAGTCACCTATTTCTTCTCTAACAAAGACTATATATACCTCTGCTGATTTCTGCCTCTCTGAATTCATCAGTGGCTATTTCTGACAGTAAGTATAATTCATGTGGAAAATTGTTCATATTGGCTGAGGCCTGTGCTCTCACGTATTATACAAATGGTGCAGGTGAACTACTAAAGGGTCATCTTAATCTCAGTTGGCTGATAATCTTTACTATTGTGACACACATCTAAATGACTGTAACTGAAAGATTAAAGATTTTTTGTTCAACTTTACTTCGTTCTACAATGGTGTGTGTATACTGAATTCTTCTATTTCTAATCAGAAAAAGTTCCTTGTTGATTTTTTTTTGTAGGCTTTCATGTAACTTGGAGAGAAAAGCCTTTAACAGGAAAAACACAAAAGTCATATGAAGGGTAACTTCTGTACTTAAAATTGTTGAAATTTTTAAACAAAGTTTAAGTTGATGTTTCTCTTCCAGAAACAAATTTTATACATACCCCTTTCAAAAAGTTTAACTTATTCCAAAATTCTCATAAGGCTTCAGTAGCTGGGGCAAAATTCCTAGTAGCATCCTGCATTAGGTTTTATATATACTACTACTATCAGAGCAATAACCAAGTTGTCTCAGAATTCAACTATTATTCCATATACTGGAGGGAGTTATGCTGGTGGAGGGTTAAATTGGGACAATTTATTTTAGTGAGAGAGAGAAGGAAGGATGTGTTAATACTCAGAGATTATTTTTTTTTTTTTTTGGATAATGTAGATTTTATTTGATCATAGTCTGGAAATCTAAAAATGAACTTAATCCTGAAGGCAGGATGTAAAATTGGAGGCATGTAATTGAGTTTTCTTGCAGGGAGCAACAATCGCAGGGCAGGTGTAAACGCTCTTGTGCAGTACGACGCTGGGGGTGGAAATCTGTACCTCAGTTTCAGAGGCGTAGGGGTAAAGCCTCATCCCCCTCCTTGTCTGTCCTTTTTGCTTGGTGCAGCAGCAGCTTCAGCAAGCGCCCGCTTATCTCCTTGCGCAGCTTGCGAGGCCGGGGAGCAAATTGGGGTGGGTGGGGACGGAAAGGTCACCTGGCGCTGGTGATTTAGTACCAAGGGCTGTAGCCACAGCGTGTCCCCAGCAGCGGCAGCGTCGGAGTGAGCGCGTACACGTGACTCCGGCTTTGGCTCCTCAGTGCCTCTACAAACAGACGCGCACACACACATCCCCTCTCTTCTCCATCCAGTCTCTCCCCCCGCCCTCTCTCTCACACACACACACGCGCCGTGCAAGCAGCCGCCGCCAGGGCAAAGCTCTAGGCACACGCCGGGGTAGCAGCGCCAGGAGCAGCGCAGCAGTGATCAGCCAAGAGGCAAGAGTTTGCGAAGGCTGCTGTGCCCTGCGGAAGAGGCTTCGCACGCGGAGGATGGCTGGCTGCGGGCTGTCAGAAGATGCCTTCTTCTCTTCTTTCTTCTACAACTACACCTCCTCCTGGGAGAGCTCCTACAACCAGGTAAGAGGTGGCGGGGCTGCCCGCCAAGCGCTCTCCTCGGCACCCACTTAGCGCCACGGTGGGGAGACGTGCGAGTGGTTCTGTATTGGGGAAGGGGAGGATGGTGCACAAATGACAGCGAGAAGGAGCTTTCCGGAGGTGGAATGTGCCTGGTCCTCGCTTCTCTCAAGCTCCTCCTGGGAGGACGGAGGAGCCCCAGCGGGAGGAGGAGAAATAGGAGCGGGTGCCGGCGGTGCGAGGAGAGAGGAGCGTTACCCAGAAACAACTCACAACAAGGCAACTCAAGCGAAACCTTCCCAAGTGCCCCCTGGGCTGCGCTCTTCCTTTCGCCTCGCACTGAGGGGTGTGGAGCGCGCGTGCATTTTTTTTGGGCGGGGGGGGAGGGGGGGAAGGACAGTGCTAGTTGGGAAGCTGCTGAGCAGCCCCCCCAAAATGGCTGAATAGGCATCACATGTCCTAATTACTGACCCCGTCTGGATGGGAATAGTTCCGATTCTTCCTCCCTCCCAAAGCGCTCCCCACCGCCACTTAACTTTGATGACTGTGCAATGCAGCCGGTGCATCCCAAGGACCCCCCTCCTCTTTCCCCGGTCTCCAAGCAAGTGGCTTTGCAATGAGGTGCAGGCTGGGAGGGAGGGGAGCGAGCTGAGAAGCAGCGAGGAGGAGGAAGGGTAAAAAAAAAAATCCCTGTCTGAGGTTGTCAGGAGCTATTCTGGGAGCTTCCCGACTGTCTTCAATTAAATAGCGGTTGTCGTCTGCTGCCCCCACTGCCGGCCGGGGGAAAGTCCAAGCGGCGCTCCCAAACAGACGGGGAGGGGAAGGGCTTGCATCGGGGCGGCGGGGGGGAAAAGTTGAGCCGAGGCTGAAGGCTGCGCGAGCAGGTGACCTGGAGCCGGCTGCCTGCGCCCGGGAAGGGAGGGGGCGGCGCAGCGGGCGTGTGCCTGGGTCAGGTGGCGGAGGGGCTCGCCTGCGCGGCTCCCGCCCTGCTGGGGGCAGAGCTGTGCTGAGCTCATGGAAAAACGTGCGGCCCAAAGGGCCGGGCGGCTTCCTGGAAACAGCTCGCTGCCGGTGTAAGGTTACCCCCTGGCGGCCGGGGCTCAGCCGCCGCGCTGCCTGCGGGAGGTCACAGCCCGGGAAGCAGGCGGCCGCCGCAGCCCAGCTCGCGGCGCCTGTGGCTGGAGCCGCCGAGGGAGAAGCGAACTCCCCGGCCCTTGGCGTGGGGGGCAGAAGGGGAATGTCTCAGCCCCAGCTTGGGGAAGCATCCGGTGGGGGTAGATGGGGGACAACCGGGAGCACGCGAGCCTATGTTGATACGTGGGGGCAGGGTGAACCCCCGGCTGGCTTGTTGGGGTGATCCGCCCTGGGCTGCGGGTGTGCGCTGAATCCCAGTGCACCAGAGCCACAGTCGTGCCCGCTTCCCCAGGCCAGACCCTGGCTGGAAGCACCGAACCGAGCCGTCAGAGGGCAAACGTGGGGATCGCCAGCAGCGGAGCGCGGCCAACTAGCCAAGGGCAGAGAGAGCGTGCTAAGTTTGCTGTGTGCTTTCCACCAACCCACTGCGCCTTGCACTCGCCCTGAAAGACAGGACCGCCGCTGCCTGGGGGTGTAGGTTTTTCTCCCCTTAGATATGAATCCACACCATTAGTGTGTAATCTAACAAGGGTTTATGCCCCGTTTAAGGCAAGCAGTCAAAGGAAAGCTCCTTGGAAACCGGGGGAGGGGAGAGTATTGCTAAGAAAGACGCAGACAATACATCA
The DNA here is from genome assembly GCA_030068395.1 of Apalone spinifera. Taxonomy (NCBI): domain Eukaryota; kingdom Metazoa; phylum Chordata; order Testudines; family Trionychidae; genus Apalone; species Apalone spinifera. The sequence goes on from JANRFK010001234.1 coordinate 95,544,395, forward strand.
GGTCTAAACCAGTTCCTATAGATAAAGTTAGTTTCACTCTATAATATTTCCATAAAAGGGAAACAGTGTGAAATGCTAGATTCTTTTATTCCTTTTTTAAATTGCCAAACTGCAATGAAAACTAAGCATTACTGTTCACGCTATACTTTATAGAGACCAGTGTTGAACTGTATCTAAGGAAAACAGAAGATAATTTGGGATGCTGATCTATTTTTAGTAGGACTATGTAAACTCTAAGATATAGTACACAAACTTGAATTAAATATTCATAATTAGGGAGGTAGAAGTAGAAGGTATGTATAATCATATATGGCAGTGCAACAAGAATGAGTGCATCAGATTTTCCAAAGGCTAAAACCCAGAAGAATTTAAGATACAAATTGGTTTTGGTTCATGACTCCCTTGTGTTGTCATTTTTATGTATCTCGTGTTTGTATTTACAACAATTGGTTTCACCTAAATGAAAATTAGCAATAGGATGCTCACAGCTGATCTGTAATCATATAAGGAATACATAGTAGTATTGCTGAGAATCAGTTTGTATATGGTTTTTTAATACTTAAAAGGTAGGTTTGGCCTAAATTTGAGAGCCAGACATATTTGTGTTTTTTTTTTAATCTGAACTGCAGCCAAAAAAGCTTACAAACCATTTCTTCTTACTAAAATAGCAACATTGCTCAAATCTGATTTGTTTTGTTTACTCCACTTCAGTTTTTTTAAAACAAGCCCTCAAACTTTAAAGCACTACAAAGTGCTTATGAAGGGAAGGGTTGACTCTACTGAAAAAATTAGCTTTTTATTCCTAAATCAATATGATGCACTCTCAGCATCTAGTATCATGTAAAAGGATCCTTTGTACAATATCACTAACAGTTCAAACCATACCTCACTAAGGAGATTTCTTCCTGGCATCTCAAGCTATGTTTTTAATAAAACTAAAAACAAGCAGAATAACACTTTTCAATATAAACAACCAAATGAAGAAGAATAAAATGAATTCTGTAAATACAATATAACAAATAGCAGCTCTGAAATAGCAGTAGAACAATTATTACTCTGACTGAAATCTTAGGTTTAGGAGTTCTAATTTTTGTATTTTTGGCATATCATTGCAATTCATCTTTCAGCAGTGGCTGTGGAGGGGTGATTTGTTGGTAATGTTCTTAGAAGTAACTTCTTGAATTGCATATAAAACTGGAAAACCTCACAGAGAAGACTGTATAAAGAAATCTATTCTGAATCCAGTTCCAAGGCACCTCTGCATGAAAATGAAGGTCTATTGTAGTTAAGCTTGCCATATTTTTGTGTTAATACAGTGTTGCTGAGATCCCTAAAAGATAACACTTGTGTTACTAAAGGTTTGTTTTTAATTTTAAAAGAGTTTAGTGGTATTCAAAGTTTGGATTACCAGTATTGAAGGCTGAAATTCTCTATTTATAGAACAGCACGAGTTCTATGAAGTGAAGGAACTAGTAGCTTTTAGGTTGATTAATTCTATTACTTTTGAGACTGTTAACAAAGCTGGCAATTCTGTTGATGATTTTTAAGGACATTTGTGAGATTAACAAATGAGTCTAACTGACTCTAACTAAACTTCCCTTTCCATTTGTTAGACATATTTAATAGTCATGAAAAATTTACCATTACTTCTACTTACCCCACCATTCCAAAAAAGCTATGGGTTTTCTCAGAGCAGAGATCTAACATAGTGGCATTGTCCATAATTTCAACTTCCCCTCACTGTGAATTAATGTTTTATGCATTAGTTAGCTGCTGCTTTTACCCCAGAGGTGTCTGCATTGCAATGATATTGAATCTGTGTAGTGATATGAGCTGCTTTAGGATTCATTGCAGGCATTTCACTGATTCCAGTTGGAACTCTCAGCTGTAAGTTTGTTAGCTAGGCCTCCATTTCTCTTTATTCTACTTTTAAGCATGGCAATATTTTGTATAAATACTTCCAGTGAAAGCAGTCAGTGGATGCAGGTAAGTAGTTGAAAGTTGAACAGAGAGCTGTTTCTGTGGTTTGGCTCTTTGTTCCTGAATATGGAATAGCCAAGGAAAAAACCTAGTGAGAGCATTTTGCCAATACTTCCTGGATGATGGACTGAACTGAATATGTTGCTTTATGCTTCTTTTTGCCTATGTTAAGAGTAACTCCAATGGTTCGGCTTGTGTTTTGGCATGTAATCAAGTCAGACCTGTGATTCAGCTGTGCTTTCAATATTTCTAGCCTTTTTTATTTGATCTCTATATTTTAGATTTTCTGCCATTTTAAAGGTTCCTGTGTAAGTATTTGTGCACTGAAAATATGTACTATATATTTATGAGGTAAACAAGTGTTGAGTGAGAGCTGTACACATTTATAGAACAGCACGAGTTCTATGAAGTGAAGGAACTCTTCAGATAGCCCTGCCAACATATTTTAGGTTTTTATAGACTGGGACTTTTATTATGAAAAAAAAATCTATGAATTGTCATACATTTTTGTTTTTTTCCCCCAGAAGTCTTAAAACACTGGATTGAAGCTATCATTTGTTTTCGCTTATACTTTAAGCAAAATTTGTACTCAGGTTTCTGGAGATTAAAAAGACACTAATAGGTTTAATCCAAAATTTAGGTTATATACAACTTTTCTTATTAATCAAAAAAATCTACTCTCTTAGTAACAGAGATGGACTTTGTGATTTTGAAAAAATTAAAAAGTGTTAACCTTGGATTTAAAGATTTTCTGTCTTTTGCAATTCAAGTGGCACTGTGTGCTAGTACATATGAAGCAAAAAGTGAAAATAAATTGAAAATGAAACTGACACACATTTTGCTTGATTAAACTAATTAATACAAAAAATAAACAAATAGCATAATTGAGTAAATGTAATTTTGGATTTAAAATCTTTCAATTTGAATAATTTAAAGTGTCCTTAGTTAAGGGCATTTTTGTTTTATATTTGTTTCAGGATTTAAATAATTTAAAAATAGTGTTTTTACTGTTCTGTGTAAGAGAGTTTAAAATGTTTGCAATCAGTAGTCACTGTTGATTTTTAAAATGTATTTGCGAGGGTTGTCAAATAAAATGATTGCCCGATTTTGAAAATCATTTTATTGTTTAATAATCCGCAGCCTCGATTTTAAAAGGAAATGGGTTCTTGATACTGGCATAAATGTGTGTTTTAAACTGCGGGCATAATATTTCCTCATGTCCATGAGCAAAACAGCAAAATAATGTCGGTTTAAAACAGATGTGCAAAAGGGACAAAATGTTATTTAAAATACTGGCTTAGAACAGAAGATTTAGCTACAATTTGTAAGTTACAGTTCATGATAAATGAATGCATTTTAGAGGTTCCCATGTGGGTATTTTTGAAGACCACAATCTATCCCATCAAGAAGGGAAAAATGTAGTTACAGCAGAAATGCATTTTATAGGAAGAAGGCAGAGAGTTCTTAGTTGGTCACATGTTCATACGGTCTATGCAGAGATTAAAAATGCAGGGTTTGCATTGGAATGAGAATGGGGCCATCCACCCTTTATACTCATCATCAGGGAAGCAGAACCTTCTTCCAGAGAGGCCATGGGAAATCAGTGGGTACACTTTGCTAGTGTAGAGATAAATGTATACTGCAGAAAGGTATTAAATATAAAAGGACAATGGTAAAATGATTTACTGTGTGAGGCAGTATGACGTTTTTTGGTCACCTGAGAGGATTTTTGTTTTTGAGATAATTATCTTAATCTCTTTTTATACAGATATCCAAAAAGATGATGATAAATAGACCTTTCTGAAGGGGTTTCAATTGTACACATTGAGATGCTCATTTATAGAAAGAGACTTACGGAGGAACATGTATGCATTTTTTAAAATATTACTTGATCTTTATCATTTAAATCATCATCTGATCTGATTTACCAAAAGCTAATGGGTTTTGTAATATTTTTTCCTGAGGCAGTGTGGATGCCTGAGATTGGGTTAGTTTCGCCATGACCAGAAGGTATCACTGAAGGATATCAGCACAATGAATGCATGTAACGGAGAACCTGACATAAATTTAGGTGTAGATGCTAAATTAAATGTGGAAAAGCAAGTGCCCATTGCTAATGTCTTTTAGGTCCATCTTATGCTTCTCTTTGCTTTGTGTGCATATCTTTTCATATATTTGAAACTTAGTACTATAAAATTGCTGAAAAAGAAGGAAAAATAATACTTCTGAAGTGCTTTGCCCCAGTGCTATTTATAAACATTAATTAAGCTTCAGAGGCCTATTGTTGAGGGTAAGTATTCTTGGGGCTAAGTATAAGCAGATTAAGGGCAACATTTTCAAAAGTGGTCACTGGTTTTAGGTGTCTAAGTTGAGACACTATGGGTCTTATTTTTGGAGGAGATGCTGAGTATTTCTGGCTCTGTATGAAGTCACTAGGAGCTGCAGGTGAGATCAGAATATCTGAAAATCACACTCCACGTGCCACAATTTAGGCACCTGTAGATACTTGAAAACTTGGGCCTGAGTGTCTTGTACAAGTGCATATATGGGAAATATGTTGGAGAAACAAGAATAGAAACAAAGTCTTCTGACTCTGTCTTGTGCTTTAATCATAAGACCTTCATTCCCTCCATAATAATCTGGTTCCTGTCAGCATGAAGAGAAGAGTTTCATCACCTGTCATATGACATGTGAATATGTTTGAGATTTTGGTACTTTTATACACTCTCTCTCTCTCTCTCTCTCTCTCACTCACTTTTCACAGTTTTAATTCATTTTATTATTTGCAAGAATAATTTAGTCCCTTATGTTAACAATGAATGATTAAGGTTCTGTGCTTCCATTTACAGCATAAATTAGCATTTTTGTTTTCCATTACAGCTTTTGAATGTGGAATTATAATATATAATTTACAGCAAATAGATGTTATCAGGTTTTTGGATTAGAACAACCACATAAACTTTTGCAAATGATAAAAATGGAATCAATGACTTCTCAAAATGGAAGCAGTTTACAAATCTTCACATATAAAGTGGCAGGAGTAGCTAGTTATTGTAACAAATAATTAGTTAAAAAAAACATTTATTGCATTCTGTTGACAATCTAGTAATTGTTCACAGCAGGCTGTGTCTCCTCCCCTCCCAAAATACCCACCTATACATAATGTCTGCTGCATTTCGTAAACTGCAGTTTGTGGTAATGATAGAAACTGCAGCACTGTTTACCCATATAACCCTTTCAAAAAAGGGAAATACTGAGCTGGACTTTGCTGATAATTAGCATCTGTGCAAGTTTCATGATGCATTAGATGCTGTAGACAAGGATTCATACTCTTCAAGAGAGAGCTATTAAGTGTGTTTACTATGGGCCTGATCTAAACCTCATTGAATCTGATTAGGAGATTATTCATTGGCTTTAGTGGGCTTTATATCAGTCCCTATATCAGTCCTTTATATCGGCTTTATATCAGTGGGGATGAGGAAAGGAGAGGAGATGATCAACACAAGAGAATACACCATTGAATTTGTAGATGTTGTAATGGCAATATTTCCTCTACGCCTCCTGATAACAACTTTCCTTTTGTGGAACAGCCCTTACTCACTATTTTGTTTATTTTGGTTAGGTCTCATGATGATGTGCCATTTTCTTTGTCAATCGCTAAATCCTGTTGTTGCTTGTTTATACATTTGAGTGATTAATTCTTGGCAAAAGATCACTTCATTGTCCAAAATAAACTTACTTTTCCTCAGAAACTCTCACCGCTCCCACCCCCCGTTTTACTTGTGGCAAAAATACCCCTTCTATCTCATTTAGGACCATAACCTGAGGATCATAGCTGGCTGGAAGGGAACATGAAAGGCCATGTAGTCCACCTCTGCTGCTGAGACAGGATCAAGTATACCTAGATCATACCTGCAGGTACTGGTCTAACTAGTTCTTGAAAACTGCCATGATGGGGATTCCTCAAATTCCGTTGGTGCTTCCCACTATCTACTCTCAATCTACTTTACTGCAATGAAAGCCAATTACTACTTGTCCTGCCTTCAGTGGACATGGAGAACAGTTGATCATCCTCCTTATAAGATCCTTTAACATATTACAGCAGGTTCCCCCCACCCTTTAGTCTTCTTTCCCTAAGACTAAACATAATCAGTATTTTTCATATTTCCTTATAGGTCGGGTTTTCTATATCCATCATTTTTGTTGTTTTCCTCTGGACTCTTTGAAGTTTGTCTACATCTTTCCTAAGCATGGTGGCCAAAACACATTACTTCAACTGAGGCCTGACCAAAGCAGAATACTTTCTTACATGTAACATTTTTTAAATACCCAAACTGGTATTAATCTTTTTTACAACTGCATCATGTTGTTGGCTTGTATGATATTTGTGATCATCTATAACACCCAGTTCTTTTTCTGCAGTACAACGGCACAGCTAGTTACTCTCCATTTTGTATTTGTGCATATGATTTTTCCTTTGTGAGTGAAGTACTATGCACTTGTCTCTCTTGAATTTCATCTTGTGGATTTCAGAAATATTCTCTATTTTGTCAATGCCATATTGAATCCTAACACTGTTTTCCAAAGTGCTTGCAATCCCTGCCATCGTGATGTCAGCTGCATATTTTAAGATCATACTCCCCACACAATTATTCAGGTTAACAGTGAAAATGTTGAATAGTATTGCTACCTGGGTTTTCAGAACCTAAAACTGTGGTATTTTAACCTATTTTTTTTTAGGTGGTGTCAGGAATAAATCAGTGGGGACACAGCTCCTCCATCTAATAAATGATTGGTACAAACAAGAGTGCTTTCATCCATAGCTCCTTCTGTACTGAGTCTCAAGCACCCCAAGTATAGTTACCCACAGCCTGAGATGGTTTCAAGTGGCTAACAGCTGGGCTCCTGGAGGCACCTGCATTCTGTCCAGATTTTGGGGAGAGGATGTCAGTCTCTGCACAAAGAAAAAGTAGCTTGAACTGCTCCAAGGTGTACTTTTACTTAGTTTTACATAGTGAGCTTAAACAAAGTACATAGTTGCACCTTGTGGGTCACCATAGTAGCCCCAGCGGGTCACTACTTCTCCTAGCTTCAGCAAATTGCTCATGATCCCTTATCAGCAAAGTATTTCTAGATATAACAACAATAAAACTTACATGTTGGGGCACTCAGGCCTAAGGTTGAGTATCCACATGCTTCCATTCTCATGCTACATTAAATCTCTGTCCCATCCTCCCTTTCTGATTAGCAAAACTGCAGTCATGCAGCTGTTGACCTTGTCTGAGAGAGCCCTAACAATTTTTCCTAACTATGTGGTGTTTGGTTTTCAGCTACTGGATATAGAAAATGTCTGCAGTTCAATCCAGTTCAGTTTTCTTGTTGCGCTGCCAAGAGAGACCTCTTTAGGACTCCACCAGATAATGTCCTTCCATTTGACAGTGAGTCATTAATAACCACTCTGAGTACAATCTTTCAATGAGTTATGCATACATCTTGCAATAGTATAATTTAGACTACATTTCCCTAGTTTGCTTATGAGAATGTCATGTGGATGTTAAAAAACGTACTAAAATCAAGATATGTCTACAGAATCCCCACCATCCACTAGGTCAGTAGCTCTGTCAAAGAAGAAAATTAGATTGCCTGGTCATGATTTGTTCTTGACAAATCCATGTTGGCTATTACTTATCGTGTAGATAATTTTTTCCAGGTATCAAAGTTAGGCTGACTGGTCTACAATTCACCATCTCCTTTTTAAAGATGGCTATTGTGTGTGTGCTCTGTAGGGAATCTCACCCTTTCTCCATTAGTTTTTGAAGATAATCGCTAACGTTTGCAAGATTGATTCAGCTGGTTCCTTAGAGTGAATTTTGGCGGGCATTGCTGACTTAAATACCTCCTGACTGTCTTTCCCTTTTCTGGATTATGTTCCTTTTTAGTTAAACTTTTTAGTGAAAACTGAAGCAAAATAGGCATTAAACACCTCCACCTTCATGATGTCATGTTATTAGCTCCCCTTCTCTGCTAAACAGAGACCTGTATTTTGTCTCATTTTCATCTTTCATCTTCAGCTCCTTCCTTGTCCCATATTTCTTAGCATTTCTTTCTCCACAGCGTTCTTTTATCTAGACTTTCTATCTAAAACTATTACCAGGCCCTCGTCATTTCTCATCTTGATTTTTTTTTCCATCTTCCTCTTTTCTGGTTTACCTGACACACATCAACTCTCATCTAGCTGATATAAATACAGCTGCTAAAATAACTTTTGTGTCTTACTGATTTGCTTGTCCGCACCTCTTTTTTTTTTAATCTGTGCTCTGACTCCTCTAGTGCATCAAGTTTAAACTTCTTATATTTATATTTGAGCTCTTATAGAATTTAGCCTCCCTATTTCTCTGACCTTGTTTCTTGTTGTGTCACCATACCTTCCATTCTGCTACTGATGCCAAACTTGATTCTCTTTTTGATTGTTTTTCTCAAAGCCATCTGGATGTTCTTTCTGCACTTTATCTTATGTTTAAATATACTTTGGGTATGTCTACACCATTGGCTAAAGTCAAGTTAAGATACGTTATATTCATTACATTATATTCATTACGATATGTTCATTACTTAGCTGAAGTTGAAGTAGCGTAACTTGGCTTTTGGTGCTGTCTAAACAGCAGGAAGTCAAAGAAAGAACACTCTTCCTTAGACTTCCCTTACTCCTCGTGAAATGAGGGTTACAGAAATTGAAATAAGAAGCCCCTTATTTTGAAATAACAGGCTTGCTGTGTAGATGCACACTCTGTTATTTCAAAATAACATGAGTAGTTTCGAAATAAGCATGTAGTCTAGATGTAACCTTCCTGAATTGATCCACATGGCTACTAACTTCTTTTCAAGACTCTCTTCTATGTGATAATTAAAAGAAACGAGTCTGTAAACTTTTGGTTATTTTTTAAGTTTAAGAAACCTCGGAGCAAACTAGACATGTACCAGCTATCCCCTTGAATAAAACTTACATATGTTGCATCTCCGTACCAAACCCATCATCTGTTGTTTGCCCTTTCAGATTGCAAATTATTCAAGAGAGGCACTTTCAGTGAAGTCAGTAAACTTGCACACATCTTTAAAATTGAGCAGGAGTTTAAGTGATGTTCTGGGTTAGGGTTTCAGATCATTAGATCTTCAGGACAGGGATCTTGTCTTGCACCTATCTCAAAGGCCCAGTTCCTCAAAGGAATTAAGGCACCTAATTATCATAGAGTGATAGGCTAGGGGAGTTAAGTGCATAAACACCTTCAAGGAGTTGTGCCTGACATATAGTCTTTTATGGAATATTGGTGGTAACAGCTTAGCAATGAGAAAATTAAGGGGTGAGTTTATTACAGTCTAAGTACATAGGGAACAACATGATCCAATGAGTGGAAGTTGAAGCTAACCAGTTTGGACAGGAAATAAGACCTTTTTTACAAACAATAATAGTAATTAACCATTGGAACATTTTACCAAGGGTTGTGATAGATATTCTATTTCCAGCCATTTTAAAATCAAGATTGGATGATTCTTTGAAAGAATATGCTCTAGGGATTATTTGGAGGATGTTCTGTGGCTGTAGGGCCGGCCCAAGCCATTTGTGTGCCCTGGGCTCCGGGAGAGCGGTGCCAGCCCCGGGAGCGCGATGCATGCGCGGCCCCGCCTCCAGGCGCACAGCGCCTCCTGCCCCCGGGGGCCCAGCGCATGCGCGGCCCTTTCCTGGGCGCACGGCACATGCATGGTGCCACCCCTGCCTGGCCCAGCAGCCCCGCGTGGCGCCCCCTACAATGGGGCACCCCAGGTGGTAGCCCGGTTAGCCCGTACCTTGGGCCAGCTCTGTGTGGCTGTGTTGTACAGGCAACCAGACTAGATTGTCACAGTTTTTCCTTCTAGCCTTGGAACTTATGGCAAATCCCAAAAAAAGGGTGGAGAAAACAGAGAGGAGATCAAGAAATTGTAGCCTGGTTTACAGTATTGATTATTGCCAATGCCTTAAAATTTCCAACTGTTTGAGATGGATATGCAAATAAGATTTTTTTTTAAATGTGGAAACTGAGCCTTGTAACAGAATGAATAGTTGGCACTTTTTAAAAAATGCAAAGTTATGTGAAATGATTAAAGCCATGGAAGACAGATTCTAGAAGACAAAAATCTTTACCTGGATTGTAAACCTGATGACAGGAAAAATCACAGCTAAGGATAAAGGATCTTAAATGATACTAGGGCAGGGGTAAGCAAGAGGCTGAAGCAGGGCGGAGCCATCCCACCAAGCCACTGCATTCGGCCCGCAGCTGCCTCGCTGAGACTCTGAAGCACAGAATAGTGGTAGCTGCTTTAAATGTGGCTGGTCTATTCTGGATAGGGTTGCCACATACTTTCACAAAAAATCCCAAACATAGTGGGGAAAAAAATTGATTGAGGGGACCAAAGTTGTTGAGCCCCCCCTCCCCAAAAAAGGTCACTGCACCTTTAAATCCACACACTCCTCTGCCAGAAGTGGCAGGGACCAATGTCCCTGACAGCCTTTTGTCCGAGACAAACAGAAAATATTGGACATTCTCTGTTGGGTTTTGTTTTTTTTTAGTGGACGGGCCACAAATACCAGAGTGTCTGGGCAAAAACCGGACACCTGGCAACCCTAATTCTGGGAGGGAGGCTTTGTCCTGCCTCTCAGCAAAATCTCTCAGCTCCCATTGGCTAGTTTCTGACCAGTAGCAGCTGACAAATTTTGCTGGTGGCAGTGGCAGCCAATGAAGCCTCCTTCCTCCCTCCCTCCTACTCCTTCACCTTGCCTGGAGCAGAGTTATGTAGAACAGTTTCAGGTTCCTGCAGGGCTGTTGATTAGGAGCTGCCTAGGTAAGTGCCTCCCAGCCAGAGCCTGCCTCTGGCACCCCCATCCTTTCTTCCCTCTCTCCCTCCCAACTACCTGCTTCAGGCCACCATCCAAACTCTTTGCACCCCCCTCACCCAGGTCACAACTTCCTCCCAGATCCTGTACCCTCTCCTAGAGACCCTCCATCAGGCTCGAATCCTCTACTGCACCATACTCCCTCCTGGACTCTGCACCCCAAACCTCTGCCCCAGATCACAACCCCCTCCTTCATCCAAACTCCCTCTTAGACTACACACCCCTTTCTGCATCCTCGTCCCTTCTCCCAAGCTCTCTTCTGCACCCAATCTCTGTCCCAGACCCCAAACCCCATTGGCATAAATGCAGTCCTTGACCACTTGCAGCACTTGACCTCTAAAATCTTGGAGTGGCCTCCTAGTAAAAATTATTGCCCCCCTCTTCCAGATGGGGGTGCTGCTCGCTTTGCTTGCCTACCTCTCTGGCTGCTTTTGCTTCACTGAGAGAGTCTGTTGACGATGATGACATCATTCTGTTACCCGGCAGGAACATACTGTCATCTGGCAGGAAAAACTTTTTAATATATATAGAGAGAAGAACAAAATTAATTTACAAAACAAATTTGGTCACCAGTTCATTTATTCATTTTTTAAAATCGCTTAAATATTTAAGAAAGGTTGCACTTAAGATTTTTTTTTTATTTTAGTAGGCTGTTAATTGTTAGAGGATTAAAATTATTTATATGCAAGGATAGAAAGTGATAACAGAATATAATGTGCAAAGGCCTGGGAGCTCCAGCTGCACAAAAATCTGCAAAAAGAATATTTTTCTCTTTGTGTGATGTCAAAACAAAAAAGAAGTCATGCCTCTTTGATGTCACTTTTAGAATAATGCAGTAGAAGAAATGGCATAATCTTATTTCTGTTTATCAAAAACCTTTTTTCTAGAGAAGGCACCATTGTTAATTGATTTTTCTGACACTCATAACAACACTTGCATTAAAAATAATTTATAAAGGATTTTTGTCCAGAAGCCCAGCTCTGCATAATCTGTTGTGGAAAATTGGGTAGATTAATTGAACATCAGTGTTCTGACAGAATTTATAATCCTCTTGATAGGTAAAATACATGTGTGTATGTTTACATTTCCTGTCCCCAATCAATGATATCTTCCAAACAAGATATACTTCTAACTGTTCTTGGGTGATAATAGCACCATAGTATCTTAAAATAATTTTTACTGTAACTATAGGCTCTAGCTAACAGCTGTTCAAATTGTGCTGGTGCGGTATTTCTCTTTGTTTTGGATGCCATTTTTTGGCTAGGTTGTAAACATACTGAAGCCTTACATTGGCTACTAATGGTTGAATTATTTCCAGCTGTGAACACAGATGTGTGGCTGTTTTGGAAAGTAATGTTATCAAGGGAGGTATATGAAATCTTTTTTTTTATTTGGGGCTGAGAGGATGTATTAGAAAGGAAGGATATTTGCCTGAGCAAGAAATTAAATAGGGAACATCTGCATCATTATTGGAAAATTTATGGATGTACCTGTCCATGACAAAAAACAATTCCTTATTTTTAAGGGAAGTAGGAAATAAAAAAGAAAAGACACTTAAAACAAAGTGATTAAATTGATAATTTATGTAAAATGGAAAACTAATAGATATGAATGGTTCATTTTTTCAGCTTGTTGTACTTCAGAATTATTATTTGGTCATTCTGACCAGAAGACTTTATTTTCCGGAGACGTTTTCACCTCAACAATTTCTATGAATGAAAGAAACAAGCAATAGAAATGAAATATTAAAAGACCAAAATCTGCCACGTGTGAACATATATGTTCACCTAGTTTCTGAAAAGGAAATATCTGGCATGTTTCATACACTTTTCCTTTCTATTTTTCCTTTTCAATTTTATCTGGGCTGAAATTTATGCCTTTTTATTTTAAAATATGCTCGCAAACACAAGTACTCTGGAGAAGAGATATCTTTTATATAAAAACCCTAAAGTTTGATTTCATTCTTACTTTTTTAATGTCCTACCTAATTAATGATGAAAGATGCAAATAAAGTTGGCAGCAACTCATTTAATTTTTGTTACTTTTGGGCAAAGAAGTGAGTTTATGAAAGGGAAAACTATTCATTAGAGCATCCTGGAACTGGAGAACAATGTGCACACACTAAAGCTGCACAATGTGGTACATAGTAAAACCCCAGATGTACAAGTGTCTTTAGAATTATCACTAAACCTTCATGCTGAAACAAAACCATCATCTCATTCAAGAGCCACAATTCCATCTGACTAAGAATGCAATAAGTGTAAACCAACTATACCAGTGCCAGGAAGACCGATGATATTTAGGATGGATACAAATCAATTTTTTTTAAATCAGGTTTTTTAAATTAAATCTGATTTTGATTTAAAATAAATAAAAAATACCAAATTTATTTTTTAAAAATAAGTTAAATGGAATCACGAACATGCTACATGTGCATTTATGGTGTCATAAAAATGAATCAATGACTGCAGTCTGTCCAGCCTAAGTACCAGCTCTTCGTTCTTGAAAGTTCTGAGTTTTCAATTTCTGTTTCTCAGCAGATTTAAGAGATGTGCAAAGAGAGAGACCGGCTGGATAGGATTGTTTTTGTTCTGAGCTTATGTGGTGGTGAACCTGGGCCAAACATGGCAGAGGAGTTACTTAAGACATTGTCTTAAAGACAGAGACACAATATATAGGAAAGGATGGAGTCAGAGTAGATATGAATAGTGGAGTGGACTGGAAAGAAACAGGGACGACATTATTCAGCATACACACAGTTTCCTATATTCCCCCATGCTTTTGCCACAGAAAAACTGTCATGGCTTCTGGGCATACCCTATCTAGGAATATTTTGAAGAAATTTGTTCTTGCTTTAAAAAAGGAAAATGTGACCAGTATAAGGAGGAAATGAAGGATGTAGTTGTAAGAATGGAACATCATAAGGAAAAATGCTTATAGAAAATATTTATGTATAATGATGTGGCTTTATATATAATAATGTGGATGAAGATATGATTATGTCTGAAGATCAATGTGGATCAATTTGATAGTTAAATTTAAATAATTCACTTATTAAGCAATACTTACTTAAAATGCAGACTCTCAATGCCTTTTAATGTGAGTTTTAACAAGTAAATTTCCAAACTGTTTATATATGTGTTATGTGTTAGCTTAACTAATCCTTATGGCTTGTTAATTAGTTAACTAGGTTTAGAATCGATCACTTAAGTATCTACAACAGAAAACTGCTGTAAGAGAAATCTAGAGTTGCTGGTTGCCATGGAGTGTCTTTATCTTATTTTATATTGAATAATACACACCCTTTATTTTAAAACTTCCTGGCCATAGACCATAATGGTGATGTCATAAGTCTATTCCCTATTTTACTTAAGCATAACTCTGCTTTCCCAAGAGAACCCCATCCTATGCTTGTTTTCTCAAAAAACAAGTGCCTAACTTCTGAAGATGCTGCTGCTGCCACCATGGCATGGACATCTCAAAATCACTCCTCAGTTATGCCATTCATAATACATTTCAGGGCAGGAGTGAAACCATATAAACAGTACATGTTTATTCATGTTTTGGACAAAGTCACTCACCTGAATTGGTGGGAATCATTACCCAGGCACCTTGAAACAGAGTTCCTTTAGTCGTTAAGCCAACTTTTTACAGCTGCAACTTCCTCTGCAGGCAGAGAGAGAATATTTTCACTGTTTGGTGGTATTCTCTCGAAGCTAAGAAATCGACTGGGAATTGAATAAGCGGGAAAACTCATATTTGTGTTTTAGTCTATGAATCAAAATGACAGTGGGAGTGGGGAATATGAGAGCTAGTTGTAGAAATTAAGGACACTGTACATTTAATGTTCTGAGGACTTGGCAGAGTTAATAAAATTTGAAAATTAAAAAAAAAGTTTAAGGATAGCTGTCAGCCAGCAACTCAGGAAACTGCTCCTATTGCAAATCGGAAACATTTATATAACACTTAAGATTTAATTTAATAAAATAAAAGTGCTATTGTATGTGTTTGTGTGATGTAGTCCATACCATTCCTAGTGTATTGCTGCATCTTCAGCTTGACATTGGTGTTAACTATCAGGTGCTATTGCCTAAATTAATAAAAATCAAGTTATTTTAAAAATTGTACAAAGTATATCCTCTTAGATGTTGTAAAATGCTGTACTGACTTGTAAATTAACCTGTTTTAGTGATCAGATTTGCATCATTGTTGAAGAAATATGTGAAATATCAGTGGGAAACTTGATTTAAATTGGTGATTTTTTTTTCTTGTTGGTTTTAAATTAATCTACCCTGATCATATTTTATACCATACATATTTGTCTTGTTAAATAGTCATTTTTTTATTTGGAAAAAGACTGTTAAGTGTATTGCATAAAAAAATTGCTACAGAGCCAACCAAATCCATGTGCCTGAGATATCAAGGACAATGCTTTCTCCTCAGAAGTGTACACTGTCCTGCATGCAGTGGAATGCATTCTGAGTCTTGGATTGACTCCCACTGGAAGAGTTTGTAAGAAAAAAACTTTGTGCGTGTTTAAAAAAAAAGTGTACAGCAAAACTAGAGTTTTGAAAAGAGGGAGATATGTTTCACTGCAGAAATGAATCGCTGTCTTGTTTGTTCCTTTTCTGATTTTCCATATCAGAACACATTTGTTGGTGAGCGGTCAGAGAGCAGAGAGATTACCATAATCTAAATTGGGCATGTGAAAGTGTATAAATGAAGGGCTCATTGGTTAATGTTGATGGTTACACTCAGACTCCCTGTATAGTCTAAAAAGTCAGTTCCTGGCATGCACCAGCTCTTGGGGAGCCACCTGCCACCCTATGCTGCTGCCTCTGTATCTAATAAAGAGGCAGCAGCATCAGGCAGCAAGCAGGAATCTGTATGCAGGGGGAGCTAGGAACATCCCTAATCCAAACACCTGTCTGTTTTGCCAGCAATGCCGAGCATCCCATAAATAAGGTAATCTAGTGCATCTGGTAGTGATGTCTATAGTTGGTTGCCTAACACTATCCATAAGATCCTTTTTTCAGTTGCTTATGACTTTGTTGAACTTTAACTATAGCAGCAGAAATTTTGAATGTCAGGTGTCTGCCTACATTGGCCTGAAATTTGTGTGAGAAAAGGTTTCAACAAAAATGGTTTACCTTTTTTTCTGAGAATGAAATTAGGGAAATGTGTGTTTGTATGCATTATGCTATACGATGAAAGTCTATCCCTATTGAAGTCAATGAAAAAACACTTCATTTCCTCCCATGATTTTTAATTGCATATCTCTTCTCAACAGGGCAGTTTCAGGACAAAGCCAGACACAACTATACTAAAGTTTATAAGATATTTGTGGTGGTGTTTTATAAACATTAGAAGAAATCTTCCTATAAAATCTAGAAGATTCATAATAACAGAGCTAATGTATAAGCAGCAGGCAAAATCAGCTGAATTTGATTAAGAATAAAAAAGTTATTAATAGTGTTGATTACCTTAGCGTCTCATCTTTCCACTAATGTGACTCCTATATCTGTTTGTGAAACTAATCAAGCTTTCTGTAAGCCCTTATCTTTGACCAGCCAGAAGAAAAAAATAATTGTTTAGTGAGACAGACTTTGATAACAGAGTGATTCCAATTTGAGGAATAAGCATCCCTCCTGTGTGAAGTGATATACTAAAGGTACCAAAAGTGATAACCTCTGGAAGAGTTGTTTTCTCTTCAAGTGGTCAAATATACAGTAAAATAGCATCTTCTAAGCACTCCCCATGTTTAAGATCTTGTTGAACACTGAAAATATGCACTTAACATATTTGTGGGAGGATAGATGGTCTGAGTGCTTAAAATAGGCTTGATTTGCAAAACTGCAGCATTTATTCATAGATTGTTGTTAGAAGGGGCCATTAGATCATCTTGTCTAACCTTCTGTATACTTTGAGCCCAGTAACTTTTATTTCATTAAACAGATCTTCCAGAAAGGCATCCAGTCTTGCTCTGAATAGTGCAAGTGATCAATCATATGATATACGATCCACCACTTTGCATGGTAGTTTGTTCCAGTGTGTGTTTTTAAATGTGCCTTATTTCTAATTGAATTTGTCTAGCTTCAGTGTCCAGTCATTGGTTCTGGTTATTCCTTTCTTGACTAATTAAAGAGCTCTTTAGTACCTGGTATTTTCTCCCTGTGAAAGTACTTAATGCACTGTAGAGATGTTAACCAGTCCTTGCTGGCAAACTCTGGTTGCAGCCAGCTATGCTGTGCCATGCTAGAGAGCAGCCCTGGCCACAGATGGGCTAGCCGGCCAGCAGGACCCTTTGGCTGTGATATGACCTCATGGGCGTGGCAGGCCTGGCAGACTGGGTGGTAAGTGCTGAGTTGAAATGGTTAAGCACCAGCATTTAACCAGTTAACTGTGTTAGCATCCCTAAATCTTTTTATAATCTAAACAGATTGAGCTCTTTATACCATTCACTGTATGCATTTTCTTCAGCACACATTTTTGTAGTTCTTTTGTGCCCTTTACAGTTCGTAAACATCCTATTTAAAATGTGGACACCGCCTGCAGTGTTTCTGTATCTCACCATTGTGGTACAGAGAGGTAGAATCACTTCCCTTCTTCTGTTCTCCTGTTTGTAAAAGGATCACATTAACCCACTTTCTCCACAGCATCCTATCAGGAGATTGTGTTCAGTTGTTTGTTCACTGTGACACCTAAAGCCTTTTCAGACTTGCGGCTTGCAATGCTACAGTGCTTATTTTGTATTCCTTATTCCTAGATGTGTAACTTTTTATTTGGCTATATTACTGCACATTTTATTTGACTAGCCCCAGCTTTGGAAGAGAACCTGAGTTCTCTGTGTGGCTGCCCTTTCCTTTATATTTACCACTCTGCCAGTTTTGGGTTATCCACAAATTTTGTCAGGAATGACTTTTGTATTTTACTTCCAGACATTGAAGAAAATGTTGATAGTGAGGCTTAGTACTGATGTCAGCAGAAGCCCCACAGAAAAATTTCCATTCAGTGATAATTCCTCATTTATGATTGTTTCAGATCTATCAGTTAGCCAGTTTTTAAAAAAACATGTAACTTTTGCTTTGATTGTGTGGTGCTAAATTTTAGTTGGTATTTTGTATTGTACTAAATCAAATGTCTTACAAAGTCTAAGTACATTACTTCTATGCAATTATCTAAATCTGTAATGTCAAAGAATTGAATGAATGATGTTACAATGTTATTAGTAATCTCTAAACATTTTGGCTAAGTAATTTTGGCTCTTACGTAATGGTGTTCGTCAATAAATCTCAAAGTGCTTCACAATCTGTAATGTATTTATCTTCGCATCTGCGGGAGGTAAGGAAGCATTATTTCCCCCATATTACAGGTGGGGAACTGAGAGACAGAGAGGCTGACTCAAATCTTGAAAGGTATTTAAGTGTTAGTGTTTTGCATGGCAATGACTCAATTTGGAGCCTAATTCTAAATTTAAAAAATTATTTAGGTACTTTGAGCCAAAAATCTGGGACTTTGGCACTGCAACTCCAAATACAGTAAAACCTGTGTTATCTGGCATGCTCGGGGATTAGGGCGTTCCGGTTATCTAAAATTCTGGTTATCTGAGGGTCCCATCAACCTAGGAAAAACCAATGGACAATAATAGTAAAACTCAAGTTTTTAATATTGGTAGTTTTGTAGTGTGAGGCAGTTGGTCTCACATTTCTATTTTGAGATAAAGATGATTAGTACTACTTAAATAAAAAATTAAGCCAATCACGATAAACCAAGCAAGGCCCTGCGCCTGAAGATGTGACAGTATTGTGGCTGGGGGGCAATGCAGGTTAACAAAGTTTTCTGGTTAACAGAGTGCCAGATAACAACGGTTTAACTGTATAATTAAAAATCTGGATTGAAGTGATGTACCCAAGCTCACATAGGAAATCTATGGCAGAGCAGAGAATTAAATTGAGATCTCCCATAATTTAAGATAGTGCCTTAGCAACTGAACCATCTTCGTCCTGGGAGTTACGCCACTGTGGCTTTGCAGTACAAGTCTTTTAGGAGCCTGCCCGCCTCCTAAAAGACTTGTACAAGACTTGTACTGCAGCAGGGTAGCTCCTGGGACCCAGTGCAAGCTGGGACTGAATACTTGCAGTGCTGTATCTTATCGATTAATTGTGTAGTCAACAAAATTGTTGACGATATGATTAACAAATTACACGCTTAACATCCCTATCGTGCATGCAGTTTTAAGATGTGTACTTTGCATAAAAAAAGACCAGTCCATGAAGTTCAATGGGGCTACTTACCCGCATAAAGTCAAGCTTGTTTATATAACTGGGGGTTAAATCTATTACTGAATTTCCACTTTGTGAAAGAAAATAGTTAAGATATCGTGGTAGCATCTAGCTTAGGCAGTGGATGCTACATGTAGTTGTCAGTCTGATGTACTTAAAAACCCTTCTGTCGCTTTAAGTGGAGTTCTTAATAATTGGAAAGTTACTCAAAATTTGGGCAACTCAGAAATAAACTTTTAGAAATTCTAGTTACACCTTAAAGAGGAAAAGAAAATGAGATATATTTACTCTTAATATAACTCCAGGTTTGGTACAAACTTATTGACTTCAGTGGATTTAAGTGTACATGTTCTTTGACTTGGAAAAAAATGTTTCTGTAACTTCGTTACAAAACAAAGCCACCGAATAAGGGAATGTACAAATGTCTGAATTAAATATCCTTTTTCAAAACACATTGGGTGAAATTCTGGCTGCATTAAAATCAATGGGAGTTTTGCCATTTATTTCACTGGGGGCAGGATTTCACTTTTTATGTATAGATTCATTGATTCCAAGATGAGAGGGGACCACTGATCATCTCATTTGACTTCCTGAATAAACACAGGCCATAGGACTGCCCAGGTTTGATTCTTATTTGAGCTAGAGCAAAGATGGGTATTTCAGAGTCAGTCACTGGACACTCTCTATAATGTAAGTTCTTCACTGGACTATCTCTAATTTGTCTACATCATGCCTAAAGTTGTGTGTGCAGAGCTGCACACCAGTGCCAAATAGAGAGGAAAAATAACATTATTTCTGACTTGGTATTTCTGTTTATACATCCAGGGATCACATTAGCCTTTTTGACCAGTGTTGCACTAGAATCTAGTGCTCAGCTGATTATCCACCTTGATCACCCAATCTTTTTTCAGAGTCACTGCTTCCCAGTATAGTCCCCCATTATGTATGTATGGCCTATATTCTTTGATTCTAGATGTATGCATTTGTCTGGCCATATTAAAAACACAATTGCATGCTTATGCCCAGATTACCAAGTGATTCAGATCTTTGTGGTTTACTATTGCCTCATTCTTTGTGTTATGTGCAAACTTCATAGACTCATAGAATAGTAGGACTGAAAGGGACCTCGAGAGGTCATTGAGTCCAGTCCCTTGCCCCCATGGCAGGACCAATTACTGTCTAGACCATCCCTGATAGACATTTATCTAACCTACTCTTAAATATCTCCAGAGATGGGGATTCCACAACCTCCCTGGGCAATTTATTCCAGTGTTTAATTACCCTGACAGTTAGGAACTTTTTCCTAATGTCCAATCTAAACCTCTCTTGCTGTAGTTTAAGCCCATTGCTTCTTGGTCTATCCTCAGAGGCCAAGATAAACAAGTTT
>JANRFK010001234.1:95565069-95595319 GCA_030068395.1 Apalone spinifera
GCAAGATCTCGTGGTTAAGCCAAGGCGGTCTTTTGCCATATTTTCTGTCTTTCCAAGCAAGGAATAGCTTGCTTTTGGTCCCTTAACAATGTCCGTTTGAAAAACTGCCAACTCTCCTCAGTTGTTTTTCCCCTGTCTTGATTCCCATGGGATCTTACCTATCAGCTCTCTGAGCTTACCAAAATCCACCTTCCCGAAATCCATTGTCTCTATTTTACTTTTCTCCCTTCTACCTTTATCAATGATGAGTTGTTTTCTTCTAGGTCATTGATAAAAACGGTAAAATAGCTCAGGGCCAAGAACCAATCTCAATTAGAAACACACATGTTCAATGGTTATTTTTAATTACATTGAGACATGTCAGCCAGCTTTAAATCCATGTACTGTGTAACATGTTAATTTTATATCACTCATTTGTGCTGTGCCATATTAAATGCCTTACATAAATCTATTAATGCAATTACCTTTATCAGCTAAGTTTGTAATTTCATTTAAAAAGATACCAGCCCCATTGCAGTCAATAAATGAGTGCAAAATACTACATTTAAGAAGGAAAAATTAAATGCCCAAATACAATCTGGGGAATAACTATCCAGGTGGCAGTATTGCTGAAAAGGATCTAGGTGAAAAGGTTTATAATGGATCACAAATTGAATATGAATCAGTATGATTCTGGGGTGGGGAAAAAAAAGGCAAAAAGGAGTGTTGTATCTAAGATAGGGAAGGTAAAGATAGATCTGACTGGAGAGACCTAGGCTGGAGTACTGTGTCTAGTTTTGGCACTCACTTTAACAGTGACAAGTACAGGTTAGATCACCTTGGTCTGGCATCCTCAGGACCCGACTGGTCCCAAACAAGGGAGTTTGCCAGACCAGGGGAGGTCAATTCTGTTCCCTCTACTGATTGCCTCTGTGCTCTCCTGGGCAGCTGCCAGCCTCCCAGATGGGCTCCCCTCCTGCTGCTAGCTCTGCTGCAGGCACTGGCCTGCTGGGCTCCTGGGCCGCATGGTTCCTGGTGGGGCTCTGCTCCTGGCCTGTCAGTTGGGCTCTGCTCCCGGCCTCCTGGAAACCTCTGGCGCTCAGCTGGACCACAGGTATTGCCGGATCAGGATCCCTGGATCAGAGAAGTTCAATCTGTAAAACTGGAGAGTCTAGAGGTAAGTAATGAAAATGATGACAAGGTTTAGAAAACATGACTTATGAGGAAAGGTTGCAAGAACTGGACATGTTGAGTCTACAGAGGGAGCTGGAGGGGGAGGGGGTGAGAGGAGGGAGGACAACAGCCTTTAGATAAGTATAAGCTTATTTATGAAGATGATGATGAAATTATTCTCCTTGCCCACCAACGGTAGGACAAGACACAACTGGTTCAATTTGAAGCAAGGAAAATTTAGGTTAGATATTAGAAACAAATCTCACTATGATGATAGGTTAACTTGTTCCAAAACTTAAACTAAGAGCCTGGGAAATCTTTGTCATTGGATGTTCTTAAAGAGCAGAGTAGATGAAGCCCTAGACCATTGCTGACAGGTGTACTTAATCCTGCCTCACTGTGGGAGGACAGATGAGCTGATCTCCTGAAATCCCTTTCAGCTGCACCTCTCTGTGATTCTTTCCAGTTAGTTTGATCGGATCTGTTTTCCATAAACCCATTGTAGCGGGGTCTGACTTATTGCCACAGCGCCTCCAGGTGGTGTGTCTGGGAATTAGCTGTATCTGCTTTTGGCTGGTGTCTCGCTCATCATTACTCTATACACTGTCTCCATCCTCTGGTTCTGGACTGTGACGCTCCTTGGACTGCAATATCATCTTCAGGACATTGCCTCTGGCAGTACCCACTACTTCATTCTCACCTTCTGATGGTATCAGAAGTTCTTAGTCCTTATAGCCACCTGAGCGGCAAACTGCAGCCCCAGAGTCTCCTCTGCTGGTAAGCTAGTCTATAAAGGCTGCTCTTCAGTGTGGCTGGGTGCAGTGAAAGGAGTAAAGGGATCCTCAAGCCTGCCCAGGGACCCTTCACTCCCTTTAACTGCCCTCATTTTCCCTGGGCCACTTTCCTGTGACCCTTTGTATCAAGGCTGTGACCCTCCTGTATCAAGGAGCCACAGCCTGATACCTAAATGTCAGATATCAGGCTGTGGCTTCTTTCCAGCTCCCCTGAGCCTGTCTAGTACTGCTCTGTCCAAGGGGCTTCTCCCAGGGAACCAGTTGTTCCTCTTCACTGGTCAGGACCCAGCTACACTCTACTCTGCTGAGCAGCTCCTTATAAACAAGGCTGCCTCAGCAAGCTGCTTTCTGATTGGCTCCCTATGAACCTGTCCCTGATTGGAAGGGTTTGTGAAGCCTGGTTTTAACCTCTCCCTTGCCAAAGTGGAGCAACCGCTACGTTCATGTTGATTGGCTTTAACTGTCAGACAGAGGCAAATTAATCCAGTTCTCTTCAAGTATTTAAGGTTGAGGGTTTCAAGTAGCTAATGATTCTGGATACCTCCATCTTGGGAAGGCTCAGATCTAAAGGGAGCTGACTTTCAGAGAGAGAATACTCAGTGCTTTCTGAAAACCAACCCCTTGAAGATATCTCAGTTTTAGCAAGGAAAAAATAAGACCTCCAGAATCACTTGTTTGGTTTGAAAATCTTGGCATGCATGTCTCTAACATCTAATGAATGTCGAGAGATTTTTAAGGGACTATAGACAAGACTGGAGGCAGACCTTCTCAGTACTAGTAATTGATTGTGGTCATGGAGAAGCCGATTGCTATAAGCCAAGATGTACTCTTAATTCAGTATTTTCATAACTTTCAGTAATCAGGGATTGAAATTAAAAAATGTTGTGTTTAAAATGTATCTATGGTTTGTTTTTTCTGTAGTGCCTAGGACTTCCAGCCTTGTATAAGGACCTTTCTGTGCTAGTCTATGTTCATTATGTACTTGGTTCATGTCTTTTCTAGAAGATAGATTTTGGTTGTGGAATGGTTATTTTGTTGTCATAAATACACCGACCCTGTGGAAAATGTGCCTTCTGATTTATGCAGATATCCGGGGTAGGGATTTTAAATTTAGTTTAATCAACTAGTTGATGGATTTTTCATCGACTAGTCGATAAGTGGTGAGCTGCAGCAGGGTTAGTTCCTGGATTGGGAGCTAACCCTGCTCAGCTCTGCCTTTTAAATGCATTAAGAGCCTGTCAGCTCTTAATCAATTTAAAATGCTGTTGTGCAGCAGTGGGGACCCTGCATGAGTCAGGAATCAGTTGTCCTGGCTCACACTGGGTCCCTCCTGCTGCCTTTAGCCTTTCAAATGTATTAAGAGCCTGTCGGTTCTGAATACGTTTAAAAAGCAGAGGAGTTCTTGGGACTAGGCACAAGCTGGGGGGAACAAGCTGTGAGGAACTGGGGGGAACTGGCAAGCTGGAGTTCCTGGGACTAGGTGCAAATGCAGAGACAGTGCTGGGGGGAACTGGCTTTTAAACTGGCTCCATCCCCCCGGCAGCGAGGAAGCAACAAGTCAAGGGATTAGTCAGCTATCTGATGGGATTCTGCTTATCGGATAGTCGTCTAGTTGCTTATATCTCTAATTCGAGGGGCCAAAACTGTTTCAGTCTGGATGGTCAAGATGGTTTATTTACAACTGCAACATGTTTCAAGCATCAGTTGAATAACAGGGGAGGAAAGGGGCACTTCTTAACAAATGCTCCAAACTGCTTCAAAAATATGACTTAAAATAATTCACCATAAACGGTGAGTGACCACCCATGTTCCTGCTAATCTTTTTCATCCATATGCAGATTTTCCATCCATGTGCAGAATAATTTTTATGTGCACCACCAGTATAAACAAACAAACAAAAACCCGTAGCTGTAGGCAGTCTGCTAATCAGCTGAGCAGCATTTGAATGTCTCCTGAGTGGCCACACAAGCATTCTACTTACAAGGAACACTGGTGACCACCAAGGGGTTTGAATTGATTGTAATTGTGATTAGAGATGTGGTGAGCTGGTTACTACAGACTGAGGGAAAATTTTTCAAAAGTTCTTCAGTTTCATTTTTCAGAAGTGATTTAAGCAGTTGGAACCCTACGCTGCAAATGTTTTGCCAATAAAAGCCTCCCCATCGAGACATACTTTATAAATACAAAAGCAGTATTTTTGCTGGCTTGGAATATGTACACTCAAACAGCTACTGTGGCACAGCTGCAGGTTCTCCTCTCAGCATAGGTAAACCGCCTCCCCAAGAGGTGGTAGCTAGATTGATGGAAGAAATATTTCATTGACTAGCATTATCTCCACACTGAAGGTTAGGTTGAGATAGCTATGTCTCTCAGATGTGTGGATAGGCTGATGTAAATTCCCAACACAGATCAGCCTGTGGCTAAATCTCCTCTGAGAGTGATATTAGCAGGACTCTTTGCTGGTGCTGTTAGGTCTTTTGCCAGCATGGCTAATTTGGCTGTGTGTTGTTTTTCTCACACTTCTAGCCAATGTGGCTATGCCAGCAAAAATTCATAGTGTAGACCAGGCTTATGTCTCTCTGAACATTTTACCCTTAAAATAAACGAGAAAATCTCTGCCAAATCCTTCCAAGCTAAACTCAGAAATGATCTTTAATTGTTTTGAGGTCAGGTTGAAAGTTCAGAACTCAAACTGCTTGAAGAGAGGGCAAGTTGGTCACAGCTGAGTTTTTCACCTCACCTCATAAAAATATAAGTACATACTAAAGTGCCTGTTTTAATGCTAACATAAATATATTGGAGTACGTTGGAGACCACTCAGTGTTTCCCACTGGGCAATTCAAATACTGCCTGCATAACATTTGCTAAAAAAGCAGTGTTGTATGTGCCTCTGTATTATTAACTGATTGTTTAAAGGTAAGAGGAGCAGTGATTCTTTATTAATACAGCATGGTTCATCTAAAACAAAAAATGTGGAATGTAGTAATTTAAACATCTAACTAAGGATTGACTGAAAATATGGCAGTAGTCATTTAAAAATGCAGGTACATTTAAAAAAAACTCTACTAATGATGTAGCAGAGGGGCAGATATCTGTTTTCAGACAAACACATACAGTAATTCCTCATTTAACATGTGCCCACTTAACACGTTTTTGCGATAGCACAATTTTTTTTGTAGGGAATGTTTTTTGAATTACACTACTATCCCCAGAATAACACGATTTCCCCAGCCGGCCCATTGCCGGCGACTGAACGGGGCTTCCCCCGCCTCCCTGAAAAGCGGTGGAGGGTTCGCCGCTCGCCGTTCCCCGCTGACTCCCCTTCGCTGGACACCTTGCCCCCTCTCCTCCGCCCTCGTTTGCAGGCCGGCGGCTGGGTTTCCCCAGCCAGCCCGTTGCTGGCGGCTGGGCAGGGTTTCCCCTGCCTCCCTGCAAAGTGGCGGAGGGTTCGCCGCTTGCCACGCCGTTCCCTGGCAGACCCGTCACAGGGGCATACTCTCAACCCAATCCCCCTCCCCTCTCCTCCCCTTCCCTTCCCTTCCCTTCCTTTCCCCAGAGCCTAACATCTCTCCTCCCTGCTGTAACCCAGTCCCCTTTCTCCCCCAACTTTACGTCCCGGTCCCAACAGACACCACAGCTTGTAATGCGACCCCCACCTTTTCCATTATTTTCAATGGGAAAATTGACCCCGCATAACACGTTTTCACTTAACACGATCATTTTCTGAAACATATGAGGAATTACTGTACTAAAAACCTTTAAAACAGTGGTTTATTGAGTCTGAGCAAAATGTTTTCCCACCCACGCCCTTTTATAGAGTAAGATAATATATGGCATTTAGCAACTATCTAATCTTCTGGTTTTCTTTACCAGATATTCTTCAACTAGCAGCAGTTTTAAGAAGTCCATGAATAATGTTGTAGATTTGACAGCAAACTAAAGAAAATCATGTTACAATGTTTTGCATTTTTATACTGTTAGTGCCTTTTGTTTGAGAATCTCAAAGCATTTTATTTATTATCCAAATGGTAGGGTGATTACTTTCAAGGTGAAGCTGTGCTGGGCTGCTTGACAAAATACTGCATGATTAAGGTAATATAGTAAATGCTGCTTAGTTGGTACACGCTTGATCAGAAGACATTCCAGGTAACTGATTTAAGCCCAACAATACTTAATTGCAATGACTGCTGCTTAATGGGGATGATAATTATGTGCAATGGGACACCTTCAAATGATTTATTGGTGCTCTAGTCTTGTGTCTCCCTCATGTGTGGCTCTGTTTGTTCGTCTACAGACAACTTCCAGACCTTCAATAAATAACCATGATGCATTCAGAAAGTATATGAATTGTTGCCTGTTGCTGGCTGTTAGTCTGTTCCTTTCATATTAGTGACTTTACCAACCCTAAATGTTTGAAGAGTCATGAGCCAGGCCCCTTTCCCCACCAGTCATTTGCCAAATCCTGAGGTTTATAATTATGGATTCTGGGTTCTTTTGATTTGTCCTCTGGTATGGAACCTTTAAGATGATCTTGGGTCACATTTTCAGGCTCTTTTTTCTGCTACTGTGAGGGCTAGAAATGTAAATGAAAGCTGAGATTTTTTTTGTAATAATTTGTTTTCAGGAGGTGAGGCTTTATGTAAAACATCAAATAGGAGATCGATAAAATCACAAGGGTTCACATATGGGCTGTCATATGAGGAGTGATTAATAAGATTGGGACTTTTCAGCTTGGAAAAGAGATGACTAAGTGGGGGGATATGAGAGAGGTCTATAAAATCATGACTGGTGTGGAAAAAGTCAATACAGAAGCATTATTGACTCCTTCCCATAATGCAAATTAAATTAATAAGCAGCAAATTTAAAACAAATAAAAAGGCAGTATTTCTTCTCACACTGTACAGTCAGTCATTTGAACTCTCTTGCTAGAAGATGATGTGAAGTACAAGACTCTAGCAGGGTTAAAAAAAAAGGGGGGGGGGAGAGGGCTAGATAATTCATGAAGGATAGGTCCATCAATTACTATTAGTCAAGATGGGTAGGGATGGTGTCCCTCTGTTTGTCAGAAGCTGGGAATAGGCAACAGGGGTGAAGTTACTTGATGATTACCTATTCTGTTCATTCCCTTTGGGGCATCTGGCATTGGCCACTGTCAGAAGACAGGATACTGGGCTGGATGGACCTTAGGTCTAAC
Source organism: Apalone spinifera (assembly GCA_030068395.1). Lineage (NCBI taxonomy): Eukaryota > Metazoa > Chordata > Testudines > Trionychidae > Apalone > Apalone spinifera. The sequence continues at coordinate 95,572,210 of JANRFK010001234.1, forward strand.
CTGTAGGTGGTTATGTTCTTATGTGTTCTCACTCATTTTATGCTATAAAACTTGAAACATACGTAGGTTTTGACATAGATTCCTGCATGTAATTTTTAATGATAGCAACAATAAAATGTTGAATACTGCCATTATTTGAAAACTAGACAAGAGTCTGTCAACAAAACTTGTGGAGATTTACAAAAAAATGCATGACAATGGAGAATATTTTTGTTGTCAAGCTTAGAACCAGCCAACATTACCCTTTTTTCTGAAGTGAAAAGACACTTTAGGATCTAGTATAATTACTCTTCCTTCAGAAATCCTTAACTTTTTCATTTTAGAGTAACTGAACAGCAACAAATTTGTGACTTGCCAAAGATCAAATAGGAAGCTTATAGCAGAGCACACATCTCTGAGATGGAACACTCATGTTTCCTCCACCAGCCAAATCAATTATCATATAAGTTGCTTCAAATCAGGCTGAGAATTCTTACTCTCTTTTGTAAATTGCTTTGAGATCCACAGATGGGAGAAGTACAAAAATGCAATGCATTATTATTAGCCATGTTCTTCAAAAAGGTAACTAAATACAGAGAATTTCAATGACATGGATAGGCTGACAAATGGCTTAATAGATTGAACAGTGTCTCTCTTTACCTTAGGATTGATAACGGGGTGAGCTTTCATTCCATGTATTTAAAAATCGTGGCCAAGATTTTCAAAAAGTATGTTGGTTTTTGGTGTCTTAATTTTGGTCCCCATAATCTCTATCTCTGTTTAGCTACATAAATGAAAAATTAAAAATAATTTGAGACACAAATTCCCCATCATCTGGGACATTCCGGAAATACAAAAGAACTTTGTTTCAAAGTCTATTTAAGTGAGAATAGTGTACTTATCTGCATCATCCTTTACAAAACTCAAGCACTTACTTGCTTTTTTTTAGTAATTGAATAATTAAGGAAATAAATCTAACTGTAAATCTAAATGTAATCACATATTTTAGTCTTCTCAAATATGAAGAAACACATATATTACCACAATGCATTTGACCAAATAAATCCTGTTTCATCAGTAATCTGCAAATATAAAACCCACAGATCTCCCAGAAAAAGAATAATAAAAATTATATATGTACAATCAATTTTTATATGTATCTGAGAAAGTTCAGTCCCTACTGTAAACCAATCTACATACATACTTTTTCATAAATTGGTAGTTATGCACTTTTCCTATTAAACACAATAAGAAATAAGAAACAGCATTAAGTAATGCATAAAACATTCTATCAGTAAATGATTTGGGAATATTATCAGTTAATCTATCAGAATACCTCACAACATATTTAGGTATCAAAATCACAGAGCTTTTTAAAAAGTCAGCAGTCTGAGTCAAAGTTGAGGTGGTTGTGATATGGATGAATTATGCACTTACAATAATAAGTTGAACAAGACTTCAGATGGTGATAATCAAGGTAGTTGATATACTCTAACTGAAATTTTGTGTGTACACTGTGTAGTTTGAGTAAGAGATAGGAAGTCCCACCTGTTCATTCCCATGTTTGAGAGTTCTTAAATTGTATAAACAATGTGATAGAGAAATTCATTGTTACTGCCTAGTAAGTTGAACTGGTTTAAAAATGAAATGTTTAGGGGATTTTATTCAAATACAGTCTCTTTTTTTTTTTAATTGGGGATTCCTTATTCTGGGATGGATGATCATCTGGCTAGGCCTACTGAATGAGTGTTCTTGTGCAATGACCAAAGAGAGAGGAAATTATTATAACTTGGCATATGTAAAGTTGTTTAACAAAACATTCAGGTGTGAAACACCTTAGTTGGCTGCATGTAACTATTTTGAGTGACCACTTTCCCTTCAACTGAGAGCTGGGAACTTCTGTCTGTAGCTCCTTCTCTCCCTCCATCATATGGTGGCAAGATCTGTCTATTCAGAGTAATGATATGAGAGAATTCTGGCAGCTCAGCCTATAGGCTATTGAAGCAGGGGGTGAGGATCCTGTTTTGAGCAGTGACTTGTCACTACCCTAATTTGTAGAAGAGGCTGCTGAGCACTTGTATAATTGTTCTAGTGTCTCTTACTGATAATGCTAATAGCCTCTTCTCGTTCATTATTTATTGTTCTGCAGTACCCAGAAGCTTGCTAGGTTCCTCTTAGAACAAATAAGAAAAGTCCACGCCCTGAGAACTTGCAAATTAACTCATAAGTCATATGTAGGGTCATAGCAGATTCACAACCATGAAAAACATATTTGACCATGAAATCTGATTTCCTCTGTGAAATCTGGCTGTTGTAGGGGAAACCAGATATCACAAAGCTGGGCAGCCAGACAGCAGTGGTGGCTGTACTGGAGTCCAGTTCCATCAGCAGCAGCAGCACAGAAGTGAAGGTGACGTAGTATGGTATTGCCACCCTTCTGTGCTATTGGTGGTGGTAGTGCTGGTAAATTGTGTAAATGATATGATAGAAAAGTTCTTTGTTATTGCCTTATGCAGGGATTGCTTGGCTATGGATGGCTGTTGTTTAATCTGCCTTCCTATTGGCTGGTTTGATTTGCCCTCCTATTGGCTGTCTGCAGTGCAGCCTCTCTGGGCCTGCCTTTAACCTTTGCAAGGGACCAGTGCAGGACAGGTGCTCCATCATTCCCTGTTGTGGGTCAGGACCCCTCCCTGTTAAAATACCACAACATTTCAGATTTACATATCTGAAACTATGACATTTGATTTCAAAAATCCTGTGACCATGAAATCTGGCCAAAATGGACTGTGAATTTGATAGAGCTTTACTCTTGTGACACACTGACTCTAGGCAGCAGAATACAAAGAATGGGGATGAAAATGGGTTATAGCAACAAGAGCTCTTCAAGTACCTTACACAGCAAAGTTGCTGTGCATCATGGTGGGATGGGTTTTTTTCCTACACTTAAAACAGACAAAATTGTGTTCGCTTATTTTTTTTGTGGGAGTTGCAATAGAAATGGAACTTAAGGGGGGATTTAAATGAGAACATAAGTGGTCCTGAGGATTAGCCTCGAAAGGACTGTAGGAAAAGAGATGGAGAGACTTGTGGGAGAAAGAGACAAATGTTAGAGACACTACTGCTAGATGGTGGTAGTGCTTCTAGTGTCATAAACTGATATTTCTATTAGTGTTATAACTGTTGTTAGTGTCTATTACGAGAAATAATTTCTCTATCGGGACAGTGAGTCATGCTGTCTCTGTGGAGAGAAATGTATTGAAAACATGAAGTCTAGGGAATTATGTTATTGTTTTAGGAAAATGCTGAAATAGATCTTCTCCAAAGTCTGCATTCTAAGTGGGCTCTTTTCTGTAACCTAAAGAATAGGAGAGGAGAGCATGCAAGAGTAGTTAATGTTACATGTAGTGGCAGCGTAAACGATGTCTTCAGGAGAAATATGAAAAAGACAGTAAAGGATCTGAGAAGGAAATAGGTAAGTGAAAAATTAGATCTGGCTCTCCAGCAGTGATGTCATCCCTGAAGCAAGGGAATACGAAAAGTGCCACCTTCTCCAAATTAATGACAATATCAGGAATGGAAAGACAATGGCATGACCTGGTGGCAGGTGTTACAAACAGTAGAACAATCAATTTAAAGTTCTTATATACAACACACCTGTTAGAACCACTGAATTGTAATAGCAATAGCTTCGATTCTGAGTAGGCAAAATATAATTCTTGTTGATCATTTCAATTGCAGTAGCGCCTACAAGCCTCAACCTGGCCAGGCTGCTTCATGTTAGGTGCTGTACAAACACCTGATAGCTGACAGTCCCTGCTCTCTTAAGAGCTTACAGCAAAGATGAGATGACATGCAGATGAGACAAACAAGCAAGTGAATGGAGGGCAGATGAAGCATCAAATAATGGGATGTTTTAGCACACATTAGCTGTGTATGCAATTTGTAGCCAATCAGTAGCAGCAATCACTGTAATCACAACTTGCCACCTGCCTTGCTGTTATCAGATAGCAGCTTTTTGTATGCATTACATTTTTTAAAAGTCTCTTTCAAACATTGCACCTGAGGCTGAAGAATTGAAAGAGGAAATATTCTGGGCTTTAAAAAACAGGAGGAGCAGCCCGGGGAGAGCTGGGGAAGGAGGAAAAAGGATAAAACAAAGGAGAAGGGCTCTGATGGAGCGGAATGGGTAAGTGACATAAGGAAAGTTCCTTCAGAAAACTCTCTTTTCTACAAGAAAAGGTAGGTAGTGTAAAAATGAGTGGTGGGACTGCAAGTGCTAATATGGCTGTGCTGCTACTGCTGCCTGACTGGGAAAACAGCCTGTGCTATTTATAGTCTCAAAAGAATGAGAATATAAACATCTGCAAGAGTCATGGCAAGCCCAGAGCCCATCTAAGCACAGCTATGCTTGTCCATCATTTCCACGCAATGTATTGTTGTTACTGTGGTAGTGTTTAGGAGCCCTCCATCTCTGATCAGGACTCCATTGTGGTAGGTGCTGTATAAGCACAGGACAAAATGACAGTCTGTGCCCCAACCAGTTTACAATCTAAATAGACAAGATAGAGCAGGTGGAGATTGGCAGATGGATGACATAGGGAAACCTTGAGCGAATATTATGTAGCCTCTATAGCCCTTATTGTACAAGGAAAACAGTGAGGGAAACCCCTACTGACCCTAGTGCTTTCCTAGCAGATACTTTCCCTTTGTCCTCAGTGGAGCTCTTTGTGCATAGAGAGGCTTGCCAGTGCTGTTCCTTTATAATGGAATTGTGGGGAAGGAGAGACTCAAGAGGGGCAGGCATTGACAACAAGAGTCTGCTTGCACCCATTTAACAACCACATTAGTGAAGCCAGACATACTTGGAGGGAAGTCATGGCATAGAAATAAAAACAACTGCCACTTAGCCAGTTTATTACTTCAGTGACTAAAATAATGGCTGCGGCTTGTGGTTACTTGCCACTTTATTTGCTGCAGAATAGGGAGCTCAATCATGCTGTTGCTTGTGTGGTTTTAGTTTACTATGTGCCTTTGCATCTTGTAAAACACCCTATCTAGCTTTACAAAAGATGCTTTAAATTTAAGAACAAATGTGAACTGAGGTCTCTGCTGGTCATGCTTTTCTGTTCTGTGTGATAGTACCACAGCTATGTATTATGTGAACAGGCAAGAGGGAGCACACTAAGGTGCAAGAGGCAAGCTGGTTGTGGTAGTTCCACATCAATGAAAGCATTACTCCGATAGCCAGCTACTTGCCCCAGGCGTCCATAATCACCTCATGGACCATTTCAGCAGGCATTTTCCTCTTAGTCATGAGTAGTTTCCAATGTCAAGCATTCTCCAGGACATCTTCACAGCTTGGGGCATTCCAGGGACAACAGAAACTGTCATCTGTTTTGCTCTGGAGGGGGCATAAGTCCGGGCTTCCTATCCAACACTTTCCATCTCACCTGGCAGTCGGCTCTCCTGTACACTTTCCCCTTTGGTCCCAATAATCCCACAAGTCATCCTCAAGCGGAAAGCAGATCAAGCAAAGCTCATTCTTGTTGCCCAGCGTGGCTGAGGCAGTGCTGGTTCTCTGACCTTATCACACTTTCCTTTCAGCCTCCCATACCCCTTCCTTTTCATCCTGACCCACTCACACAGAATTATGGCCACACATTGCATCCCATGCTCAACTCCTTGCATTTTGCTTTGTGATTGAATGAGGAGAGAGAAAGTTGTTTGGTGGCTTTTCAACAACAGCTGCTCAACAGTTGAAAACCTTCTACCAGCATGGTCCATTCAGCACATGGAAACCATTTTTTGGGGGGATTGGTGGTTGTCCCTGGACAGAGCCTGACAGATGCTGGTTTCTGTCCAGGAAATCTTAGTGTATTGTTTGCATCTTCAGCTGTTGAGACTCGAGCTTAGTTTAGTGAGAGTGCATCTGGCAACAATTTAGCATTTCATTCCCTCATTCAGGGAAATTCAGTCTTCTCCAGTACCATGATAGCAAGATTCATAAAAGGGCTTCTTTGCTTCCATCCTCTGGTCCCAGAACCAGTTCCTTTAAGGACTTTAATAAAAGGCTCATAGGTGCTGGAACTAGGGGTGCTGCAGGTTTGAAGTGGTTTTCATTATATAGAGGTTTGCCATTGGTTAAATGGCTCTTAGACCCTCCTCCCCATAAAATTTTGTTCCAGGACCTATTTTGGCCCCTGAATCTTGTTCCTTTCCACTTTTTGTGTGAGAGAACGATATGTCTGATAGTGACAAATCCAGAAGGAAAGTCTGTGAGTTGCAAGGTCTGCTAGCAGCCCCAACACAGTAGCATTTGATTTTAGAAAGGGGATGACACAAAAATGATGAGTTAGTTAAATGGAAATTAATAGGTACAATGCCAAAAGAGAAATCCCTGCAAGCTCCATAGGAACTTTTTAAAGACCCCATAATAGAAGCTCAGCTTAAATGTATACTCCCAATTAAAAACAAACAAACAAAAGAACCCCAAAAGATGCTACTATTATTAAACAACAAAGTGAAAGAAGCAGTGAGAAACAAAAAGGCATCCTTTAGAAAGTAGAAGTTAAATCCTAGTAAGGAAAATAGAAAAGAGCATAAATTCTAATAAATGAAGTGTAAAAATATAATTAGGAGGGCCAAAAACGAATTTGAAGATCAGCCAAAAACTCAGAAAGTAAAAGCAAACCATGTTTTTTAAGTACATCAGAAGCAGGGAGCCTGCTAAACAGCCAGTGGGGGTCACTGGACAAAAGAGATTCCAAAGGAATATTCAAGGACAATAAAGCCATTGTGGAGAAACTAAATGAATTTGTTATATTGGTCTTCATGACTGAGGAAGTGAGGGAAATTCTCAAACCTGAGCTATTTTTTTTAGGTGACAAATCTGAGGACCTGTCCCAGATTGAGCTGTCATGATAGGAGGTTTTGGAACAAATTGATAAATAGTAATAAGTCACCAGGATCAGATGGTATGCCCCAAGAGTTTTGAAGGGAGACAAACGTAAAATTGCAGGACTACTAACTATGGTATGTGTAATCTATCATTTAAATCAGATTCTCTACGAGATGACTGGAGAATAGCTAATGTGACGTCAATTTTTTTAAAGGGGCACCAGATGAGTTCCTGGCAATTACAGGCCACTAAGCCTGACTTCAGTACTGGGCAAACTAGTTGAAAAAATAGTAAAGAACAAAATTGTCCAACATGTAAATGAACATAATTTGTTGGGGAAGAGACAACATGGCTTTTGTAAAGGGAAATCATGCCTCACCAATCTACTAAAATTCTTTGAGGGGGCCAACAAGCATATGGACATGGGGAAACTGGTAGATATAGGGTACTTAGATTTTCAGAAAGTCTGTTCTAAGCAAAGTAAGCTGTCATGGTTTAAGAGGGGAGACCCTCTCTTGGTTGATAACTGGTTAAAAGATAGGAAAGAAGGGGTAGGAATAAAAGTTTTCGGAATGGAGAGAAACATACTGGTGTTTCCCAGGGGTCTGTGCTGGGACCAGTCCTAATCAACATATTCATAATTGATCTGGAAAAAGGGCTAAACAGTGAGGTGGCAAAATTTGGAGGTGATAAAAAACTACTGAAGAGTTACATCCTAAAAAGATTGAAAAGAGCTACAAAAGGATCTCATCAAACTGGATGATTGGGCAACAAAATGGCAGATGAAATAATAAATGCAAGGTAATGCATGTTAGAGAAAACAATCCCAACTTTACATATGTAATGACGGAGTCTAAATTAGCTTTGCCCCTCGAGAGAGATCTTGGAGTTGTTGTGGATAATTCTCTGAAAACATTCCACTCGTATAGTGGCAATCCAAAAAGCAAACAGAATGTTGGAAATCATAGAGAGAGAGAAAGATCAGACAAAAAATATGTTGCCTCTATATAAATCTGTGGTATGTCACATCTTGAATACCGCATGCAGATGTTGTCATCCCATCTTAAAAAAAATTAAAATTAGAAAAGGTTCAGAAAAGGGCAACAAAAGTGGTTAGGGATATAGAAAGTCTGATATAGGGATTAATAAGACATGGACTCTTCAGCTTGGAAAAGAGACTACTAAGGGGGAATAAGATAGAGATCTATGAAATCATGACTGGTATGGAGAAAGTAAACAAGGAAGTGTTGTTTATTCCTCATAACACAAAAACTAGAGATCACCAAATGAAATTGATAGGTAGCAGATTTAAAACCAAAGAAACTATGTTTTCATGCAATGCATAGTCAGTCTTTGGAACTCTTTGCCAGAGAATGTTGTCAAATCCAAGATTATAAGAGGATCCAAAAAAGAACTAGATAAATTCATGGAGGATTAGCCTAGGGCTATTAGCCCTGATGGGTGGGGTGGTGTGCCTAGCCTCTGTTTGTCAGAAGCAGGGAATGGGCAACGGGATGGATCACTTAATGATTGCTTGTTCTGTTCATTCCTTCTGGAGCACCTGGCACTGGCCACCGTCAAACAGGCTACTGGACTATGTAGACCTTTGGTCTAACTCATTTTGGCTGTTCTTATGGTCTTAAGTTTTCCTTATACATTGTTCTTTAAGGACAAAGTGACTTTATGGCCACAAGCCAAATTTTTGTCTGATGTGGCCTTTTCAGTTTCCTTTGAACCAGGAGTATATTTACCTGTGTATTCTCATCAGCTACATACATCTCTGGAGAAGTAGTGTCTCTCCAGATGTACGATGTCTGGCTCTCTATCTAGACAAGACTGAGCCATTCTGTGCTTTGCCTTGCCTGTTTGTGTCACATGCAGATTGTATGAAGAGACAGTCTCCTCACTAACAATTCCTTTCAGGGCAGATGCAATTTTTGGTAGCATTGTCCTACATTTTAGGTAGAATCTGAGCCCTGCCTTCAGGGTAAGTACTGCTTGTGAGTCACCTAAGTAGAATATATGGCTGTATCTACTGAAAGAAGAAGAAATGGTTACTTACTGAAAGTGAAAATGTGATGCAGATGAGTATTCTATAAGCCACCCTCTGTTCCTCTCTGCATTGGAGTCTAGTCTCAGGGCATTCAGAGTGAAGGAGCTTAGAGGGGTTGAGGGAGTGCCAATCATAGGCAGTGGAAGGACTGGGCATGAACACTGCCCCTCTACAATATTCTCTGGCTTTCTCTTGATTCTTTAAACTTTTTTAGTTAAAGTTGAAACACAAAAAATCCTCCTTAACTAAAGAAATAAAATGTCTCTGGGTCTTCCAAAGAGAGCTCCAGGAAAACTAGATAATTCCTGATTTAATATTGACATTCTTGATTTTTCTATGACAAATTAGTTGGGAATAATAACAATAGAAAACAACAGAAAAATCTATTTTTTTTCAGAAGCAAACCGTGTTAGTCATCTTCATATATCATAAAGAAAAAACAAAACAAACAACTCCTCTCTTTCATTTGCTAATCACCTTTCATGCATTTCTGATTCCATTGTTTGGCATGGAAAAGGGACTAAATATCAGAGAAAGTTCTAGTTTGATTAATATATATCGAAGGATGTTTGTATCTTTTGAATATTTAGACATTTTTAGTCTATTTTGAGACAAGTAATACCAATCCATGGATCTTTCTACTAATTTTTGCTGCTCCCTGATGTAAAATTTAGTTAGAAGATGCAGAGTTGGGAGCAGATCAGTTTTGGCACACACTCCCAAAAATATTGCATAGGTGCAATGGAAAGTTAAGATGTGCACCATGTAGGATGCACAGGTACTCTGTCCTGGCTCAGAGCATTGTAGGGTGAACAAGCAAGGCAGCACAAGGCCTAATAATTAAACCAGATTTTTTTTAAAATAACCTGGTGCAATGGTGACATGGGGGAGAGTTAAAACTGTTAGATCTCTCACTCCAAGTGTTCTGTCAGGGAGGATACCTGAGCTGGGTATCACGTGGGCCAAGACAGGCATGAATAATTTTCCATTAAGAAAGTGCAACTGATCTCAGTCATTGTCTGATTTGTGATCAAGTCAAGCAGTGTCTCCAGCAGGAGTTAAATCTTGGCAGGGCCACTGTCGGAACTGACAGAGGCTGTGCATTTATGGTAGCAATCTGGATCTCTGGCCTCATAATAATTCCTTCTATACTAAACATCTTTTTGGAACATGTACTTGCTGGTGGGCAGCTTAGTAAATTTACATCCTAATTTGGCAAAGGCAGTGCGGTATCTTCCTTTCCAGTGTATAATTGGACACCTTTTAAGATCCTTAAGTGGTTCATTGATGTAGCAGCACAGTGTTATTATTCTGCCTGTTGCCTCGTTGGCAAAGAAGTAACTTGTACCAGGTTTCTTCCAATGCTCATGTCTATAAAATGTTGTGTCATAGAACTGCTTCTCTAACCACTTCTGGGAAATGAGTTCTGCAAGGTAATTGCAAGAGCAGCTGCTCCCTACACTGTGCCCAACTGAGAAGTATATTCTGTCGTGCCAGTTGATTTGCCATTCTGCACAGACACAGTTCTGCGATCATCCTAATTTGGGCTGTCTTCTGGTGAAGCTGTGAAGTCTTGAACCTTGGATTCATAGTGAACCAGACTTCTTTGTGCACACTTCCTACATCAGGAAAGTTTTTTGTTTTTGTGAGAACTGTCCTGCGCTGCCCAAATCTTATGAGTGTTCTGGCTTGACTCAGCAGACATATCTCTAGTGACAGTCTCAAATGGAACAAGTTCTGTGCATATCTGCTGTGTCAAATTCCATTGGGCGTGAGGATAGTTTGGAAAGAGTATGATCTAAAAAGCATCCAAGTACAGCTTGTTTCCATATGTGAAAGTATTCAAGGTACATTTTTTAAATTTTTTCATCCTGTATACTAAATAGGATTTTCACAGCCTTAGAAGGGAGACTGAAATGGACCACTTTTCCCCCACTGAAATAAAATTCCTTGTATACATGGATCACTGAAAGAAATGGAAACAAGACTAAAACATGCAACATGCCATATTTGTAAAGCCACTGCCTCCAGAGTGTGTTCAGCACACTGCCACTGGCATGCATGCTGTCCTCAGTCCTTGTAATGCAAACCACCCTTTTATTTGTACCTCCGGGGTTCAGAATTTTAGTGTTATTTCAGGCACAACTGTTAGAGCCTTGGTGCCATCGACACTCCAGCAAAAGATGCCAATGAAAAGAGAGACACACATGAAACATACTGATTGCTTGTTTAGCTCTCAGTAGTGGCATGCCTCCTGGCCCAGTTCTTTGAGAGTCCATACAACAGAGACTTGATAGGGCCTGGTGTATATATTGGGAATTTCAGCAGAACAGAAATTAAATCTTAAAGGATAATGTGGGCTCTGAGCACTGAAGGAGTATCTGAAAATAGGTATTCAACGTGGAAAATGGCTGCCATTTTGTTGGTTTTTTTTCAAGTGAAAGCTGTAGCTCTCATGAAAGTTGTGATTTAAACTTTGCATTTTCTTTTGTAAGTTGGTTGAATTACATTTGTTGGCAATAGTGTTACAAATGGAGCCTTCCATTTGCAACCAGGGCAACCAGGAATGGTGTGCCACATTCGTGGCCCTTCTCCTCAGTGGGCCATAGCAACCAGTGGCCTATTATGGTTCCAACTGCATCCCTGAGCTCCCATCTGTCCCCCCTTCCACCACACAACTCTCGTGTACCAGGGCACCAGAGCCCTACACTTATTTGCTCCTCCCTTTCCCTCCCAGAACTTTTGGAGCCTGTGAATTGCCTGATTGATGCTCTATTCCCACTCTTCTTTCTCCCTCCTGGAGCTGGAACACAGAGCAGTTCTGATGGCAAACACAGTAGCATGATAAAATGTAGTAGTGGTTGCAGAGCCATTGGACTGGTAGTTTCAGGATTGTCCCTATTATTGTATAGCTCCATCAGAGCTTAATATTGGATACTTAAGAGGGGCTGGAGGGACGATGTGGTTAGTTCATCATATTCTTTCCCTGCCTTTTGTTTTTCTGGGCAAATCCTTACTGATTGAGGGAAATACACCATGCAGATGACATTTAATTCCTTCCTGTGGGAGTGGAAATATCACCTGCGGGTTGTAATTTGAAGTTTTAAAATTGTGATTTGAGGATTTCAGTAACTCATCCAGACGTTAAGAGTCTATTAGTAGAGTGAGTGGGTGAGGTTCTGTAGCCTGGAGATCGGACTAGATCAGTGGCTGCATGCAGCCCATTGGGATGTTACCTGTGGCCTACAAAACATTTCAATGACTGTTGCCCATGTGTAAGGTTGCCAAATTCTGCTGGTTTCCTTGTGGTTTCCAACAGGTTTTCTTCCCATTATTATTGACATAACACACATGTAAAGCAAGGGCATGTGAAGTGCATGATGATTGCACACAACATTGACTATGAGAGATGAGTGCTCGCTCTGCATGCAATCAAAATGCTGCTATGGTTCTGTCAGAACACCCTCAAATTCTAGGTACGCAAGTGCAATCAGCAAAACTACTCTATCCCGGGAGACCATCTTGGCTACCATAATCTGGTGGCTCATTGAGATGGAGGGTCATTCATGCAGCCCACTCCCTGGCTTAAGTTGCCCATCATTGGACTAGATAATTATGATGGTCCCTTCTGGCTTTGAATGTGTGAGTCTGTGACTAGCCCTTACTGTGGGACTAATGAACAGGCAGAACAGAATGTGTAGCAGAAGCAGAATTGGAAAAAGTTCGTATAATGCTACTCTCTAAACTTTTATTTGAATCCATTACAATGGATCCCCTGAAAGAGAATTTTGATTAATGCTGGACTTTTTTTTTTTTAACATTTTCTCAGCTTTTGAAATGGTGCAACTCATTAACACCAAGAACTTGTTCTTAAGTTTAAAGGTTTTCTTTGGCAGGGTGGAGTACCTGTGGATAAGAGGAGCTTTGCTTGTTTGTTTTTTCTAGGTGAAGACGGTTAAGATTCAGCTCTTCAAGAATGCTGCTAATGTCATCTTCTGATGAGCTAGCCACACACATGCATGTTCTGCTGCAATATTAAGTTTCCTTTATCTTACCTGTGCTTGCAGCTGCAGCCACATCGATTTCCATCCTTTTACACAGCAAAAGCACAAGCTGGCTTATTTTATAATACATTTGAGGTAGTAAGACTCCTTCCCAGCCAACAAATGTTTTTTCTTTGTCAGATAAAGCACTGATGTTTGGTTTTTGCTTGATCGCTGAGACTGTGGGTTGTTTTCTTGAAGGTGGCACAGTCGTTATCTTTCTTCCATCACAGCTATGACCAGAAGCCATTTTTTTAACTAACTCGACTTTGCTCTTTGTAGTAGAAGTCTGTGAATTGCTACTTATTTGTAGTATGTGTGGTGAAAATGACACCTCTAGGTACAAGTGTATATATGATAGAAGATGCTCTTCCCCTAACAGTAGAGAGACAAATTAAGAGGGGTTCTTTCATGTCAATAGCACAACCAGATCAATTGGTAGTTCTTGTTAAATGCAGCAAAGCATTAACTCTCAAGATAGACAACAGATGACAAAGCACCTAGGGAGAAAGAAGGTCAGTTCCCAAGCCTGGGAAGAGCAGTGGTTGCCCTTGCCTAGAGTACAATTTACCCAAGGAACCTTGCTGTTTGCTCAAAGCAGGGACTGAGCAATGCATGCTGTTCCAATAGCAGTGGCCCAGTAGCAGAAAGGTTCTTTGGCTGAAATGAAAATTTCAGTGTCTGAGAACTGGTAGAGCTACTGTCATTTTATGATGAGTATTACTTGACACAGGAGACTGAATCAGCAGAGCAGCAGCTGGCAGGACAAAAACTACCAGGGTCAAAGCATGTATCTTATTTGTGTAAACAGGGAATAGTGTATCTACTGCCAAGCACTGAAGGCACAAATATTGAGGGCTGTTATCAACTGAGCAAATGAATCCCCTATCGGCAGCATTATAGGGGCATGTACCTCAAATACTGGCAATGATAGTAATACACCATTATGGGAATGTTTTTGGTTTTTTTCCTCCACTGTTTAATATGGGTCCTTTCTAAATATGAGATTCATGTTTGCTTTACTTTAGTTTTTTAGGAAGTAAATGTCCCTCCTATTCCAGTCTCTTTAGCAGCTTCTGCTTTGCGAAAGGATTTCCTACTCTGCTAAGCGGTGTCTTGGCAATGTCTGATGAATGTACCAGTTCTTTAGCATCATTTTCTTATGTCAATATGGTCGGATCTTGGTAACTTGAACCCTGTTTAACCAAAGCCCTAAGTTAGCCAAGGTCACAGAGGTTTGATTTCATTGCATAAGTTATAAGAACATAAGAATGGCCATACTAGGTCAGACCAAAGGTCACCTTGCCCAGTATCCTGTCTTCTGACAGTGGCCAATGCCAGATGCCCCAGAGGGATTGAACAGAACAGGTAATTGCCAAGTGATCCCTCCCCTGTCATCCATTTCCAGCCTCTGACAAACAGAGTCTTAATGTATTTGGTGCACTGGTTACATGTCAGCACGTAAATCTTTCCTTGATTGGCAAGTAATTGGACTAGATGACCTACCAGGCTTTTTTCCATCTTTAACTTCTAGGATTCTATGTACAGAAAGCTAAGCTGCCTCTGGGTCCTTGTGAGCCAACGGGCCTGGGGAAAGGAAGCTGTCAGTGACTGAAGAAGCTCTTCAATAGACTTTAAATTGTGTGCTGCCTCAGGGGACCCTAACTCCAGGCCTTCACAGCCTGCAGAGCAGGCTCCCCCAGTTATCCAGATCCACATTGTTTGGAGTTTTCAGGTGTCTCTCCAGACCTGTGGATAACAATTTTCTACCACATAGTGTTCTGCTGCCCTTTTATTTTGAATTGCTGTGCTCCCAGCTCCCAGTGGTGTTAGCTAATCACTCCCTGCCCCTCCCCCCCACAGAGGTGGTTTACATAAAGCGCTAGAAGATATCTCACCTAGCTCTCATGTGGTGAGGGCCACACTTTCAATTTAAAGCGCTGCCCTGGCTGCGCTTTAAACTGTTAAATGTAGACAAAGCCTAAGTATTTTTTTTTCTCTGAGCTTTTCCCTTCAGCAGTTTTTGCTCCCAGACACCTTGAGATGCTGTTCCCACTCTTGTTGGAGATTGCTTCTTTTTCTCTCTGGCTGCTTTCCACAGCTGTCCCATTGGCTTCAACAAGCAGAAAGGCACTTGCCTTGACACCCCTGCTCTCCCAACCCTTCCACAAGTGCAGCAGCAACACTTCTCATCCTCAAGAGAGGTAAAAAGGAAGAAGTGGAAGAGGAAGATGGAGATAAACACAAAGAATATAGCTGCTGCTCTGCAGCCTCACAACGGGCATTAGGGTGACCAGATAGCAAGTGTGAAATATTATAACAGGCATGGGGAAGCCTATATGAGACAAAGTCCCAAATATTGAGACTTTCCCAATAAAATTGGGAAATCTGGTCTCTACGGTGGGTCTGGGCACTGGTCTCTACAGTGGTTGCCAGGGCAGACCAGGCTCTGTTGATCCAACATGTCCCCTGCTGCAGCTTCAGTTTCTTTGGAGTGCCTGGAAGTCACCGAAATCTTCCATCCCCAGGTATAACCTACAGGGCAGGGTAATGGTGGAAATACTACCAGTGCTCAATTGGGGCAAATCCTCACCATAGCATCCCCTGTGCATCAGTGCAGTACAATTGAGATACACTATAACTCCAATGGAAATATGAATGATCAAGACAGGAATCTTCTCCCCTTAGTTTACACTTTGTTTAATTTTCTTTGACCATTTCTTCTCACTTCCATAAAATGTAAACGGCTTCTGGCTGGATAAACATTTGTATTTAAAATGCTTGAAAGAGAATAAATGTACACATCTTCCAATAACTGGAAGATGGACTTGGTTTGCCTGTTACTGTAACTCAGGAGTAATGCCATGGAAATCAGTGGTGCAACACCTGTACAAAACCAGTGAAAGTGAGAGCAGAATACGGTTTGTGATCATTTGAAAAACAACAGTCCTGTGGCATCTTATGGACTAACAGATTTGTTAGGGTGTGAGCTTTCCTGGGTAAAACCAACTTCATGCGATAAAGTGGGTTTTGTCCACAAAAGCTTATGCCCTAATAAATCTGTTAGTCCCTAAGGTGTAACAGGACTCCTTGTTGTTTTTGCAGATACAGATTGACATAGTTACTCCCTGAGACTTGTGATTATTTGAGTGTCTTGGCTCCCCTGGGGGTTATTTTGAAAAGTACTCATCACTGCCACTGAATTGTAAAGACAAGGCCAAGTTTCCATTTCTAGGTTTTTGGAAGACAGTAGCCAGCATACTGAGTAAATTGACAAAAATATATTTGCTTTTTTTTAGATCTCTGTCTTTTACTATTCTTCCAGAGATTGTATTGCCTATAAAAAGTAGTCTAAACTATAAACAGAATGAGAGTGATCTTGTGAGCTTTGTGGAAGATGGCTGCTCAACTTGCCTCACTAGGGGGCCCCATTTCCTCTTTTGGAATAGTAATTCTTATTGAAGAATATAGGTGTGGCACTGAAGCAATGTGGCAGGATTTACATAATGCTACCTGCAATGGAGGAGCAACTGAAGTTCACAAACAGCATTTTCTTCTCTCCTATAGGTAGTGGCTTCTAGTGCAGCAGTGAGAGGGCATGAAAGGAGATGGGACTGAAAAAAGAGATATAAGGATATTAAAGGGACAATGGAAATGAGATAAGTGTTGAGTAAACAAGAAGAAAAAGATGAGACATATAGGAAGGAAATGAAGAGGCAAGCTAGACAGTAAGGACAAATAAAGGGTGATATTTACAAAAGCACCTATTTTACTTAACTTCAATACCATTGACTTCATGAGAATAATTTTCTAAAGGCCTTAATCACTTTTGAAAATGGCATTGAAAATTTTACACCTCCCCAAAAAATCTTACCAAAAAAAGCTGCTCTTGTTCTATTCAGGTATTGGAAATGTAAAAAGCAATAGGGAATGCCAACTAACCAAAGCAGAGAGAGTAGAAAAAGTTAATGTATAAGAAACCAATGGGTGGTGAGATGAAATAATGTCCTTTAATAGCTTCCAGATGAGGGAGGAAGGGCACTTGGAATGGTTTTGATATGAATCACTTCCATTGGTAGTTCAGATCTCTGCCAGGATTGTGCAGCTGGACCCCATAGAGCATGGAAACCAGCTAATTCTTAAATAGAGAAGAGAGAGAGTGTGTGTGTGTGTTCAGTTCTGCATTCAAATGTCAGCCTGCATGCTCTGTTCAGCATGGGACAAACGCTTTGGCACCAGAGGGCTTCTGATACCAGGGACTCTAGGGAAATCACTTCTAGGCCTGAATTCTGCCAACAACACTCATCAGTGCTTAGATACCACAGTATGAGGTGCTATGTTTCTTTTAGATAGCAATTCCATGTGCCTGGAAAACTTCCAAATTCATCATAAACGAGGGTGCTCTATAGCCGAAGAGTCATTGTTTGGCAAATTCCCACGCACCCCATTCTGTACTGTATTGGCATCTGCTGATTAAATAACATTCTTTAATGTGACACCATTACTGCATGTCTTCTAGCAGAATTTCATTAAATCTCCACTTATTTTTGTAATTCAGTTTAAAAGGTAAGTACACTTCTTCAAAGAGCTGCAAGGCAAAAACAGCGTGTCTATGCACAACTAAAAAGTGGAAGAGCCAATTCACTGGAACTTAATTTGCTACATGCTGCAAAGGCTAATGAGGAATCTGTAGTACACAGGCAAAGAGAAAAGAGTAGGTAGGTGAAGAACATCCTACTTGAATGCCTTGACAGTTTATGGAATACTTATTTAAAAGTTTGCATGATGTTGCTGAAGTCCTTAAGGCAAAAAATTGAAAAGGAAAGTGCTTCAGTACTTCTGCTCTATTGTGTAAAGCGCCTCAATTATATTTACTCACAAGACCACATCTAATACCCTAACTGCTTTACCCTACTCTAGATAGCAGTATGTTTGAATCTTGTTTTCAATACATTATTTGGAAAAGGGAAGAGCATGGGGAAAAGCTGTGGAAAAAGTCTGAAACCTCTTTCCTATGCCCCACCACTTTGGCATAGTCTGGATGTTGAGAAAAAAGGTCCAACTACATTTATCCTATTTCTTCTGGACATTCTGTTCCAGCAGCTTTTGCTCTTAAACTAGGTCCTAGGTAGCCTGATAATGGGTGCACTAAAGATAGAGAGTTAGGTAGAAGATACAAAGTTTCTGTAATCACAAACTTAGAGGAAAAGAGCCATTCCTGAAACAACAATTAAAAGTGCATTTTTTTAATGAGCAGAATCAGATTGAAATATATCCTCTGGAATGGTGGTCAAAGCATGAAGGAGCATATATGGCATGTAAATACCTAGCAATGCCAGCTACAAAAGTTCCGTGTGAACACCTGTTCTCACTTTCAGGTGACAATGCTGCCTGCTTCTTATTTAAATATATTTATATAAATATAAACATATGTGTTTTATTTTGGTGAGTGGCTGAACAAGAGGTAGGAGTGAAGAGACTTATAGCCTCTAAAATTGTACATTGTTTTATTTTTGAGTGCATTTATGTAACAAAATACATTTGCAAGTTACACTCCAGTACTTGTATGAGTTGAATTGAAAAATGCTATTTCTTGTGTTAAAAATATTTGTATTCTCTTTTGTAATATGCCATTGTAATCTTTTGTAATAGAAATCAATATATATGAAAATGTAGAAAAACGTCCAAAATATTTTGTAATTTTCAATTGGTATTCTATTCTTTAACAATGCAATTAATTAATTATTTTTTGTAATTGCAATTAATTGTTTGAGTTAATTGCATGAATTAACAGCAATTAATTGACATACCTATTTAAACTAATAGTATTTTAAAATTAATAAAATTGGGTCTTTTTGTTTGCCTTCTGCATTTTTAGCATAGTCACATTGTCAAGCTTTTCTTGGTAACCATGATGGCAAAACATCAATGCTGTCATGTTGGTTGGGATTCGGGGAGGCTATATTTCCCCAAAAAGCCAGCTCTGACTCCTCCTTGCTTAATCCCCCGCTGCCCTTGTGGCTCCTCTCCAGTCCAGTGCCAAACTTGTAGATAGAATTCCAGTTCCAGTTGGGGGCTGTACACAAGTGAGAAACAAACAAACAACAACAACAGAAACACAGAGACATTCACCACATTCCCCTAGGGTTGCCAGATGATTTCAACAAAAATACTGGACACACTTGACATTATATCACAATCTACATTACATCTTATTTAGAAAATACGGGATATTATTTTTTTGGTTAGTCTCTAAAGTGTAACAGGAATACTGATTTTTTTTTTAAAATTTATTTGATGCTGAGATACTAGAGGAATGGGAACTGTTATGAGGAATGAGAGAGTACTTTGCTCATTCAAACCCGTCTGTTTCTGTTGAGACAGTTAAGAATGTGGCAACTGCGCTTTCCTTCCCCTTTCTCCCTACATTTCCAGGCAAATGTGGTCACTTTTCTGTTAGGAACTGGGTGAAAAACACGAGTCATTCACTCACTTCCTGCAGGCCATCAAGTTGCAAACAGATATATATGACTTTTAGCTGCCTGACCCTCAGCTTGAGCTATAGATGGGGAGGAGAAAGGCTACATATTGCATTACTTGTTCCCTGAGCCATTCATTCTACACTCCTCCCCTCCCCCAATATAGCTGTTGATGCTGATATCCGTGAGTGGCATGCAGTGTCATTTCAAAATGAGAGACTACAGCAGAGTGAAAAATAATCCTCTGGCCATAAATCCCATGACACTGGAGCAGTAATTAACAGTCTTGTCTTGTCTTTCCTCACTGGGAGATGACTAACATTTAGATTACTGCCAAACATTTAGAAAAAATTTAAAAAACCCTCGTTCCAAATGGCCTATAAGTAGCTTCAGATTATCCTCATTTAAATGAAGCACATTTGTTGGTACAGGAATGCAATTTTAATCATTTCAGTACCAGGAACCAAAAGCAGGGCCGTGAGGTTACCATAACACTTGGAGGCGGAAATATGCTTAGAATTTCTGGCAGTTGTACCCACTGGCATGTGACTGGCCATCCTGTGCGTCAAGGGTGTGCAGAAAATTGGGTAGTTGAGTGGGTGGGTAAAGAAGTCATTACGCAGACCAGCTAGACTGTGTGTCATTTTGTCAATAAAGGCTTTATAAAAATCAGTAAGAAGCCATCTGGAACTGGGGCTTTGCCAGACTGAAGAGACTTAATAGCTTCTTGAATTTCAGCAGTAGAAACTGGGTCATGGAGGGAGTCAGTCATGTGCTCCGGAATGGCGGGGAGGTTTTTTATTTAATAAGTGAGAAGGCTTAAGATAACTATTGGTAAGGAGGGGAACAGAGCTCTGTACAAGTGCAGGTAAACATGCAAAAAGGAATAATTTAGGTCTTTAAACTAGGTTAATCTGGTTACCAGTCTCATTTTTATAATTTACAATAAGTACAAGAATTTGCCCTTTTCAGGACAGTTAAATTATCCTCCTTTCTAGCTTCCTCATTAATATAGTTTACCCAACTTGTTACAGTTAGCCATACCATAAGGGACCCACTAGCTTTTTTGAGTTTTGAGTTGACTGAAAAATGTAATATTTGTGGCTTCTAAAGATTGTTCTATTGTGTTATTAACCATACTGAAACTTGGTAATTTGTTTTGTGAAATTAAACAAGAAAAAGAATTGATTGTCCTGCAGAAAGTCATCTCAGAACAAGAAGAAATCATGTTTTTCCACAGTAGTAAGATAGAAGTGATCAGCTTTCTATATAAGTTGACTTTTAAATATAGGATCTTAATATGGAAAGCCACTGAACTTCTATACGGGGGTGAAACTCTAAGAAAAGAAGCACACATTACAGGTTGAAGCTATCTAGTCTGGTATCCTCTGGACCTGACCAGTTCCGAACCAGAGAATTTGCTGGATCATGGGAAGTTAATAATGTCTAGCAGTATTACCAACACTTTCACTGCTTACTGGGCTCTTAGAAGACAGTTAGAGGTAAAGTAGAGCTAAATAATAGCACAGAATGCTGAGAGCCAGGACTGGTGCCTGTAAACAAATATTATGGGACCAGGAAAACTTGGCTACACCCATGGTAAGTGGACATCAGGGTAACTAAAATCATGCTGGGTCACAAGTATTGCTGGACCAGAGAGTGTCAAACTAGAGAGGTTCAACCTATATATGGACCTGTAGCATTCCATCAGCTCAAGAGTTAGTCCTTATGGATGCAATACTGAGGTGGATGCAGTGCTTAATCCAGGAGGGTGGGAGCGGTGATGGTGGTTTTTGGGAAACTTTGGTTATTATCTCCAATGTCCCAGACTGACCCTGGAAAGGTTGTTTGACTTATGTGCTGTAATTTCCCTGATTGAAAAGTATGTTGGTACCCACCATTATGAATGTATTTGTATTAAAAGAATTACAGTGCCAAATATTACTGTATTTTTAAGATACATCAACAGAACCACAGGCCCAGAAGACAAATAAAGGCAGCATCTTAAAGGAAATTCTGATGCCAGGTACAGATTGCACTTGTATCTGTATGTCTCCCCCGCACTGCTTCCTGGTTACTTTTGAACACTGGTAATTCTTCCAAAGAGGTTGTCACTAGATCAGCATAAGCTACTACAATGATTACAGGGGAAGAGCATTTATGTGTGGGGGAGAGAGTCTTTTTTATAAAATTGTGGGCTGTGGGTACAGATGTCTTTCTTTCTTTCTGGCTCTATGGATGAAATCTACACAGCCTAACTGCATTTGTTTTCTTTCAAGGACAAGTATTTGTCTCTCTTGCTTTCAAAAACCACTCACTCCCACTTGGGCACCTGAATTAAATGGCCAGATTTTCAAAAGTGCTCTGCACCCAGCAGCTCCATTGTTCCCACTTAGGTGCCTAAATTGGAATTGAGCTCTTTTGAAAATGTGACCCATTATGTTTTGTGGTGGTTGTGATTTTAAGGCACTGAGTATTCCAGGAGCATTCTATTGCAATTCTCCTAGATAGGATGCCTTACAGGGCCATTTATGAAACCATGCTGCTAGGTTAATATAAAACATTCTCAAGTTGTACAACCACATCAAGGAAATAAAAATAGTGAAAGTAAATTGTTGTTTTCTTCTGGCTCAAGCATTCAGTTGCAAACCAGGTAAAACTCAAGCAGATGCACCCACTAAGTAAAGAAGATACTGAAATAATGGTACATAGGTCACGGCCTTTGCAGACTTTTTTTGAAAATAGATCACTGACAATTGCAGTACACATTTCACCACTGTCTGACATACACAAACAGTGAGCATAAAGGTGAGAGGTAACATGCTGAAGAACATGTACAATTGAACAGAGAAAATGAGACAGCTTTCTATTCTTCATAACCTGAGAAGAGGAAGGGAAAAAAAACATTAGGAGTCCTAGAGCTGGGTAGACTTCTATTCTTGGAAGTGCTTAAATAAAAGATGGAATAGGAGTTCATATGGGAAATGAAAATAATCACTGGAGGTGCAAATCACTCAGTTACTGTGCAGCATCATGTTAAATAAGTAACATGAGCAAATGCCCTGGCAGTGTTCTGGCTTCTGGAATCTGCCCTCTAGGGATTTTCCTCAGTTTTTGTAAATCTGGCCAAGTAATTTAATCCTGTTGATTTGTCTCAAAGCCACTAACTGTCTGGACAAATAAACTGTATAGTGTCAAAGCATGTTCATTACTTACCTATGCAGTGTGTTCACATGGTACATTCCTCATACCTATGGTAATAGTGTCAGAAACTTCTGAGGACATGCTGAACTTGCCTGTGGGATTCAGCAATGAGAAGGCTGTGGCCATGTTCAAAGCCAGACCTTCTGCTGCCATGCTTAGAAAAGACAGTAGATCAGAGGAACCACTGGGTGCAAGTGAAGAAGGGACAGTGCTACGTAACACCTAAAAAAGAGACTCTTCAGTAGGGAAGGGTGTGTTTGCAAACTCCCCAAGATACCCTTTTTGATACCCTTTGCATGTGTTCACTGTCCCAATGCTCCCGCCCCCAGCCCTGCCTGCTGTCCTAGGTTTCAAAGTGAGAAAAGGAACCAGAATTTTAAAGGGACTCTGGATTACCAAACCTCATAAGAACATAAGAAAGGCCGTACCGGGTCAGACCAAAGGTCCATCTAGC
>JANRFK010001234.1:95600282-95638484 GCA_030068395.1 Apalone spinifera
CTTCTAAAAAATTGTAGACTAGTGTAATTAAAAAAATCCACCACAGTATTTGTATGATTAATACTGGGACTGGGATGAAGTTTTATTCATTAGATTGTCATAATAATATACCTACAAATACCATATATAAGGGTAAGAATGCTTATTTTAACATTTACAATTGATAAAAGCTTGTATTTTTCCTGTTTCCAGCCCCCTGTAGTTTCCAGCAGAAATTTGTTCAATGTTATAAAAGTTATCATTAAACCTCTTTGATACATTTGATAAAATTTAATATGAAAATCTAAGCTATAAAGATGATGGTGATTGTGCAGTAGATCATTGTAGATCTACTGTATCAGATAAAAAAATCATATAAAATCTGACCCAGATATCTTGCCTCTTATACTTATTTTATTCTGACTGTGGCTGTTATTGTTTCCTTTCACTCTTAATGACTGTCTTTGAATTTTCCAGGTTATTTATTTACTGTGATGAAGTCCAAATTCTTGTATATGTTTTAAAGAAATAAAATACAAAATTGCAACAAATATTGGAAAAGGGGTTGGTGGACCAATACATTCTCAAAATGAATTGACATGCCTGTCAAGAATGCTGATAGAATTTCATACATCTGCAGTAGGACACAAAATTAATTACCAAAGAATCTGACATTGTTAGTCCTTTTTATGCAGTTATATGATGGATTCAGTGCTCCGGAAAAAATAATCAAAGGAGAATTTAAAACTGTTCTCAGAATGCCAGTTTTTCATCTAAAAATGTTAATATATGTTAAACTTTAATTAAAAAGAAAGCGTGTCGTATCTTAACCTATTTTTAATGTAGAATAATTATCTATGGCATATAGATCCTATTAAAAGGTATATTATTTAATCAAAATAATTCTGCTTTAAACATAAGTGAGCTGTGTACTTCATAGTTTCAAACCAAATAGTTGCCTTCCACTTATTATTTGTGGTATTCACGCATACACACAATGGTACAAACTGCAGTCTTCCATGGAATGTGAGAGTGTAATTCAATCACAAAGATCTGATGACATTTCTAACATCAAGTGCAGACAGAGCACTTTATGCACATATAAAATACAAAGATCCCATTACAAGCCTTCTGCTTTTAAAAATATTTTATAGTGATCATCACTAATTTTTTTGAAGTGCTGGAGGTTGTGAGCATGCAAGCAATCTTTTTTTTTTAAATTTTCCCATTCTATGGTATTTCTGTACATTTCTGTGTGGAGTTAATGTTATTCCTTCTTAGAGAACCATTCAAAATGTGATGTACAAAAGTTACTTACAGTAATATGGCTGAAAAAGATGGGCCGTTTGTGCCAAAGTTTATTTCGACTGTCTCTGTGAAAGTACAGAAGCCGACATTTGGAGCATCCAAAGCAAATAAAACTTTAGGTTATCCTGCCTAGCCACTAGATGTCACTGTTGCTCCATAGTAAAATGGTTGCACCTGCATATTTTTGGCTGTGATGTAAGGTGGCCTTGGCAAGCAGAAGGTTGTAAAGATCAGTTTTGTCTGTATGGCACATCATTAGATGGTACACTTGTGAACACAGATAGCAGTTAGCTGGCAAAACATTATTCTGTGTAGCTTAGGTATCCATGCTGACTGGAAATCAAATCATCCCATTTCCAGCCATATCAGTGGAAAGGCACATGGTCTATTTTTACTGAGTCAGTGATATTCTATTACAAGAAAAATAAAACAGATCTCCAGTCTTCATCTTCAGTGTCAAGAAGAGGCCACCTTTATTGGTGGTCACCATCTAGTGGAGATTAGTGCGAATTATGTTGCATTGAGGCCAGTACAGAATGGAAAATGTCATCTTTTTATTCATTTAATCCCTCTGAAACACTTGAGAAAAATACTATTAGGGCAAAATTTTTTTGTTGCTGTTAAATCTAAACATCCCAGAACCCCTATGCTTCATCAGAGGGGACACGAGGAAAGATGGTGATGGGGCAAATACTTCTGTTGGGTAAAAACTACAGTATGGTTTTATGTCCAAATATAAATAGCAATTAATTTGGAGAGGTAACAGGGAAATGTGACAGTGAAAACAGAAGTTATCCAGTGATGGGATTCTCAGTCGGCTACAAGAAGGAAATCTGCCTTCCAATGAGAGACTAAAGAAGCCCGGTCTATTTAGTTTATCCCAAAGTAACATGACCACAGTTAATTATCACTTATGTGAGAAGAAGGTTTATGGTAGCAGAGACATAACAAGAATCAATGGGTGGAAGCTGAAGACAGACAAAATCAAGCTAGAAGTAAGATTCAAATTTTTAAGGGTGGGTATTTGTCCATTGGAACAACCCATCCAGGGATGTAGAGAATTCTCCACCATTTAATGTTTTTAAAGTCAAGACTGGACTTTAAAAACAAGACTGGATTTTTTTCTAATAAATATGTTATAATTCACTAGCCAGAAGTTATGAGTATCATGAAGGGATGAATGGGTGAAATTCTATGGTCTATGTTAGGCTGGTCAGAGTGGATGATCATGGTGTCTCATATTTCCAGAGGTTACAGCTACCCTGCCTTTCCCATACTGTTAAATAGGCTAAATACTGGCTAGATGGGAAACAGTGAAAACCTCTGACCTAATGAATGTAAAATCTCAGTGCACATTTTTATTTTTAGAGTGCAGTTCTTGTCTGAAAAGTGACTCTATAAAAATGTAGTTCCTGGTTTATTGTTCCAATAATTGGCATATAAAATGTGCACCATTTACAAGAAAAATATTTTTTTTCTAACTGAGTTTGATACATTAAGTCTTGGTTCTTTCCTTCTAACATTTCTCCTCATAAAAATTCTGTAGCGGAGATCTATGTAGTCCCATTGCCTTTAATGGGTGTGTGGAGATGTAACTGACTTTAGCTTTCTGAAGGGTAGCCGAGTTAGTCTGTAACAGGAAAAAATTAAAAAACCACAAATAGTCTGGTAACCGCCATTTTCAAGGAAGAGGCTCTTGCGCAAGATGGGGCTGTCTACACTGCCCCTTCTTGCGCAAGAAAAACCCTTTTGCGCAAAGCCATTATGCCGATTATTTTCAGGCATAATGGCTTTGCGCAAAAGGGTTTTCTTGCGCAAGAAGGGGCAGTGTAGACAGCCTGTCTTGCGCAAGAGCCTCTTCCGCGAAAATGGCAGTTCATTAGCTATGCAAATGAGGCTCGGCGATATTCCAATGCTGAGCCTCATTTGCATAGCTCTGGTGCAAAAGCGTGCCAGTCTAGACACAGCCTACATGTTTTGTTAGTCTTTAAAGTGCTACCAGACTATTTGTTGTTTGACTTTAGCCAGGTAAGCAATCAGTTGACAATTTGCAAGAAGGGACTGAATTCGGCTCACTGTAGGTTCTTCTAGCAGGAACTGAAGAAGAGCACTGCGTGGCTTGTTTCTCTCACTAACAGAAGTTGTTCCAATAAAAGATATTACCTTGCCCACCTTGTCTTGGTAACATTCTCAGACAGACACAGCTACAACTACACATCATTTGTAAGTAGTCACTTTTCAGAGTACAAAACAAATCTTAAAGTAGTAAGGACCAATGTCACAAACTGTAGTTAAGGTATGGCAAGGATCACATAACTCAGCTGGTCACTATTTGACAATGGATTGCTATAGGATATCTGTTGTAAATGAGAAAGGGGCTACTTTGCCTACTATACTGTACTTAATTAAATCAGGCCAGATTACTCTCAAGACACTTAGTGGAACATTTGATCTAAGGTCTTATTATTTGGGCCTGTCTGCCAAGACTGGGGGGAGTTTGGCTCTGAATGAATGAGAATGCAGAATAGATTCAGTCTTGCACAGGGAAATCTCCCACATGTGTTTATCATGATGATCCTTTGATCTCAGGGATAGTGTTGCCGTAGAAGCATCAGGCTTAATACATGAAATGCTTTTCATCTAGTTGATTTTACAAATCATATAGCAGAAGACCATAAACTGAACACAGAAATGTGACCAATTCTGGGATGGGCCACAGCCATGCTATGGTGTGCCGGCAACACTACGCAACAGTAGCTAGAGGGGAGTAGCAAATTAAACATTATAGATAAAAATGAGTAGTCCTGTGGCTCCTTAGAAACTAACAAAAATATATATAATATCATGAGGTTTCGTGGGCACAACCCATTTCATCTTCAGCTCATCATCTGATGAAGTGGGTTTTGCTCACGAAAGTTCATACTACATGTATTTTTGTTAGTTTCTAAGGCGCCACAGACTACCCATTGTTTTTAAAGGTACAGACTAATATGGCTATTCCTGAGACCTTATAGATAAATTCTGAAATCACCTGCGTTGGATCTTGGACAGGACCCCAGGGCTAACTCCTTATCTCTTGAGAAAAATGCTAGAGGGCTAATGACTATTAGAAGGTAAGAGCTTGTTAACATCATGCAAACACATTGATTTGGTAGTAGCTTAAAGGAAATAATGCCCCTTTTATTCCTGCCACATGTCTGTTTCTTGCTTGGATTTTCACATCAAGGTGAAAATGGGTTCTTGTAAAGTTGTGGTGCTAGGTTGAGTAGGCCTGATCCAAAGTCTGTTGAAGTTAATGGACATTTTTCCTATTGACTTCAGTGGCCACTGGATGAAGCCCTCTCACTACAGCATCAATTGCTATTCGTTTCCAAAAGGTATCAGACATCACCCAAATAATGGAACACTATTTGAATAGATAATCTTTGTGTAATGTTCCTTTTTTGTGGCTCTAAAGCTCATTCCAAGTATTCTGTCCAAGCACTAAATAGTGACACCCTATTAAGGAGTTGTGAAATCCCTAGTTCATAAACGGGGAAACGGAGTCACAGAGTATTTCAAGTGACTTGCTTAATCACCCACTAAGTTAATATCAAAACTGGATTCCAAGTCTCCTCCTTTAATCATTAGATTTACTGTCCCTGAGGCTATGTCTACTCTGTAGGGTTTTTTTCAGAAAAAGATATGCAAATTGTGAACCTCAATTTGCATATCTTTTTCTGCTTTTTTGTTGGAAGAAACTTTTCTGACATTTGGCCCATCTACATAGGGCCAAATGTCAGAAAAACCTCCTCTTTCAGAACATCCCTTATTCCTCATACAATGAGGAATACAAGAATGCTGAAAGAATGTGTCTCTTTTTCAGAAACTGTTCCGAAAAGGCGGAAGCGTTCTTTGGATGCAGCAGAGCTTTTCTGGGATACCTCAGTGTAGACATAGCCTGAGACTCTAGAGTGGAGTACTTTAGTACCTGCCTGTTTCTGTGAGATAGTTTGCATGGTTGGGTATCAGCAGAGGGATGGGTGTGTGTCTGTATAACTTCTAGCTTGGCTGATTGCTGGTGATGTAAGGTACTGTGTAAATGACAAAAAGTTATTTGATTGTTGAGAAGTACAATTATGCAAATGCAGAGTGCTGCAATTGGCTGTAATGAACTTCATTCCAATGTGCTTGTGAGGCCAGGCACGGGGGAAGGGAACAGTAGATTTTACATCTGGGGTTACAGAGAGCACAAGGAAGGTGGGCAGCAGTAGCCGAGAAGGTTAGCACTAAAGGCGCAATGCTCTCTTCCATAAACCTGTGTCCTTGGAAGGAGGGAGTTACAACCTCAGCAGTCTGCCTTTCCTCTCTCCCTTCCCACTTGCTATGGAAACCCTTCTTGGAGGAACTGTGGGTTTCCGGCTATGTCAAGTCAAAGGAGTAAGTGAATAGGAGGATAGGCGTGGATCCTTGGTATTCTGCTTTACCTTCTAAGCTTATGGGAGAACAGACTGAGAATTCCTATGGCCTCTCTGCCTAGAGGAAGCCTCCGTGGCATGCATTCAGGACATATACAACTGTAGGAGCCCATAGAAATAGGGGTCCTGCAGAAACTTTTTTGTCTCAATGGAAACAGGAAATATGGGGGTAGGCACTAAAAAAAGAGGCCAGGAGATTCTGTGTAAGCTGCCTCTTTTGGTTCCTTTCAGATTTAGGGGAGTGGAATCCTTGGCTTCTTCTGAAGCAGGTGAACCCTGGTCCCTATCCACTCTTAGCATTTCTAGGAAACTCTGGGAGCTGACACTTGAAGACTTTCTTCTCTCAGGCAAGGATTATTCCCATACATAGACCAGAGGTAGGAGAGAGAGGGGACTATAAAGTTCCTATTACAGGGACTGACATGCCACTGCTATAATATGTTGGATTAGTATTTAGGAGCCACAAGCTATGAGGTAACAATTCAGACACCTACTTTACTCAAACACCAGTATTTTATTTAACATGTATTTAATAGCAAAACTCTGCCTCTGATAGTATTAAGGCATGCTGGAAACTGGGTTTACTATCTCTGGAATATGGCCACACATTATCAGTGTCATAATTTATGTCCTTTTTTAGTAAGATACTGGCTGCCAGCTGAAAGGTTAGAAATAACTTATTTTATTTTCAAATGCAATTTGCAATTTATCTATGGAGAGAAATGAGCAAAATGGATGCAGCTGTCTTTTAAATTAACCCTGTGAAGCCATCAGGCTTGGAATTCCCAGAGAAGTGCTAATTCATTCAGCATTATCTCTTCACATCAGGAAATCCCAACTCTTCCTGGCATCTGAGAGTTGGGGGGTGAAAGTATGTGTGTGTGAGTCACCAGGGAGCACAGGTTGCCATAGAGACAAACCCCCAAAAGAAAACAATGGCATAGCTCCCAGGGCATAAATTCAACAAAAGAGCCACTTGTTTTGGTACAGCAGGAAAGCTGCTTGATAATGCAAAAAACCTATTGTTCTGGGAACTTTTACTAAAGGAAGCGCTTAAATTTTAAAGCTTGTAGAGCTGCCCAACAATAACTATCTTTTGCCTCTCTAGTTAAGGTATGAACTTTAATCAGGTGCTAACTTTACCATGGCCATTGTTGGAATTTCTGCCTTTGAATTAAGCAAGACTCCTGTTTAAGCGATTTCCTGCCATGTACAATTGTTGGGAGGTGTAAATATTTAAAGAGCTTTCATGAAATGCACAGATTTGGCATTTGCTTCATTTATTTTGTGTTTGGTTTTTCTGGTGCATTTTTTACTTTCCACAGATCAGTTTCATAGAGGAACTTGTAGCAAAGGAGGATAAATGCTGAATTAAGAGTTCCAATGGTTTAGTATTCAGTGTTTAGGTACTTTAAGTTATTTTAAGATTACATAGAAAATGTTTTTTTTAAATAGTGAGCCCCTAGATGTTTGTTTCATATCCATCACTCAGACGGAGATACTGTAGCTTATAACGGGTGTGACACAGAAGAAGGATTACTGTGTGTCTTTGAAGCATGAGGATATAGATTACCTGGGAAATACCATGGCCAAATGTACTAGAGAATCATCATTTTGTATTGAGAAGGTATTATTTCCTAACAATATAACTTTATTTGCTATGACAATGACACTGGGTGCTACACACACCATGCAAGTTAAATCAGAAATATAATCCACTTGGTATAAATGCATGTTTTCTTCCCACACAGCTGCATCATTAAAAACCTGATGACATTTATTTGTAGAACTGCAGTGGTTGCTTACTTCTTAAAATACTTTTCTGCACCATGTGCCATTTTAATGTACAAAGAAAGCTTGTTTAACATTTCCTATCCTGATGTCTTGTGACCGGGGAACCTAGCCTAATGTATAAAAACAGTAAGCAAATACTATGGAGGCTTACAGTGAGCTCTGAGTGTGTGCAGTTCATTTAAAGTCTACTTAGATAAATCATAATTGAAAAATTATTGCTTAAGGTCATTTATTATTGAAGGGTTTTAAAAGGGAGAAAACACAAAATTTCTGAAGTGAGTCTTGAACTCAATTTTCCTTGTGTTTAGGAAATCAATGCCAATGATGTAATGGGAGTTTCTACATCACACTTGTATGTCATTCACACAAGGAGAGCATCGTGGGAGCTGGGTGAGATTGATGTCCTCTCTAAGAATAGCACTGATTATAGAACAGATTTTCCCATATAGAGCCATTTTTAATTCACTGCCTACTGCAGCTGCCAGCCTGTGGAGATAATTCCTTCTAGCAGAATAGCTCTAGATTATTATAGGGAAATCAAATTTGCATAAAAGCATTTTATCTCTCCTTTTTTTTCTTGTCAGAGTTACCAAACATTTGCTGTCAGTTACTTTTTTGTAGGTAGAACTTTGTTGCAACTCCTTTAAAAGCAGTTACTTAAGTTATGTCCTATTCTTTTTTGTTTTATGCATTTCAGAATAAATACTAAATGAGAATAAATAATCACTGTTATGAATGTGTGCAAGATAAAGAAAAAATAAATTTACTCCCATGGCCTAGTCCTGCAAACCTTTCATTTCAGCTAAGTCAGTGGCACTACTTGGATGAGTAAGGACTACTGATGTAACTAAAGATTTAAATATTAAGTCCTTGTTGTCTAAAAGCAAGAAGATACACCTAATACCATGGGATTTTTGTCTTGAGAAGGGCTCCTTTCAGATTGTGGTAAGATGATCATAGTAATATGTGAGCAGTGAGTATTCATCCCTTCATATTAGAGTCCTTTGCAAAGCTGGGTATGCATTGTTATGACCATTTTAATTATGAGGAAACTGAGCCACAGAACATTTAAGTGATTTAAGTTCCATGCAGTGAGTAGTTATCAGGGTTGGGAAAAGAACTGAGATCTCCTAAATCATGGGTGGTTGCTCCAATTGCTGGGCTATCCTGACAGCCCAATGCTATTTAAATGTGAGGGGATTTCATGGCATTGTGTATCTTACAACATTTATTTAAACTGATTATAAGGCTTGTGTACATGGCCTCGCAATCTGGATTATGGGGGTGTGAAGTACAGTGCACCCTAGTGTGCTGTGCTGTCATTCCCCGGTGTGGATACAATTGGCGTGAACTCAGGGCAGGTTGTCGGGTCCCAGGGAGCGGCTGGGAGTGGCTATCTGCTCCTGGAAAGGGTGGGACCTTGGGCAGAAAGGGTGGGGCTTGACAGCTAGCCCTCAGGGTCGTGCAGAGCACGTCGCGCTGGCCCCATGCACAGCCAGCCTTTAGAGCTGAGTGGTGATCTTGCAGTGATTTAAGGGACCTGAGGCTCCAGCCATCACCACTCTTGTAGTAGTGGTGGCCAGGAACTCCAGACCCTTTTGAATTGCTGGGCCCTGGGGTAACTGCCTCCTTTGTGCCCCCCCTCCCTTCAGTGGGCCCATGTGAACCAAAAGGTACCTTATTTGTGTTACCTTAGAGGACTATGTTAACATGCACTAGGTACTTTTTATTTCATGTTGCATGCTGTATTTCAAGCCTCTATAGTCTGTATTGCAGGCTGTGTAGGCATAGCTTAAAATTCAGTGACATTTGATGACTTTTTTTGGCTGACATTTTTGTTATAGCTTTATACATTAGCATAGGTACCACATGATGTTTATAGACAAACAAAGCATGTCAGATTCCTGCCCAGAGCAGTTAAATGAGAATGTCCACAAAGACCATAGAAAAGGGAAGTATGCAGCAAAAACTTAGAGGAAAGGAAAGAATTCTCAAGACCCCCAAGCTCTCCCAAAATCTCTGGCATTTTATGAGAGTGAGGAGTATAATTGTTTTCTAGTCTTCTTAGTCCTACTCCTTAGTCCCAGAAATATAACTGCTGTTCACAAATATGGTTAATTTGTCTCATTGTTAATTAAGTTGGGTAGAAGTTTCACAAATTCCAGAGGGCTTAGATGGTTCTTGTAAACTTAATCACAGAAGCCAAATACTTTTAAAAAAACACCTCAGAACCAATTGTAGTTACTTTTTTTACTTTTGCCATCCAGGAAAGTGATGCTTGTCTCTTTCTATTTAAGTAATCAGAGATTGCTGCAGGAGACATTAGGCTAGACTCTGGGCTAAAACTGAGAGATGCTTGGCACAACAGAAAGGAGAGGCTGTGTGGGAACTGTTTATGACTCCTTATTCTTTTTCTTTGTTTGGCTCTGGCATAGACTGAAGGCTCCTGGAACCTATGCCAGCTGGCAATGGCCCCAAAGAGATCATCTCCCAACTAAGGGCAGCTGATGTGTGGCAGTACTCTTTTACCACTCCCTCCCCTGATAACCTCTGAGTTGGGGCCAGAATGGTTTTGGCATAGTGGTCAGCGGTGAAGTAGTTAATATGAGTTGCTCTATAGAAGAGATTAACTGGGGACATTTACACCTTTTTGATTTCATGGGTTTAAGTTCATCTGACTGCAGACGCAGTAGTCCAGCTGACGCTACTGTTGAATAAATGTTAGCAACAGTAGAGTACAAATATAGTTCTCTCAAGGTTTCCCTGCACAGTGTGGAAAGTTACATTTTCCCATGGGAGTGTGCTAGCCTACTTGTGCTTCCAGTGCTATCCACTTCTTATCTAGTGAGTTTATGGTAGTTACAGGCAAAATGACTCTGGGGAGTGGTGCTGTAATTTTCCCCCTAACTTGAGTGTTATAACATGGTATGATCTTGCCTGTGTGAATGAAAGCAATTTAGCTACTAAATTGTATTTCAGCCCTGACTTCTATCAGTGAAACAAAATCTTGTTACAGTATGGTCATAGAAGTTGTGTATTCTAAGGATGTTAACTAACGAGTAATTTACTTGTCAAGTAGTTGATGGAATTTCCATCGACTACTCGACTAGTCGATAGGCACTTCCGCATTCCTCTTTTGAAATGTACAATAGCCCCAACAGGGGACTCCCCAGCTGACCGCAGGCTCTGCGCGCTTTGAAATGCTGCACTGGAGCCCCGGATCAGCTGGGGATGCCACAGTGTTTCAAAGGGGCAGCGCTACATGGAGCTCGGGTCAGCTCTGTGTGGCACAGCCGCTTTGAAATGCTGTCTTGGCGTTTCAAAGTGGCAGCGCTGCATGGAGTTCCCCCCCTTTGCTACCTCTGTCTGATAAATTCGTAAAATCTGGTTGTCTGAAGGCCTCAATGGAATATCCAAAACCTTTGAACAATCAGAAATGTGGATAACCAGAAATATTCAGCACTATAAAGCTCCATTGAAATGTCTCTGTTGCAAACCTGGGGGATATCCCTGAGTCCAGTTAACTAGGGTCCATCTGCAATGCAATCCCCAACACTGTCAAACTGAATGGGCCTGAGTCTCAGTTGTTGTCAACTGTTGCAGTTTCATGGCAGTTATGGCAGTTGATACTGCTGAAGATCTTCCTCTCTGCATCGCTGCCCCCTCAAAAGTGGCTTCCTAGCACAGTTCTGTTTGAGAGAAAAATTAACAGTAAAAAACAAACAAAAAACAACCCCCCCACAAGTGAACGGCAGAGCTGCCATTGGCCTGCAATAATGAACTAAAGGCCAGCTAGCAGCACCCTGCTGAAACGTGCATACAACAGTCCTGTTGAAGTGCCATAGATGACCACATGCCTGATTTCAGTGAATAATATTCTAGCCCTTCTGCTGGGCCCCCTCTGCTGGGGGGGGGGGGGGGGGGGGGGGGGGAAGGGGAAGGAAAAAAGGAAAAGGGAGGAGGGGAGTGTCTTCATCAGAAGGGGTAGGGCTGGGGCTAGCTTCCTTCACCCAGCCCTTCAGTGCTCCTAGAGCACGACACATAGGGATCTGGGCCACTGTTGTAATGGTGGCACCCAGGAGCCTCAGGTCCTTTTGAAATGCTGGGCCCTAGGGCAATTGTCTTCTTTGCCTCCCCTAGATGTCCCCTCCCATTGGTGGGCCTGACTGGTGAGAGTGCCTTTGAAAATGCAAACGTATCATGAGGGCAGAAAGATAGCTTTTGACTTTCCCTGCGGATCACAGGTTATACGTGGTCTTTCCCTGCAGCTGCCCCAGATTCTTGTATGATGTCTAAATTAAAAGTGTGATCACACAGGCCCCTTGTGATTTGTCCTTTGATCAGTTCACAGGTACAGAGGGCACTATTACCCAGATGGTTACTCATGGCACTTATATTGCTGTCAGCTGCCCCTCCAGCAGGCTGTCAGCGGCTTTCTCAGCTCCTCCTCTGAGAAGCCCTGGCAACTTTGGCCACAAGGAAAGGCAGCTCAGTCATGTGAGAGTCAGTATGGTCTAGTTGACTAAGCATGTGACTGACAGAAAACCTCTGGTATTCCAAACTGACCTCTGCTACTGACACACCCTCGGTGGGTGTGGGTAATATATGTAGATCAAAATAATTAAAGTTGGGTGCTCGAAGTCAGGCACTTAGAGGTTATAGTTGGGAATCTAAACAGAAGTGACCCAGTTTTCAAAGCCATTGAGTACCCCTGTGCAGCTCACATTCAAGTCCATGCCCTAACTTTTCCTCATCCATAAAATGAAGATTGGGGGACCCAGTGTTGTCTCCCTCCCCACTTTATACTTTTAGTTTCAAGATAATTTGCAAAGAATAATTCTTCCTTCCCCTCCAAAGAATCCTTTCTCTAGCTCTCTTTCAGATGCTTAAACAAAAGGAAAAACTATGTAGCACTCTAAAAGACTAACAGGATGGTTTATTAGGTGATGAGCTTTCGTGGGCCAGATCTGAGGAAGTGGGTCTGGCCCATGAAAGCTCATCACCTATTAAACCATCTTGTTAGTCTTTTAGAGTGCTACATAGTTTTTCCTTTTGTTTTAGCAAGATCAGACTAGCACGGCTACCTCTCTGTTACTATTCCAGTTGCTTAAGTCAGCCATAACAGTAAGATATGTCTACATTTGGAGGAAGTGGTGCGTTTCCCAGCTTGAGGAGACATACTTGTGCTAGCTCTGCTTGAGTTAGCATACTTAAAATAGTAGTATAGCTGTGATAGCTTGAGCAGTAGCAAAGGCTAGCCATCCAAGTTATGTACCCAGAGGGTTCAGTTCATAGGTGCTGGAATTGGAAGTGTGTGTGAGGGGCTGGTGCAGCACCCCCTGGCTTGAAATGGTTGCATCATATATAGGACAATGTCTCTCAGCATCCCCACTACAATAATTGTTCCAATACCTCTGAGTCCAGTTTGTACTCAGGGCAGCTTGCTTCTCCCACTGTCACTGCTGCTCATGCTACCATGGCTACACTACTATTTTCAATACACTAATCTGATGAAAGGCAGCATGAGTGTGTTCAGTGGAGCTGGGAATTACCACTTCCCTGCCCCAGCTTCAAGTGCAGACATAGCGATAAAGGTGTGATCACTATGTGCTAGTGTTGACAATGTATTTAAAAAATAAGGGACTGGTTTCTTAGCAACCCCACCTCACCCCTCCTCCTGATGTTAATATTTATTGCCATTGTCATTATTACTAATAATAAACAAAATATCCAGTAGGGTATTTCTTGCTGCTGTTTGCAGCACTCAGCAATTTCAAATCTTGTACAGAAATGGAAACAAAAAAGGGATAACCTTTATAAAAAGTGATTGTTTGAAATGCTATAGAGTGCTGGAGTTAGTTCTTGTTTTTTTGCGTGGCAAATTTTTGTTTTGCAGGCTCACCTAAAAATGTAAGGCCAGTTCTTGTTTTGGCTCTAGTGCAGTGTTTCTTAAAGTGTGTTCTGTGGCACACTGGTCAGAGGTGTGCTGCAGAGAGAACAGAATTCGAAATGACTGCTCTTAAAGGGGCAAGCCTCCTCTTTTTTTTTTCTCAACAACTTTTCCCTGGGGCAGTGTTTCCCAAACAGTGCTCCATGGAAATCCAGGGTTCCGCAAAGTGGAACTCAGGGTTCCCCCCCCAAATTCTGCTCCTCCACCCCCTGCAGAGCCCGTAGGCAGCTCCCACTGCAGCTCTCCCCACCCCAGCCCACAGGACAGCTCCTATCCCATGGGGCCTCCGGTGCTGGGCAGCCTTCTCCTCCTCCACGTGTGCAGGCGGCAGCTTTTAAGTGGCTGCTGCTGCTGGGCGGGGGAGAGTGGCAGGAGCTGAGGAGCAGCTCCCAGACCTCGGCATTTTAAAACTGCCGCCTGCAGGGAACCTGGCTCAGGCTCTGCTGTCTCCCTTGGGGCACGCTTGGGCTCTACTGTCCCCCATGTGCTGCTGCTCTCTCTCCCCTGCACCCCTCCCCAACCTGCTGGGGGAAGTGGCAGAGTTTAATCTGGTGGTGACGGTTGGGGTTTCTACTCCCTCTCCATCCCCGCCCGCGGGAAGCCTGGCCTGGTGCTGCAGCTGCGCTGGGTTCCCCGCTGCATGGGCGAGGGGGAACTGAGTTCTCCACCCCCCTGCCCCGCCTGAGGAACAAGAGTATTCTCCCTGGAGGCTTTCCCTGCTACAGCAGGGTGCCAAGCCAGGTAAGCATCCCCACTCATGCCCAGATGCCGAACCCAAGCCCCCTCACTCCCCTCCCCCTGCCAAGACCCCACATTCCCAGCTTGCTCTGACACCCTGCCCCAAGTCCCCTCCTGCACCCTCCCTCCTGGCCAGACACATGACCTTATTTAGCATTTGTTTATTATTATCCTTATTTTTTTGTGGTGTACATTTTCAGCTCCATGTACCAGACTGTTATTAGGGCAGTCTTCCTGGGAGGGGAGGGGGGATCGTGGCACAGTTCAACCCCCAGGTCTCCCAGGTCCAGTGGTTGTTGTTTTTTTCTCAACAAAAAAAATCCTTGGTGTTCCCTATAAAAAAAATTGTTTGGTGTTCCTCAGTCTTAAAAAGTTTAAGAAACACTGCTCTAGTGTATGCAGGGCCTCAATCATGACTTTGTAGTAGCTTAGTGGTTCTCAATCATTTTTCATTTGGGAACCCCTAAAAAATTTCTAATGGAGGGGCAGACCTCTTTGGAAATCTTAGACATGATCTATGGACCCCTAAGGCCTGTGGGCTATAGGTTGAAAAATTATGGGTCTTTGGAAATGACAACATTTTGTAGACATAGTCTGTGGAACTCCTGGATTCCTCAAAGCACAAGTTGAGGAGCTTACATTATCCTGGTTATCTTCATGGGTGCTTATATTGTGGAGAATCTTGGGAATCATGTAGGAAGATTATGAGGCAGACCCTGTCTGGTATAAATTCTCAATGTGGAGTTAATGGTGCTATGGTAATTTACACAAGAAGCCATCACAAATATTACCGTGATTCTTTTTTGCAATTAATGTTTGAAGGAATATTTATAAAAAAACTCTGACTTTCAGAAACTAAAGGAGATAGGTTGAAATGTGTAGTAGAATCCTATGTGCACACTACATTTATTACTAACCAAACAGACTCTTTCAGTATAATCTCAATAAACCCTATGAGTCTGGCTACAATTCTGATAGCATTCCACCAGACATCAACATTTATTATGTCAAAGTGGTTTAAAAGAAGAAAATGCTGTAAGAAAATGCACAAGAAAGCTGCCTTTCTTCAGACAATATTAGCTTACAAATCATCATTAGCTCTAATTAAAAAATAGCTTTTGATATATATTTATATTTAAAAGACCAGTCTTCATTGTGGTTATACTAACTTCTTTATATGACTATCTTGACAAATATGTACCAATCATTACAATCTTGTAGCAATCAGATCAGCGGAGACTGATCAACTGAGGACATAATAAATTAAGGGTATAATAATGTTGCTTGTCAAAGTTGTGCAGACTAAATAAGATCTGGCTTGCAGTTTATCAGGTATATTTATATTAAATGGGGAATTACACTTAGAGATTTATGTAATTGATTTGCTTTGCAGGTGTTTTTTAATAACAAATTAGCTTTTAAATTATGTTCTATTTGCTTTAAATAACAATGATTAGTTTGGTTCAGGCTTAGGATGAGGAACTCACAGACTGGAACAAGATCCATGTCAGATTAACAGCACCATCATCCTTTACAGTTTACTTTGGCAGTTAAAAAGGGGTTTTTTCCCCCCAATTGCACTCTCTTCGCCAGTATTTAAATAGAGTGTTAGTATGTTTTTAGTGGTTTACATTTAAGCTTGCCATTATCAGCAGTTTACAATGTTCTGCATAAGCATTTTGCAAGGAAGGTTATAGACTCATCCAAAGCCACTCATGAGGAAGCTAACCTTAGGCTAAAGCAATAGAAAGGACAGAAGTGTTTTTTTATTGATGACACACACTCTAATCCATTGGGTTTAGAACTGTACTTTCTGGTTGACTCTTGATTCATTTGAAGCCCAAAAGACAAAACATATTGACCAGACATAATGGTAATCTAGAATTGAGAAAGATAAATAAGATACTTAAAGTTTTTATATTTGAACACGCCTGTTATCATTATTGGTGTACTAGATAAGGAGTCTTGCACAGTCTGAGCAGACATCCATATTGAGGGAAGTGTATGAAAATAGAACAGCGGATGCAATTTTTTTTTGGAAAGGAGTCAACTTCTGTTGCAGGTATAATTTCTGAAAAATATAAACAGAAGCAGATACCATGCAACTGTACCATCAATTAAGTTGGTTTAATAGCATTTCAACTTGTTATTAATAAAGCAAACATTTACTAATCTTATCTCTTGTAAGCAGGAAGGAAGTTAAAGTGCACACTAATGCACATTGCTGACAGGAAAAGTGGTTTATAATATCATATGGTATAATTTGCAATGAAGCAAAACCAGTAAATGGCTGTGGGATCACTCTTTATTCCAGGGCTGAAGAATCTTTTTTGGGTCAGGGGCCACTGACCACAGAAAAATCAGCCAGGGGCCACACACAAATGAGAAGCAAAACCAACCAATCCCCTCAATGCCATGGTCCCCTCAACTGAGGAGAAAGATGCTTCCCACATTCCCCTTGCACCCAGAGTCTAGAGGACCCCTGGCTAGAGGATCTGTGTGCTCCAGCCCCCCACAATGAGGCAGTGGGGAATTGGGGGGAGGGAGGGCTGGAGCACAAAAATCTACTTGAGCCTTGGGTGCTGGATCTTAACAAGCCAGGGGCTGCATCAAAGCCCCTAGCCTGAGATTCCCACCCCTGCTTTATTCTCTAGATTTAACCTCCTGCAAGCACTAGGGATGTGTGGTTTGTGTGTATAAAGTATATAGTTTAAGACCTCCTGTATTCAAGGCATTTCTGGCTGTATTCTACTAGAATACCTACTGTCTGACTGTGGCAGAGAATGTACTGCTAGTGAACTGATGTGAGGAAGAATAAATGGTGTGAAATTTCCTCCTTTTAGGTTTTTCTTTTCCTTCTTCCAGGATTCAGCTACTTTGAGGAGCAATCAGCGTGATAGTTTAATTGTACTCCAAGGAATGTTCCGATACAATCAAGACTGACAAATGATGGTCTGAGAAGTGAGAACGTTTATTTAAAAACATTATTTGTCAGTCATTATGAAAGATGAGTGGTGAATTTTATTGGTTGATAATGAAATAGGTACATTTCCCTTCATATTGCTGATTTCCCTCTTTTCTTCTCCCCCAACTGACTTTTAGTTTTTCAGGGGGTAAAATCAGAAGCAAGATTTTATAAAAACAGGTGACTAAAGTTAGGCTTCTAAATCTTTATTTAGAATAAGTGGCCTGATTTTCAAAAGTGATGAGTATCCCCGACCTCTGTTTCACTTCAATGGGAAATGCTGGCTTCTTTGAAAATCAGATTCTTATTTAGGAGACTCAATTTATGCTTCTATTCATGAATATTGTGTCCCAAGTATGGATAAGTACAGATGAGCTGTGACAGAGTCCTATAGCCAACAAATTCAGGAGTGTCCCTTGTGCTTCTCTTTTGAAGAGAATGAATTGCTGATTAATTAGGTCAGATTTCCATGCAAATCTATTTTCTGCAAACATTCCTCACCTTTTTTTCTAGAAACCAAGTCTGAAAATGTTGAAAAGAATGTACATCTTATCTGTTGTGATGTCAACTGAAAAAATGATTTACTTTTCACATGCTAAACGTAGGGGCAGTTGGTCTTTCTCTAGTACTATAATAATTTTGCAAAGGAAATTTCATTGATGAAATAGTCATAATTTACTGCTCCAGACTGCAGGGCAGCTGTTTTCTGCCTCTATCTGTATTCTAATAAGTCTTTTAAATGAAGAGATTTATGAGATTATTTTAATTTTGATGTCTTTTTAATGCTTCATGCATTTTAAATACAACCTTTTAATAGTTTTTGAGATTGAATAATTTAATTTTATTTTATACTGCAGAAATAAATGTATTCTCAGGAGACTGCACCATTATTATAGTTTTTTTTTAAAAATTCAGCATAACTGCCATATACAAGTAGAGTACCAACCAGCAATGATACACTTCACATGAAATACAAGGCTGCATTTGAGATTGTTAGGCAATTCGGTTTACTATGGGCAATAATGCTTGGTTTAGCTGCAGAGAGGACGCAGTCTGGCCTAAGTAAAGGCCATAATGCCCAGAATGCAGTGAAATAGGTATAGTTTTGCTCTGCAAGATACATCTGCATTCTCCTTGTCTGCCTCTGCAGCAGGCTTGTGGGAGGGGAGTTGGGGGAAAGTTAGAAACATAGCAGATTGGTCCATTCAATTACAGATCCCTCAGCCAAACCTCCTTCATGTGTCATAGGATACAAAGCTTTGCTAGAGCCCCCAAGGGAGGGAATCTGTACCACTTAGGCCTCCCACTGGCTTTGGTGAAGACTCTTTGTGTAGAATGAAGGACAGCAGCACAGAGTCTTTCCTTAGGGATGTCTGTTTTCTTTTTTAGTTGAAAGTACAAAATGGTGTCACAGAAGGAGCATTGATGCATCAAATTCTTTTTCATCCTTTACAACTCCTCTACAGTCTTTATGTTCCACCCTATCCCCAATAATTTACATTAATCTAAATGTAAATCTGGTGAATTTTTCCAATTAATGTTTTCCCCTTAAGCCGTTTTTCATGTTGCATTGGAACATATGTTTGAGACAGGTTATAGTGGTTCCTTCTGTGAATCCCTGAGTTACAGCAAGTGCCAACTTGTTTAGCAATTGCTGTGCTAAATTCTCATCTTTTCACTGCAACGTATAATAATCCACAAAAGATAAAAAAGTAAAACAGCTGTTGCTAAATGTACAAATACCTGCTACTGTTTTCAAGTGATTTCTATCTGTCCAGGTACTTGATGACTCCATTATTGCAGTGTCGGAGTGCATCACAATTACTTACAGGTTTATCCTCACAATACTTTTTGAGGGTAGGAAAGTGTTATTTGCTCATTTGTAAAATGAGCTACTGAGACAGATATTAAATGCGTTACCCAAGGTCATACAGTAAGTCTTGTGCCAGAGTTAGGAATTGAATGAGCTAACACTGCACTCTCAGTATTGCAAGCTACAGTGTCATGGTCTAATATTGTAGTACTTTTAAAATAAAGGCATTACAAGACTATTGGTAGCTGGCCTCTTCATTGGCTGATGTGGTCACAGAATAATGCCAAAATTCAGACCATTTCCCTTTAGTATCTGTTTTACTTCAACTATATCAAAGGCAGCAGTAGCATTGCCCATGCATTTGAAACATGCTGTCAGAACCCTCACATGTATTTTATGAACTAATAAAATTCTGCCTCCTGGTTAGGGAGAGGCTCAGTGCTTCTTTGAGACCATTTCAAGCCCAGATAGAAATTGAGGGAACAGATGTGACCTCAAGGATGCTTTCTCAAAGTCTAAGCATAGAAGTCTGATCCCTCATGTCCCAAAAGCCAGGCCATAGGCAAACCTCAGCTGAAGGATTTTTTGGAGTGACAGCAATGGAGGCTTTTCTGGCTAAGCATCTTTCAGGTCTTTACCATATCCTGCTTTAGGTTAGGGACATGTATATGAAGACGATAGAAAGGGTGGCCATGCAGCTATATAAATACACTAGGAGCCAGGGTCAGAGAGTATAAACCATATGCCACTGATATCTCCAATTGGGCTGTGTCTACACTGGCGCAATCTTGTGCCAAAGCGGCCGCTCTTGCACAAAAATTTGCTGCCTGTCTACACTGGCCGTGTATTCTTGCGCAAGTAAACTGACGTTCTACTGTATAAAATCAGGGCTTCTTGCGCAAGAATTATGATGCTCCCACTCAGGAATAAGCCCTTTTGCGCAACTGTTCTTGCGCAAGAGGCCAGTGTAGACAGGCAACATGAATTTCTTGTGCAAGAAAGCCCTATGGTTAAAATGGCCATCAGAGCTTTCTTGTGCAAGAGAGTGTCTACACTGGCATGGATGCTCTTGCGCAAAAGCACATCTCTTACACAAAAGCACATACCAGTGTAGACGCTCTCTTGCACAACTACTTTAACGCAAGAACTCTTGCACTAAAGAGTTTTTGCGCAAGATCATGCCAGTGTAGACGTAGCCTTAAACTTTTCAATTTGTAGATCCTTGGTCAACCACTTTTCAGACCAGGCATACTCTTGGACCCAGATGCAGACAGCTGCTAATGAATGTGCTTAACTTGAGACATGTGATTAGTCCCATTGCTTAAAATTAGGTATTGTCATGTTGAATAGAGGCCTTGAAAGTCAAGAACAATTCAGAAGTGGGTCATCCGCAAGACTCATCTGGACAAATGGAGCCTTAGAGAAAAACGTATTTGTTATATGATCAAGTCATGCAAATGGGAGCTGAATATGACTGAGAGCTAAGGAGTGCCTTGGGATTGCAGCTTTATGCATTTCTTTGCCTTGCTATAGCTTAGTGGGATAAGTTGTAAAGAGAAACAAAAAAGCCATCTGCATTCTCATAGCAGAGCTCAAACTCCAGGTCATTCCAAGAGTGTTTTGAACTCCTCAAGTGTTTCAGTGCTAAGGCCTTTATTACAGTCATCCATGCTTCTGAGGTTTATATAGCATCTTGGGATAAAACACTTAGAAAAATTAATCAGTTTATCAATGGCTTAATCATTAAAGTGCTGGAAGATAGGAGGTGGATAAATGAAACCAATAGCGAACATATTCCTTCTTTCCAGCTGGTTCTGCTTATTTTGAGTACCCTTGTCTTGATCTGCCTCTTTCTAGTTGTCAAGCAAAATCCACAGTATTTGCTGTGCATGCATGTTAGATTTCAGCTACCTCACTTTAGGTTTGTAATTAAGAAATTAATTAAAATAGTGTACAGTTTACTGCACAGTCTCTCAAGAGCAGGCCAGTTTACAAGATTTTTACACACTATGTGTGCTATAAATTGTATGCTACAGTGGTACAAAATCCTATTCACAGTGACATTAAAAGTTTTCCTCCTCCCTCAGAAGAGTATCATTGAAAATTGAGAGGAACCAGTCTGAGGTAACCATCTTAGCAGAAAACCAGGTGAACAGGACCTAGAATTTTAAAACTTGAAGACTGACATGAGAAGGCAAAATTATAATAATGAGCAGGGAAAATAATTTTAAACTTGTGTATAATGAATTAATGTTTTAAATTGAGTTCAAGTTACTAAATATCTTTATCACTGATCCAGAGCTTCTGTTAACCTTCTATAGATGCCCCCTAAATGGCATGTTTTAGAATTCTAAAGCACAAGCCAGAAAGTTATTGTTCAGTGCTGTACCTTTAGCAGATTACTGAGCCCTTTCAGTTTCCCAGAATTCACTTTTGGCTATATAGTTCACCAGACAGGGTTTAGGAAGAATTGTTGGAAAGAAACACACATGCAAATGTTGTTAGGAGCCTCACCCACCCCTTAACCCTGGGAAAGAGAGGGGAGGAGGGAGTTAGTAAATAAAAAAAGATAATACAGTAGAATTAGCACATAATGCTGACCTATGGATGGTATTGACAGAGTTTTGCTTTGGATGACCTTTTAGTAATG
The DNA here is from genome assembly GCA_030068395.1 of Apalone spinifera. Taxonomy (NCBI): domain Eukaryota; kingdom Metazoa; phylum Chordata; order Testudines; family Trionychidae; genus Apalone; species Apalone spinifera. The sequence continues at coordinate 95,621,937 of JANRFK010001234.1, forward strand.
CCAGGTATTTACTGCCATTAAGAGCTTTGATGCAGCTAAGGCCATAGAAAGAAAGGCAAATGAGATGAAGCTGGTGGGGGAGGGGAGAAATTTCAAAACAGAATGTAGGACAAATGAAACCAAATTAATTTTCCTATCTTATCAGTTTCAGCAGAATTTGAATCAAATTTTACAGCACAGCAAATTTATTGATCTTTGTTTTTTTTTTTTTAACAAAAGAAAATTTCAGGCAACTCTTTCACAGCTTTTGAAGGTTGCCCAAGAAATGCTGAACAATCAGTATGAATCCTCATAATCAGTTCTGTAAATATAAAATGGTTCCTTTGTAACCTTCACAAACATATTATTTTCTGTTTATATCAGTTGGGTGACTCCATTGAATTCAGAGGGTGCATGCAAACAGCAGCGCTATTTTGGGATACTTCCGGTATCCTGAAATAGCGTTTTCTGCATCTTGACAATGCACCCATTATTTCTAAATAACCGGCACATTATTCTGACGTCCCTGTAAACCTCATTCCATGAGGATTAAGAGATATTTTGGAATAGCTCTCTATTTCAAAATTTGGCATCGTACGGAAAGCATCAAATTTTGTAATAAGCTATTTCCAAATTAACTCGAAATAAACTACACAATTTGCGTAGCTCAAATTGCATAGCTTATTTTGAGCTAAGGGTGCAGTGTAGACACACCCAAACTGACTGGGAAAAAATATGGGGAAAGACTAGCAGATTGATGTAGGAAGTATACTGATTTTAAATCAAATGTCAAAGATCTGTGTGTATATAAGGAATCCACAACTGCCAGAGAAAATAGACCTGGATGAGATTCCTACTCTAGAGGAGACTGTCAAGGCCATTAAACAGTTGAAAAGTGGCAAGGCAGTAGGAGTCGATGGAATTCCACCAGAGGTTTGGAAGCATAGGGGCCCAGCGCTGCACGCCAAACTCCACGAGCTCTTTGTCTGTTGCTGGGAACAAGGCAAACTACCACAGGACCTCCGTGACTTAGTCATCATCACTCTGTATAAAAACAAGGGGGATAAGTCAGACTGTTCCAACTACCGGGGGATAACTCTGCTCTCTGTCGCGGGAAAAATTCTTGCAAGAGTACTTCTTAACAGATTGGTGCCCACCATTGTAGAAGAACTCCTTCCAGAGAGCCAGGGTGGCTTCAGAGCTAATAGGAGCACCATCAATATGGTATTCATTCTTAGACAGCTACAAGAGAAATGTAGGGAACAGAACAAGAGATCGTATGTGAGTTTTGTTGACCTTACCAAAGCGTTCGACACTGTGAGCAGAAAAAGTCTGTGGCTAATCATGGAGCGACTAGGGTGTCCCCCAAAGTGCCTCAACATGATCATCCAGCTACATGAAGACCAGCGTGGCCGAGTCAGACATGGCACTGACCTCTCAGAGTCCTTCTCAATACGCAACGGTGTAAATCAAGGCTGCGTTCTCGCGCCGACTCTCGATCTTCTTCTGTATGATGCTCCAAAGAGCTGCAATAGAACTTGATGATGAAGATGGTGTCTATATCCGATACCCTACTGATGGCAGTCTGTTCAACCTGAGGCAACTAAAGGCCCATACTAAGACAGTGCGGCAACTCATCCGAGAATTACTCTTCGCTGACGTTGCTGCCCTTGTTTCTCACATGGTGACAGCGCTGCAGCACATAACATCCTTTTTGGACTAGAAGTCAGCTTGAAGAAAATGGAAGTTCTCTATCAGCCCACACCTCGGGAAGATTACTGCCCTCCCTGCATCACCACTGGCGAATCAGAGCTGAAGACAGTTCATCAGTTCAGCTACTTGGGGTGTATCATCTCCTTGGAAGCCGAGGTTGATAAAGAGATTGATAACAGACTGGCAAAGGCAAACTGTGCATTCGGTAGGCTGTATAAAAGAGTCTGGAACAACAAGCATTTGAAGAAAGGTACGAAGATTGGTGTGCACAAAGCCATTGTACTGAGTACCCTCTTGTATGGTTCCGAGTCGTGGGTCACCTCCTGGCATCATCTGTGTCTCCTTGAGCACTTCCATCAACGCTACCTCTGCACCATCCTTAACATCCACTGGAATGACTTCATCACCAACACTGAAGTCCTCGAACAGGCGGAGGTTTACTAGCTCCGCCTGTTGAAGTGTTGAAGACACAGCTGCGTTGGGCAGGGCACATCTCCAGGATGGAGGATCATCGCTTGCCCAAGATTGTGCTGTATGGCGAACTCGCCACTGGCCACCGTGACAGAGGAGCACCGAAGAAGAGGTACAAGGACTCTCTGAAGAAATCCCTTGGCGTCTGTCATATTGACCACCACCATTGGTCTGCTTTTGCCTCAGAACGAGAGGCCTGGAGACGCACCATTCACCAGGCTGTCTCCTCCTTCAAGAATACACGTAGGGCTGGTCTTGAGGACAAAAGGACATGGAGGAAGAATCATGACACCGCAACACTAAACTCAGAACAGAATTTCCCTTGCTGCCACTGTGGCCAAATCTGCCTTTCCGCATTGGACTCGTCAGTCACCAGCGAGCTTGCATCAGATGTGGACAAACCCCTTCCTAAATCTTTGTTCGCAAAGTTAATCCGTGATGATGATATAAGGAATCCCATATTTTACTGTGTTTCTGTGAATTGTAACCAAGTATTGCTAAATCATAGGGTTAGATTCAGCAATGGTAGTCAATAGCAAATGTCCTTACTCAATATGAATAAGGATGTTATCAGAGTTTGGTATTTTGGTTGCTGATGACCCTTAACTAACGAAAGTTCATTAGAGGTCATGCGGTATGTCTGATTAAAACAAAACCGTTGGGTCTGGTTCTTTTCTCACAGCAATGGAAAATGGATTATAATCAGTGTGAAAGGAGAATAGGGCTGTTAATCCCTTTTATAAGAATTCTTTCCCTCATCCCAGTCAGAGCTAGAGGAGACCAAAGTATGAAGCAGGGCAGTTCTCTAGAGCAGCTAATTTAAAAGTATATTTGAATATTGACATTTTCAGGATCTACCTGGTAAGGATTTATTTCATTTCCCTCTCCATATTCCTTTATTATTCCTGTTAATAATAAAAGGAGTTAGTGGGGTGCATGGAAGAGAGAAAAATCTCATATTGTAAAAAAAATCCAGCATTGGATTTGAATGACTTGCTTTGCATGAGGGAATAAGGGTTAGTAAGAACTTTGTATGCACTTACTCAGTTTTAAGAGTATAGGCCATTTGCTCCTGTAGTAGGTGGGCAGAAAGGGATGGGGAGCGGGCAGAGCTTTGACTTCCTTTCACAGTTATTGGCATACTGTAGCTCAGCCACCATAGAGAGGCTATTAACTGTTGTGATAGGCCAGCAGTAAACTGCTTCCCACTGGGAGAAGCCAGGAGAAAGAGGGGAAAGGGATTGTGATTCAGGTTATCTCTGAAACTACTCTGGGATCAGTGCAGATTTCTCACCACCTCATTCTCAGGGTGGAGTCTTAACTCACAATCTAGTCTAAAAGGATGCAATTGAAGGAATTTAAGGTTTTCATTTTACTCACAAAACTCTAAAGGGTATGGCGCCTGCCTACTTGAGAGACCCCTTCTCTTCCCTGGTCTTGTTGCCATAGTTTATCAGTGGGGAACCTGTTTTGGATGGGGAGGGGAAGGGGGCGCTGATCCTCAGAAAAACCAGACAGGTGAAGTGAGAAGGGGGGGAAAAAAAAGAAAAGCCCCACACCCTCACTGATGTGGTCCCCATATTCCCTTCAGACACTGGAGCCTAGGGAGTCCAGCCTAGTAGAATGTGTGTGCTCCAGTCCTGTGGTGGGGCAACGGGGAGGCTGGATCACCATCATAGGCCTGAGATTCCCTACCCTTGAGCTAAGTCCTTGCTCTAAAAGGAAGAGGGCTGCTGGCAAATTGGTCTTTGCAAGGTCCACTTCCTTTTGGAGTATGCTTTCCCAAAAATCCCATTTATTGATCTTCTGGGCATGTTGCAAGGCCTGTCTGGTTGAGTAAGCATTCGTGGAGAGTGGAAGCAATAACAAGTGGGATTTGCCCAGTGGGGTTTGTAAGCTTTATTGGTCATAAATGGTGATTGTGTGATATGTTAGGATCGGAAGAAGTATGCTGCTTTGATCAGTTTTCCCTTTATATCTCCTTGGGTTTGTGGTTTATACATCTATTCCACAGCCTGGAGGATAAGCACTCTTTGGTGTAAGGCTTCTAGGAGACCAAACTACAAATAAATAAATATAATTCTGTCAGAAATTATGAAATATAAATGAATGTTCTAAAGTCCAGAAGCCTGATAGCTATTTTGTGAAGCAGTTGAGGTGTATTCATAAGTACTCTGGTCTCCACTACATTATGGGAAGTATTTATTTCATGTGCATTTAATAATGCAGTAAAGATGATGCCTGAAATGCTGAAGTACAATGAGGAGTTATTAGTTTTCTGCAGTGAAGGTAAAGGTACTATGTATGAGTGCCCTGGAGGATATGCAAGATACAAAAAATGAAATGAAATAAAATAAATAAAAAGTGGCAGATGACTGGTTTCTGGATATTGCTGGGTGGATTTATTAATTACTAATATAGCACTGAGCCATGAATTACTCAGTCATTGCCATTGTTTCAATTTTATGACTTTCCTCTTAAATACAGATTCGTTAGGAAGGAATCAAATGTCACTGGGCAGTGAATTATACAGAAACAAATTTATGCTTGTGAATGCTGATTTTCCATAATAAATTATGACTTTAAAAGGATACAGTCAAGGTATTTTTCATAATTTTTAGACTGATCTTTTTCTCGCTATTTGTAATGTTGGAAGGTGAAAAGCTATCTCCTAGATTCTTTATCCTCTGCTCCCGTCTCCCCTGCTAATCTACATACAGTTGTTTGGGCATGGTAGGGTTTCTCTTCCCATATATTTTTAAATTCTTATCTTTCATTTTAGATGAAATAGCACTAAGGTATTTGTTTTAGAAGAACGTATGTTAGCATTAACTGGCCTTTTGAAAACCAACACTAGCCCACAAATAAAAGTCACTTTTAGAAAATACCAACCTTGAGAGTGACCCTACATACATGGCTTTTCATTGCCATGGTGCAAAGCTCAGCATATCCCAGGCAGTCAGTTATCTCAAAATGCCTTCCTGCTGCAATCACAGAGCATGGCTGCATTGCATTTGGTCTGTCAAAATCTATTTCACAATCTGAGATGCTTTGCCGAGTAGGAGATTACCACGGTTGTGGCTCCTTATCTCATAGTCCATGTTTGATGGTTAAAGAATAGTTAATAACACTGTTAGAGCTTAAGCTAATGAAGAAAAAGAATATGAAGAAAAAGTCTGTATTCCATGAACTGACAGGCATCAGAAAATGCCTCCAGTCATTGGGATTACATAGATGTAAAAGACCACAGTTGTTTTTTGTTTTTTAATATATATAAAAGGGTTATGTTGGATTAGTCTAGGCAGAATTACCCAAACAATACAAAGCTGACACAATTTTTAAATACTGGTGCTGTATGATAAAAGTGGAGTTACTTATATCCTTGGCATTATTCCTTCGTATTGTTGTTTATTCTTTGTAAGGAGATTTATAGCTTGTGTAATCCACTGTTTGAGAGTGGGGAGAAAATATGGTCAAACAAAAGGTTCCAGTGAAGTGGTTTACAAGTACTGGGCTTGTGTTTGGCCATGTCTACACTAGCACTTATGTCAGCAAAACTTTTGTTGCTCAGAAGTGTGAAAAAAACACCCCCTTAAACAGTGTAAGTTTTGCCTGCATAACTGCCCAGCACTGTGTCATCGGGAAATGCTATTCTGCTGACGTAGCTACTGTTGCTTATTGAGCTGGTTTTATTATGTCAATGTGGGAGCCCTCTCCCATGGACATAACACAGCTACATGAGCCCTCTTACAGTGGCACAGCTATATCCATATAGCCATGTTGCTCTAAATTGCTAAGTGTAGACAAATTACAACCTATATTGGTTGTTCAATGTGTTATCTAATCAGGTCTAGGATATTGCCCTACAGTACATTCTTTATTGCTTTGGACAGACTCTCTCTAACCATCCCATGCAATGATGCTTTTATTGAATTTCATACTATCCTTTTTAGGCATACTGCCTTTCACTGTTCTAAACAATTCTTTGGTTTTAAGATGTCTATCTGTGTCTTTAGGCATGTAAATACCTTGACCTAAGGTTCCAGCATCATACTCAGCCAAATTTTGGGCCTGATATGTGGCAAAAAAATCTTGCAGGAAAAACCTTGCAGAAAATGTATAATTCCATGGGATTTATTTCTTCAGTGGAAATAACTTTGGTAACCTCAGTGAGTTAGCACAAAAGTTGCATGGAACGGAAATAACTTTGAGACAAAAATGAGGGAGCTTTGAAATGTGTGACCAGCAGTGGTTTTTTTATCTCCACTATTTATAATATAATATAGTATAGTAATAAGTAGGTAATCTTTTAAAACCACAACCAGAATGGACCCATGATACTATGCACTCTACAAAGTTGTTATAAATGCTGATAAGGCCCTATCTCCCTAATTCTTTCCCTGTCCCTTCATGTTACTCTCTGCTGGGTCTCCCAATGTAGTTAAAAAAATTTAGATGGCCAGTGTAAATAAGTCTCAGAAGGGTAGCCGTGTTAGTCTGTAAATTTTTTTAAAAAAAACCCAAACCAATGGTCCTGTAGCACCTTAGAGACTAACCAGAAATATATAGATACTATATATATATATGTTTAGTTTTTCATGTTACAGACTAACTTGGCTACCTCTCTGAAACCATAGATACTATCATGAGCTTTCATGAGCACAACCCACTTCTTCAGATATTTGTCATCTACAGCTACAAAACCATTGTTGTTTTTAAGTTGGGGTATTTCTTGTTTAAATAGGATTAGTTATTGCAGCAGCTGCAAATTATGATTCTTAAATTAATATTGGGATTGAGGATTTGTTTTTTTCAAGAGCCTCCGTCCCCCACCCAAGAGTTATGTGGCTGAAGGAAAGAGTGGTATGTCTATAGATATGAAGAGTAGACTATACAAAATTTATGCAGTGGAGAGCACAGAAGTAAAATAGCATCTTGCTGATATTGCAGTACTATATGAATAGAGGTTTATAGAACGGTATAAGAACGTATGGCCTTCAAGATTTATTAAGTGCTTATAACTTTTTTATGTACCACTTTGTATCTGAGCATAACTTTTTTGTTAGGTGAATTGCCTTTTGAAAGGCCATACAAACAGAACTTTACAATGCAGTAACTCACTGAGGTAAGGTACAGTATAATTGCTGACAGGAATTCCTTCGTAGACTATATGTATCCTTATTATAAATAATCTACCAGCCTCTTAACTGAAAAACACCAAAAGATATAAGGATAATTGATCTCTCTCTCCATTCTGGGAACATGTAATGATAGATCTACAGTATATATTGGAAGCACATTAATGCTATTTTTTTTGGCTTAAAGAGGATGGACTTTTTCTTAAGATTTTGCTATTTGAAGAAAATCTTTAGCCAAGTCAGGTTTTTAATCGCTGTGTTATTCATCCCAGTGATTACATAAGGAATGCTGTAGGAGCATTTCAAATACCATCAGCCCTGGGCTCTGGAATAACAATTAGGATGAAGTATGAAAAACTATGAAGTCATAAAGGCAAACATGGCTAGATTGTTGCATAGAGAGAGATCTCAGTATTTGTGGCTGAATATATCTTTACATTAATTCATCTCATTTCTGAGACAACACGCTGGAAGAAAACATAATTTGAATTAATTATTTGCACATATGGCATGTGCCTGATGTCAGCTAATGCTACTTTAAGGACAGCCATGCTGGGCACACATTAAATAATAGAGTAAATATTTGCATTGTTTATGATAAACTGATTCCTTTTACAGATCTTCTTTGTTTGTGCTTCTGTAAACATTTGTTAGGCTTATTTGCTATGATTCATATACTGTAGTATCTGAAGTGTTATGTGCTTTTTAAATCTAAATCCTGCAATAAGGCCTAGCTCTATTTTCAGAACAATTGACTGTTTAGTAACACTGTAAAATAACAGCCAACATCATTATGGTACATTATTATTGTATTGAATGTTTTGTTAACATTAATCATGAGGGCTGGTTTTGTGTCAGAAGTACTTCTATAGGATTTCCATTGTAATTCAGTATTTATTTTAAAGTGTTGCAAATATTTATCTGAAGTGTTGGGTGGGTTTTTTTTTGTAGGAAGAATCATTTATGTTCAGATGCCCTAAACTTGTTCAGCATGTAGAAAGAAGGAAGATTGTTGGTGCCAGGATCTAAGGAATATGGTGCTATGATCTAGAGCACTAAATAGAAATTTACTGCTCTTTCCTTAAGCCACTGTAACCATGGATCTGGATCCACAAAGGCATTTAGGAGTTGAACTGTTGCTTTTGTTAACTAAATCTAAAAATCAGATTCTCAGAGCCCTACTCAACTTGACACCTAATCATGTAGACTTCTAAAGTCCCTCTGTGCCTGTGTTTCCATTGATAAAGTTCCCTGGGTGTCTAAAGTTCTGCCAGTGATCATTAGCTTTGCACAGCTACTCGAGTCTTGGCATCTGGAACTTGACTGGGATCCTCAGATCTCCTAATTCTCACCTGATCCAGTAGGTGTTCTCAGAGGCTACCTAACGGAGTGGGCTTTACAGAGAACTCAGGTGGAGGAGGAAATGGTGGTGGTCCCATGTCCCTCATCATCTTTAGCTCACTGTTAGAGCACTCACACAGGCTGTGGGAGACCCAGGTTCATATCTTTTGTATGCTCTGAAGCAGAGATTTGAACCCGTTTCTGACGACTTATGATAGTGCTCTCATGGGACTAGGGGGTATTCTGGGATGGGTCTCTCATCCATTGAAGCAGTTGCATTTTGTATAAATAGTCATTGAGCCAGGAATTTGAGCTCTGGGTCTTCCACATGCCAGGTAAGCACTCTAGACATTTTTAGGAGGGGGAGAAAGGAGGAAGCAGCACCACAACCACCTCTTCCCCACATATAGTGTGGGTTTTTTTTTAACAAGAAAGCCTTAGGTGCCTAAGTTCAGGAGAGAGTTCACAGCTTAAGTGCTATTACTAGAAGTGCTGGGGGTGCTGCAGCACCCACTGGCTTGAAGTGGTTTATATCATAGAGTGGGTTTACATTTCGGTTCAATGGCTCTCAACACATTCAGTATAAAAATTGTTCCAATGCCCCTGTTTCAGAGCATGGATCACAAGTAAAGATTTGCACTTCCCTCTCAATGATGCTTTGCTATATAGGTGCACAGGGACAGTAAAAATATATCAGTGTGTTGATTCACTTGATAAAGAACTGATGAATATAGCCCCTGGTCACAGACAGCCAGACGCTGATCCCAGCTGTACAACTCCCCATACCTGGTTGCTTATCTTGTTCACTAATCAGCAACACGGGATGGCCTACAGAATAGGCACCTAATGAGTTTGTAAAGAAATCAGTAGTTTGTTATTTAGGGGAAAATGGGGATTAAAAAAAAGATTGATTTTTTTTTAAAGTGTCATTTGGGACTGGCTTATAGATCCTACTGCATTAGACAGACTTTGGTTCGATTCTTGGCAGAGCTAGTTGGATTAGGAGTGTCTAGCATGCAACTGAAATCCTAAGATTGTGTGCCAGATATTAAATAATTCCATAAACCTAGTGAAAAGTGGAAGGATATTTCTAATAAATGACTTCTATTTTCTTCTGAAATGCAGGACTACATTTTGTTGATTGAGGGCTGGATGTGTTTATGCATTTTCAGTTATGATGAGACAATTTCGCAAAACAATTCGTGAACACGTTACAAACATAGACGATCAATTCATATTAAAAGTTTCACAAATAAAGACAACCTAATTTTGTAAATTGCCAACACTTGGAATTGTTTTAACTAATCCTTGTGTTAGAAAAATCTCCTTGTAGGTCAGACTTGATTATTTGGTATTCATGTGAAACCTCCATAATACACATTTTTGTTTCTACTGAGGAACGTAATGTTGTATGTACCATTTTTCATTTACACTCCCTTCATTATGTGAGGAATTAATATCCTAAAAGGTAAAAACAAAAAATCCCCAGTAGTTTTGCTAACATGCTCTGATTTTTGACAGGTGTCTTCATGTGCCTAAACTGCATATGTGGCCAGTTAGTGAGTTGCATCCTTATGTGTAAAAGAGCTGCTTGATGCACCAGACAGGTTAGCAGAAAAGATGCTATGTCACTTTTCTGTCCACCCCATTACATTCTGGGAAAACTGGAGGCTGGTTTGATCCTTAGCATAAGTTAGACAAAGGGCTACTTTTAATTTATGCCTGCTGGAGAGGGCTCCTGCAAGCCATTCTGACAGTCTGAGATCATTGGTATATAGTATGCTCCGATTATGCTGTCTCTGACAAGGGTTGCTAAATTTCTAATTTCACAAAATGGAATGCCCTGCCCAAGACCCCTGCATTGCCCCGTCTCTGAGGCCTCACCCCCTTTCACACATCCTTCCTCCCTCTGTCGCTCACCCTCCACTACCTTCATTGACTCGTTCATTTTCACAGGGCTCGTTCATTTTCAAGAGGCTTGGGGTGCAAAAAGGGATAAGGGTTTTGGCTGAGGGTGTGGGGTTTGGGATGCATGGGGGGGGGAGGGTCTGAGCTCAGGGTAGGCCAACGGGTCCTATGTGTTAGCGGGAGCTCTGGACTGAGGCAAGGGTTTGGAGTGTTGGAGGGCGTACGGGTTCTGGGAAGGGGGTGCGAGAACTGGAGTGGGGGCAGAGGTGAGAGGTTTGGGTGCAGGAAGAGGTTTCGGGCTGAGGATGAGAGTTTGGAGTGTGGGGGCTCAGGCAGGGGGTTGGGGTATGGAGGGGATGTGGGGCTCTGGGTGAGGGCGTATGTATCATTTTCAGACGGGACCAGAAAGGAGGGGTTCAAGGTGCAGGAAGGAGATGCAGGCTGGAGTAAGGAGGTTGAGGTGCAGAATGGTGAGGGCTGCAGCTAAGGATGTAGGCTGTGGGATAGGGCTGGGGATAAGGAGTTAGAGGTACAGGAAGGAGCTCCAGGAGGAGGCCGAGAAGTTTGGAATACAGGAGGGGGTTTTAAGCTGGGGCAGGGAGTTGGACCCTAGGAGTGGGTTCAAGCTCTGGAAAGAAGTTTGGGAAGTTGGTGGGGAGCTCAGGGTTGGAGGCTGGAGTGCAAGGGGGGGAACATGTGGGCTATGGATGGTATTCACCTTGGATGGCTCCCCACAAGGGGCAATGTGTCCCTTGGCTCTTACACAGAGGTGAGGCCAGGTGGTCTGTGCACTGCCTCCACCCAAAGATGCTGCTCCTGCAGTTCCCATTGGCTGGCATTTCTAGCCAATGGGAGCTATGGGGCTGGTGTACAGGATAAAGGCAGCGCAAAGAGTCCCTATAACCATTATTCTACCTAGGAGCTAAGAGACATGTTGCCATTTCTGGGGAGCTATGCAAAGCCAGGTAGGGAGCCTGCCAGCCCTGCACCAACTAGGATGTGAAAGGTTAACCAGTTAACTAGTAAGCATCACCCTAAATGGGTAGTGCTTACCAGTTTCACAGCCAGGAGGCTGCTCCAGCTTTTCAGGGAGCTGCCTTAAAAAGGGGCTACTCTCATCTGGAGTAGCCCCTGTTCACAGCAGGCCTAAGTGCCCCTCAAAGAGGGGCTGATCTAGCAGGGGCTGGGAGCTGGAGCTAGGAGCTGGGTCTGTCGGCAGCCCCAGCACTGGGCTGGGAGCCGGCAGCAAACCCTACTTTGGGGTTGAGGGCAGGAGCCCTGGGGACTCGGAGTTGCTTTAGCTGATTAGGATTTTACATTTCCAGTGCCAACCAGACTTCTAATAGCTGGGCCAGCAGTGCTGACCAGAATTGCTAGGGTCCCTTTTCAATCTAGTGTTCCAATCGAAAACCGGAAAACTAGGAACCCTACCTCTGACCTTTGTGTTGTGGCTGCCCCAGGCCTACACCAGCAGCTTTTAAGGCTGTATTTTTTTTTTATGTTTCTGACTGCCACATTAAGGAAGTGGCTCAATAAAAATGACATAGCAGCTGGCTAACGTCTTCCAACTACACGTTGGCTTTTATGGTAATGACATGTATGTAACAAAGCAGAAGGTCCAGAGAAGAGCAACAAAAATTATTAAAGGTCTAGAAAACGTGAGCTATGAGGCAAGGCTGAAAGATCTGGGCTTGTTTAGTTTAGAAAAGACTGAGAGGGGACATGATAGCTGTTTTCAAGTATCTAAAAGAGTGTTACAAGGAGAAAGGAGAAAAATTGTTCTCCTGGGCTTCTGAGGATAGGACAAGAAGCAATGGGCTTAAACTGCAGCAAGGGAGGTTTAGGTTGGACATTAGGAAAAACTTCTTAACTGTCAGGGTGGTTAAACACTGGAATAAATTGCCTAGGGAAGGTTGTGGAATCTCCATCACTGGAAATATTTAAGAGCAGGTTAGACAGACACCTGTCAGGGATGATCTAGATGGTGCTTGGTCCTGTAATGAGGATGGGGACTGTACTCGATGATCTCTCGAGGTTCCTTTCAGCTCTAGCATTCTGTGATTGTATGAAGCAGCATCAATTTTGCAAACAAACAAAAAATTCAAAACAAAACAAAAAAACAAAGAACAAACCCAACCCATTTATTTCTGTTTTTCTTTCTCCAAACCCTGAGTAATAGAGCAAATATAACGCACACAAACACATTCAAAATATACACAAGCTCGCTGTACATTGTGAACTCGGCCCTGCCCAGCTTATACATATGGCTTTCCAAGGGCTACTTGCTTGAGTAAAAATAGTCATGTTCCTTAGAGTTTTCAGGGGGGGTCCCTGTCTATTAAATTTTGGGTACAAATATAAAAAGCAGTCTTGTTGAAGTTTAGCAATTATGTACCATAGTTAATTAGTCATGTAATTAAATGAAGTGAGACCATATTTCTTGAAATGTGTCAAATAATTATGATACATTTCAGTAATTATGTGTAATAAAACTAATTAAACATATAATTCAAAGAATCAAGAAAATATTTCTGAAAATGAATTTCTCCTGTCCTTAGGTCAGAAGAATCTCTAATATTTTTTGTTAAATCAAATTCCCTTTAATCCAGTCCTTTATATTTTTGAAGACCTTGTAGATTTCCAATATTAGGTTTTTTTGACATAATATTAACTCTTAGTAAGAATTTTTCTTGGGATTTTGTCATGTTCTTTAATCTTTATAATAGCACTGGTCACCCAGTACGAAAATCCTTGGATCTCTTGTTAGACCATTACTCAGAAAATAGATGTGACTGCTCTCGGGTGCTGATTTCTTGCTTTCCCACTGCAAAATCTTATGGTGTTTTTACAAAATCAAAGGGAAATGAGAGGAAACAAATATTACCCATTGTGAGTTGTGTGTTGAGAGCTCAGAAGTTCTAATATATTATATTGGCACATGCCTGAAGCACTGAAGAGAGAAATATTCTGAGTTCGTACCGTGGACTAAGCTGACCTCACTCTCATGTTGCAACATTTTTTTTATACTTAATTCTCATTTTCTCTGCTGCTTTGAAGAAATTCTACTGCCGTTGCACATGACACTGTTAGATGGGGAAGAGGCATCAGAGAAGCCCATAAAATCAAGCTTGTGATGTTAATTTTGTCACCTTGGGCTTTACAGTCATTTTATGGTCATTTAAAAAAAGTTTTGGAGCCATAATGTTTTATCTGTCTTTATGGTCTGTTATGCTGTGTTTAGTCACTGTAATTATAGAAGGATAATTAAATATAATACTAGTCGGTCTTACAATTTTAGCATTATTAATATTAATGTATCTTTAAAAAAAAGGAAAGCCTGTTTAAATCATGGTGCCATACATATCTAACACAGAGCAAAATATTGATGCAGCATTTTGGGTATGCAGTTAAACTAAAGGAAGTGATGGTGCCTTTTGTTGGTACAGTAGCATGCTTTTGCATTTATTAGCTTATTTGCAACTGAGAAGATATTGTTTAGCAGTGATAAAAACTAAGCAATGCAAAGATGTTTTGTTTCAGGGTACCTGAGGTGTCACAACTCAGGGCCCAATTTAGCAAAGTACTGAGGCATTTTCTTAAGTTCTTCCCTTCTCACCAAAGCCCTTAACCTAGCGGAGGGAAAAATATGGCCTCTGGGCCAGATCCAGCCTGCCATGATCTAGAAGGAACCTTGGGCAGGCTCCCTGGCTGTGAAGGCCCTACATGCTGTGCAAAGCAGCTGGCTGCAGGGGTCAGCACTGTGCAGGTGTATCTTTGTGCAGCATGCTCTTTGGGAGGAGGGTGGTCTCTCCCTCTGTCTTCCCCAAGGGGCATGCTGTGCAGACCTACACTTTGGCCCCAGCAGCTGGCCACTTTGAGCAGTGTGTACGACTGCGGCAGGCAGGGAGCCTGCCAGAGGGTCCCACGGGCTGCCAGCTGGGAGCCACCTACGGTAAGTGCCTCCTGGCCAGATACTGTACCTGGCACCCCATCCCCTCCTGCACCTCAACCTCTTAACCCAAGTCACAACCTCCTCCTTCATCCAAACTCCCCACTACACCCCACACCACCTTCTGAACCACAGTCCCCTACTGAGCTCCCTTCTGGACCTAGTTCCAACCCAGACCCCGCATACCCTCCATTAATATTGTATAAACGTACATCCCATGACCACTTACCAAATTCTTGGAGTGACCCCCAATCCAAAATTTATTTCTTTCCCTGCTTTAACCCCAGGCTTAAAACTTCAAGCACATGTTTAAGTACTTTGCTGAATTCTGGCCTAAATACCTGCAAAGTCTATTTGTCTATATGTGTTTATTTGGGGGCCATAAAAGCCCATTTATAAACTTGTAGCCTCTCTCACATTTGTGAAAATCATTCAGTTTGGCTCACCTAATGACCATGATTTTGCATTTGTCATTATTGAAAGAGCTGAATCTGATCTCCATGCTGGGGACTGGAGGAGAATGTTGTGGACCTTTCCTGTGTCTCGGTAATGTCCTGTTATATAAAGCGGGAACTTTGAGAACTTTGGACTGGAATGACTGGAATTTATTTGAACTGCAATGGGATTAGCCAGAGGAGACAGAATGGAAAACGGGACTGAAGGGGTTGTGAGTACTGCTGACACAGGAGTGCAGATGGCCTCCTGTGCTAGATTTATCCCAGCAGGACCAAAGGATGAATAAACCAATGACTAGATATACTTCCCGTAGCCTGAATACATCTGCCTTTATTGTGTGAAGGGGCTTTGGAGGAAGCTGCCTCCAGCTCTCCCTTCCTTTTCCTTCTAGATTGGAATTAGAACTCCTACTCAGAGGCAAAATATCACTCTGGAGTAGCTGTCATGGCAAATTTCTCCATTGACTATGAATTGCCTGTAGATGCTGATGAACTCCTACTTCTCACTCTAGAATTTTCACATATTTCGACCCCGTTTGTAAGCAGATGACACTTCAAACTGGAGGTGTGATTTCAAGCTTGAGGAGAAATACCCATGCCAACTCTGAACTAACAAATTAAATATAGAGTGTAGCCACAGCGGCATGATTGGCTGGGAAGGTTAGCTGCTCTGAGTACATATCTATCCAAGATGCTAGGATTGTACTGAGGGCACTTCCTACTTCTCAGGCTGTTTTGGCTATACTTTTTTTTTTAAGCGCACTAGCTCAGTCAGAGCTAGCATGGGTTTGTCTCCTGAAGTTAGGAATTTATTCCTGCTGCTCAGAATATACATGTAACCTAAGAGTGAATGATGGTACATTCCATTATTGGTTACTTATAATCCTTTTTTAGCTTGTCTTTACAACATTTTTACATATATAGAAAACCCTTCCAACATGTGGTCTGCTGTCTATTTCAGTAATAAAGCAGCTAAAGCTGAGCAATTGCCTCTTTCTTCTAGATTATGTGTGATAAGCTCACCAATTTTATTTATTTCATTAATGTAACTCCTGATTAATGGGCTGAGGAACCTAATAGAGATTGGACACTTGAAAGTGGTAGGATTAGGACAGTTTATAATGAACGGAAGCTGGTATTAATATATTTCAAATGTCCCATCGTATCGAGAGTAAATTCTGTTTGATACCATGACCAAAAAACCCACACTATTGAATTGTGCTTATTGGCAAGCCTGTGGACATTCTTAAGAGAGAGGCTATGAATATGGTTAGTGTGAGAACTATTCTCGTACCCTTTCCAGCTCAATTTTGAGCCACGTTAGCAGGGTTGAGCAAGGATGCAAGTGCCGCTAATATCCTGTACCTGTCCAGTAGAATTTCCATTAACATTAGTCTCCAAACACCTTTTAGAAGCACTACTTTTGCAAAAAGATTACAAAATATCTAACTTCAGCTCAATAATTTCAGAGAGGTTTTGTTAGGCCCCAATCCTGCAAAGACATAACTTTACTCACATGAGTAGTCTTATTGAAGTCAACAGTACAGTAAAACTCCATTGGTCCAGCATCTGATGGTCTGGCACTCCTGATGGT
>JANRFK010001234.1:95655567-95666965 GCA_030068395.1 Apalone spinifera
TCATCCTATTTATCTCAGACCATTTCTCCAATTTGTCCAGGTCATTTTGAATCAAGTTTCATTCTTTATTTTGTGTTTTTGATATCTCTGATAGCTCCAGAACTTTAATGCATATAAAGAAAAAACTATCATAGGTATTTCCTCATTATTGTTTGAGGGGAATAATGATTCCAAGAAATGTTTTAGATTCTCTTCAGTGTACTTATTTTCTTTAACTGACATATTGATAACCTGGTGGTTTAATAGACCTACTGACTTTCCTGTGAATGTTTATTTCAGATGTACTGAAAGAATCTTTTATTTGCAACGGTGTATTTGGCTGTTTTTTTGGCTTTCTTTTAAGCCTTCTTAATCTCCTTTTCATATTTTTACTTGCCGAAGTTTGGTTTTGTCTATTACTTTCACATAGGCTAGGTTTCCATTTTTTAAAGGTTACCTCTTTGGCCTGAATAAACTCTTGTGCTTTGTTGTTTGATCATAATGTTCTGTTCTTGACTTTTTTACTTATGATTTTTTTTGTTCTGGGATATGCAAACCTGCTGTGATTCTAATAAGGTATTTTTAGCAGCTTCCATGCTGTTTGCATGGATCTTAATTTCTTAACCAACCCCTTTTGGCTTTATAACTTTTTAAAAAATTCCTTCCTTTAAGTTCAGTGCCACAGCACTACCTCTTGGTATCATGCCCCTGAGAGGCTGTCAAACTTAATTATCCTATGACAACTGTTACTTAATGGCTCAACTACACTTACTACTTTTATCAATTCCTGTGTGTTTAGAATAAGCTACTCTTATTTGAACAGGACTTGTGTGTGCTCCACAACCAGCTACTGTAGGATGTAAAATATTTATGGTATTGAGAACTTCTTTCTTCAGTCTTTATCCTCATTTTTGCAGTACTGTTTTAGCGATGTTGGCCCCAGCAAATAAAAGAGACAAGGTGAATGATGCAATAACTTTTACTGTACCAGCATCCATTGCTGAAGAAAAGTTTTTGAGCTTAGACAGAGCTCTTCTGCAACTCTATCCTGATGTAACATTCAACCATTTTGCGTATTTTAAGTCAACCATTCTTCCTGTTAGAATGCATATCACTTATAGATCTGCACTGCTGCCAAACAAATTTAAATTTGGAAGAATTTTAATTCCTGATCTCAACAATATCCTGACAGTCAGGAACAGGAATCACCAATTTTGAGTACTACTGCTGCATTCTTTTCTTCCTCCTGTTCACCTCCTTACAACAGAGAGGATGGCGTCCTTTCTTTTGCCCCACAAAATGATGGGACAGTAGCACCAGCAGATTCTTATTTTCTTCTCCATTCAGATAGGATAGGGGATGGAGGTGGCTTAATTTCTTCCCCTCTGAAAGGTGGTAAAATCTATCAGGAAGGGCTCTTGAGAAGGTAAAACATAATCATGTAGTTTTCCACTACTTCTCTTTGCAAATTCCAATATCAGTGGTTATAAAAAAATCACATCCATAGATTCCTCCTTAGATTTCTCTGTCCTGGTCCTCTGCTCACAGTATAAATTATTAGATAAGGTATCCTTGCATCCACATAGCAAATTCTGCAGTGAGTATCTCACCTATGGCAATATGTCCATGTCAGTTCATGACAAGTAGGTCCTCTTTTTTTTGGAGCAACTTCCTTGACTGCTTGCATTATTTTGTCCAAGTGTAATCACTCTGATTAAATACATAACTTTCTACAGTGGCTGCTGCTCTGTGATGATCGTCTTGATTGTTTCTAGAAGCTGTTGCTGCTGTTTCCTTGATTTTTCTAATCTTCAGCTAAAATAAGTACACCGGGAAAAGCAGATGGTTCACAATTGAGCTGGGCATCATGCATCATGGTTAAAAACCACTGTAAAGTAACAACCACCAGTATAACACATTTTTCCCCTCCCTTCCCTCTCCCGCATTACTATGCAAAAATATTTTATTAGGTCAGATGACATTCTCTGCTCCAAAACATTCATATGGAAAAAATGGAAGAATTGTGATTAAAATTGATTTTTTTCCCTTTGGGAAGTTGGAATCAAAAATGGTTACCTGCTCATTTATGAAACAGATTTATTCTGTTGACATGGAGGCTTGTTTGAAATGTAATTGAATTTCTGTTACCTAATGGAAAGTGACAGTTAACAGTATTTATTTTCCATTTGTGTCTCAGCAGATAACATAACACAATTTTGATTTGTAGTTAGCTTTGGAATCTGAGATTGTTCTATCTCTGTAATTGAAAAGATGGGAGTGTGATGGCCTAATACAATCCCTTTTTGTTTTTTACACCAGTAAAGGCTGCATTAATACAGTAAACAGCATCTATTTTAGTTTAATGGTTATAAAGAGATGTTATTTCTGCATCATGCCTGTCTTATTAGACTCTGACACATAGTGTCTTGGGTTGATAATCCTTCCATTTAGACTCTGTTTTTGCCAACCAATTTCTATGGAGAATACTTCCTTTTTCCTCCGCACACAGAAATAGCTTTTTACTTTTTCAGGTGGAATGAATTTCTTTACAACAGAATTTCAACTATTTTTGTTAAAGCAACAAGGCAAAGACCCACTTCATCAGATGCAAGTAGGGGAAATTTCCAGAGACAGGTATAAATATGCAGGCCAGAATAAGGCTAGAGATAATGAGGTTAATTCAGTCAAGGAGGGTGAGGCCCACTTCTAGCAGCTGATGTGGAGGTGTGAACACCAAGAGAGGAGAAACTGCTTTTGTACTTGGCTAGCCATTCACAGTCTTTGTTTAATTCTAAACTGATGGTGTCAAATTTGCAGATGAACTGTAGCTCAACAGTTTCGCTTTGAAGTCTGGGCTTGAAGTTTTTTTGCTGCAGGATGGCTACCTTTAAATCTGCTACTGTGTGTCCAGGGAGATTGAAGTGTTCTCTTATGGGTTTTTGTATATTGCCATTCCTAATATCTGATTTGTGTCCATTTATTCCTTTATGTAGGGATTGTCCAGTTTGGTTGATGTATGTAGCAGAGGGGCATTGCTGGCACATGATGGCATATATTATATTGGTAGATGTGCAGGTGAATGAACCAGTGATGGTGTGACTGATCCGGTTAGGTCCTGTTATGGTGTCGCTGGTGTATATATGTTGGCAGAGTTGACACTGAGGTTTGTTGCATGGATTGGTTCCTGAGTTAGAGTTATTGTGGTGCAGTGTATAGTTGCTGGTGAGAATTTGCTTCAGGTTGGAGGGTTGTCTGTGGGCGAGGACTGGCCTGCCTCCCAAGGCCTGTGAAAGTGGGTCTTTGCCCATGAAAGCATATGCTCCAATACATCTGTTAGTCTATAAGGTGCCACAGGACTCCTTGTCGCTTTTGCAGATCCAGACTAACATGGCTACCCCTCTAATACTTAACTATTTTTGTTGTAATTGTTTTTTAGATGCTACAAATGCACCAAAATGATTTTGCGGGGAAAAACGGCAGCTTTATTAAAGGCATGATTAGCAATAAGGAAGAATTGGCAATGATGACATTTATACAATATTATATCCGTGACAACATCATCTCACCTGTCTTAGATCATCACACAGCAGCAGCCACTCATGAGGTGATAGCCAGTGTTTGGATCCCCAGGGGAAGGGCGTGGGGGGTTCTATTCATTCTAGAATGAATAGTTTCCAGAGAAAAATATAACACCATCCAGTGACTGGAAGCTGAAGCTAGACAAATTCAGATTGGAAATAAGGTATACATTTTTAACAGTGAAATTAATTAACCACAGGAAAAACTTACCAAGGGTCACGGTGAATTTTCCATCACTGACAATTTTTAAATCAAGATTGGATGTCTTTAAAGGAAATACTCAAGGAATCATGTTGGGGAAATTCTATGGCCTCTGTTATACATGAAGTCAGACTAGACTATCATAATTCTCCTTCTAGCCTTGGAATCAATGAATCCCCAGGCTTGTCAAGTGAAGTTCCTTTCCTTTCAGGCCCACTCATCAACCATCCCTGCTTCCATCAAGCATGGTGGTGTGCAAAGGGAAGTGCCATGAGAATGACAACCATCTATTCTTTTCCTTTTAATACTCTCCTGATGATTTCATACCTATGTTGCCCGAAGTCAATGCACCATAACTAATTCAGGCAGGAGATGAATATTTAGAGATTATGAATTATTCTGCCTTTCGCACTACAGCTCCCATTGATCAGACTCACGTCCCAAATTGCCGAGTCTGGAATGAGATCAACATGACGTGACCCTAACTATTGCTTCTGGCTCATCAGCTTGCATAACCTCTCTTAACTGCTACTGTTTAAATTTACCTGCTAATCGTTTTGCGGTTGCAAACTTCCTTCCATAATATGTGAGTGGGGAAGGGACATTATTCAGAACACATTTTTAGTAATGTAAATAGTTATGAGCTCATAAAATCAAGCTTTTTATAGTGCATTAGATATAACTATTAATTATTATAGAACCAGAGCTTTTTCTTGTTCATGCTGATGAGTGAATCATAAGGAAATGAGATTGTTATGAATGGGCTTGAATCTAGAGTGATGCAGGAGTTTATAGTTAGTACAGCAGTTTGAACATATCTAAAATGGAAGTCAGAGAGCATTTGTATCTAATGCAAGAATGTCATGTTTTGCAAAATAATTGTTTCATTAAAGCTGTTGTTTAGAGAGATCTCATGCTACTGTAAAACCAAAAAGCATAGATACATATTACTCTAAACATGGAACTAGTTAATTAATAAGAAACATATAAGCAGTACGTTTATAGTCTCTGCTTTTAAAATGACATTTTCAAAAACATTTTAATCCACACAAAAATCCCTTATTTTCACATTATAAAAATCATAGTAATTATCAATATGAACTTAATAGAAGTTGACTTTATCAGTTCAATACAATGATGAAAGTATAAATAACAGTTCAGAAGGCAAATTAAATTTACAAACTAATCTCAACTAAACTAAAATCAGATTTTTGCTGCATTTAATGTGCCTGTAATGTATTGCCCCTGAAAAACATGAAAATTCAGTGCTTTTGAAGGTAAACGGCAGAAGCTGTCCCTGCAGCCTGTATAAACCCTGACAGACAGGGAAGATGCTTGGGGAGACTGTTTGTGCTGAAATAGCATGGCTCTTCTGGCCCTGTAAATCATGCATGGTAGGGAGAAAACCTTTAAAAGGAGAAAGCATCAGTAGCCACCCTGAGAACGGAGTGAGTGAGTTGGGTCCTAAAACAACAGGGGAACCCTCATGCCAGAAACCCCCTTAGCATTGTAAGGAGTCCTATAGAGAGGGACTGACTCTGCTGTTATGCCACAAGGACTCCTACAAAGCTGCTATCAGGCTTTTTTTGCCTTTTAATTGACCTCAGAAGTAGGGTTGCCAGGTGTCCGGTTTTGAACCGGACAGTCCACTATTTGAGCTTTCTGTATGGGAAACAAATTGAGAAAATATAAATGTCTGGTATTTTCTAAATAAGATGTCATGTAGATTGTGATGTAATGTGAAGTGTGTCCAATATTTTTGTTGAAACCATCTGGCAACCCCAAAGGGGCTTGATTGGTGTTGACCTGAACTTTAGTTTCTCCCCCACCCTGTAGCAAAGTACTAGGATAACCTCAGGGTAAGTGGGTGTGGTGAGGGGCTGCAGCCCAGCTTGGGTCATGCCCATGTAGCCTCCTTTACAGAGCTCCTGTGCATATTCAGAATCATCATTGCCAGTGATGGGCCTAATTTGATACTGCCACTTACAAGTTTGGGATCTACTAGCGAACCTTTATTTAATGAAATATTTAATCACACGTATGAATTTATAAATACACAGTTTCAAGTGATGGGCATCAAAGCCTGTAATGAGTAGATATCTCAGTATATTCTAAGCAGACCTGGAGCGGTGCTTTCAATACCATTCATTTTTTTTATTGTGGAAGATATGTAATAGAGTTGTTCATCAGATGCAGAAGATGACTAACTCTAATGATGTCCACAGATGAACAGCTCTATTCTATCCTGACCTGATCAAGTGAGACAAAATTTTCTGATCAGTCTGGAAAATCTTACTGGTTAGTGCTCTCTGTGCTGAAAAAATAATTGAGTTAAAAGAATCAAGTATTTCAGTGCATGTCTGAGGACTAGAAAACTACAACTGTTCCTTTCTTTGTTCTTTCATATTTGTGTATGCAGCTCTGGCTATGGCTGACCCTTATCTATTCTTCTGGCTGGAGCTTAACCCTAGCCTGAGCCCATGTATTGCTGTAGGCTCCCATGTGCTTCTTTATTCTTGCACAATCCAGGATGGGTTTCTTTAGTAAAGTAATTTCTTTCCTAGTTTAAACATAACCCAGAAAAAAGCTGACATTTTATCAGAAATAAACATTCATTGGCTGAAACAACAAAGTCGAAGTGCGTTATATACTGGATGGAAAGGAAATACAACGTATCGTATTTTTCTTATTTTGTTTGTGATTATTGCAGTAATAAATTGTGTTTAGCCTTACAGCACTATGTACCTGATTAATGTGTATTGATCTGTGCATGTATTGATATGTATGTGACCAAAATGGGTGTTTCACATGTCCACACATTAAGAAATGCATAGAAGAAATTAAAAGGTGCAATGGAAGTGATCAGAACTGTGTAAAGATTTCCATATGAGCAGGGATTGAACAGGTTAAGACTATCTTGAGGGGTACGCTCCATTATTGTAGTGTTTCAGTAATTCCAAAATGTTTCTGATTTCTTTTTTTACAATACCAATCAGACAAGGAAGCATCACCCTCCTTTTCCCATCCCTGCACCCCAGGCTTTTAGGTCATCCCACGCCTTGGGATCCGCTGCAGTGTGCAGCCCCAAACTTGGTGGCGGCTGATTTGTCCCAGGCTCCATATCCCCCTAAAGATGTCCTATTAGACATGGCATGTCTCTGACCGACATGAAACACCTATCATAAGCTGACTTTTTGCTTTGTGATGTGCTGCATTGTCTATGGCATGCTGGAGCTGAATAAACAGATTGTAACATGCCTTAGACGTCGGCAAAAAGCTTTCTGCAGCGTATTGTGCTCCCCTCATCTTTTGCTTTGCCATTTTGATTAATTTATATTTTCTCATGCATTGAGGTTTCAAATAGGTAAATGCACTGACAGTAGTTGAAATTTATATCAGTAACTTGGGCTGTCGTATCTTAATTCCTATTGAATGATGTTTGGATAACTTATTACATGAAGAATATTATCTGTAATGTATCTGTCATGGGGGGAAAAGACTCTACATATGGATGAGTGTAATCTGTTCCTTGGTTTAAGAGCATGTTGTAGATGCCCAGGGTGGATTTCACATTTGGAGCTCTGAGTAAGCTGAAAGGTCTGTAAAATCACAAGTAGAACAACAGTTTCTGTTTGACTAAGCATTTGAAGACACTTGTTGCATTGCTTATTCCAGCAGGTGTATGGAATACATTTGCACTCAGGCAACATGATCCTGATGTGTGATTTCAAGACAACACCATGAAAATAACTGGTAATTAATACTAATTCCTTTAACATTTTGTTAGACAATGCTCCATTTTCTTTACATTGGAGTATAGGTCCATCAGAAATGCCTGTATGACATAAAAATATTTTAGAAGATGGTTGTATACCAGCAGAGTCACAGTACATATGTAAGCCATGTGTGAATTTATGATCAGAAATAAGCCTTGCTGAGAAGATGGGTAATGGTATACAGGAAGTGAAAATGTGTTTCATAGGATTATGGCCTCAGTTATGGCTGGATCCACAAACCATTAGTGGGACTCTTTCATTTGACATTTCTCAGTAGCCCAGATGGTGCCTTTTATATATTAAGGATGCAGAGGTATCATCTCTATCATTATGGTTGTATTGAGGTTTTCTTGGGACTAAATCATTTTGTGCATTATGGATGTGAAATGATGTATATCAGCACCAAACTTACAGCACTTTCTCAGAGGGCAAAGACTGAATTTTCAGGAAAGTTAGTATATCTGATTAGTATGTATAATCTGTTTAACTCCTTTCTGAGACTTAGATTCACTTTTCAAACTTTCCTTTAGCTTCTGCTACCTAACAAATGGCAGGGTTATAACACTTCCAGATTTAGGCCCATTAATATTATACGCTTCTTAGCATTCTTAACATAAACTACTGAATAAATAATGCCTTTGGTAAACAATTATTTGTGTTACCTCACCCCCATCCACTGCCCTCTGTATTCAAATGTCCACTCTTTAGATAAGTTTTCCTCTATTGCTTCTTCACCTTATCTTCCTCAGCATCTGGTCAGCCTGCTAATGAGCCAAGAAGTTGGTCTAGGCACTGGAACTGAAGGCCAGTGGGAAATGGATCTAAGGTTTGCAGGAGTGGGAGAAGCAGGCTGTTTTCTCTAACTAGAACCCCAATCAGTCTTCACCTTAGCTCCCTCTCTGCTTCCTCAGACAACAACCCATGGACTAGAGAGAACAGTTTTTGTGAATAAACTAGTAAGGTACATGGGACTCAGGTGGCTAGCTGACCAGATGCAGAAACTGACACCACTGCAGATCTTCTAGGGAACATTGCAGTAAACCTGACTATCTTCCAGCTCTTGTGTGCACTCTATTGTTGTATTAGGGAATAAGAGACCAGAAAATGACAATTTTTTGTGTGTGAAATTTCAATTTTTTGGTTTTGATTTCTCAACAAAAGAAATTGACCCCAAAATTGAAATATTTCTATTCTCAAAGAATATTTTCAGTACAGTATTTTGGTTCTCAGTAAAATATTTTAGATGTTTTACAAAAAAGAAAAAAAACATGTCAATTTTGTTTCTACAAAAATGTTCATATTTACAAAAAGGCCATATTTTGGTCAAAATTAATTTTCAACAAAAATGTTTTGATGACTGTAAGTAAGCATATATATACATGTTTATAAATTTGTATACTGTATATGGAAATATGTAATATGTTTTGTGTAAGGATAGTCCTGAATATCAACTGTATATTTTAGAGCATTTCTGTCCATCCATCGGTTCTTACCATTTAGTACTCCTGCTACATGGTAAGACCTAGGACCACCAAATTCAATATATAGCTTCCTCTTATTATAACTTGAAGCAAAGTAAGGGTTTGGTTGTGCCAGGAATGGGATTTCTTCTCATAAAACGATATAGAAAAGAAACAGAATCATCAGATTGATGAAAAGGGCTAACTGGGGGCATGCCGCCACCCACCGTCTGGGACTGCCCCAGCCACAAGCCTCCCACCCCTTCAGGCACCCTTTAGAGAGGGAGGGTAGGCTGAAATTCCTACTCCCTCCCCCCATTTGTACAGGGGCACTGCTGGCTGTTCCCCCTTTGAGTTGGATGTTCCCCATTTTGAGCTAGAAATATTTTGTGTGTGTAGTTTTCTGACAACATTCTAGTTTTTGAATTTTCTGTCTGGATGCCATTTACAGTTCTCAAGTACCTGGTTTTCAATTGGAAAGTCTGGTCAAAAAGGGAACCTGTCAACTCGAAATCGCTCCCAAACCAAAAGTCCAGCTACTGCTGGGCAGGGAGAAGCATTGGATCATTAACCCACACCTGCTTAACTGGGACCATCTCATACCTGCAGGCACGCTCCTTGAGATGATCCAGCAAGTGAGGGCCTGGGGGAAGAGTTGGAGAAAGGCTTCAGGGATCTGGCTACCAGCAATTAGAAAGGTGGCAACCCAGTGTGTGTCTATGAATAGGACTGTTAAGCATTGGCAATGGAAAGTTGTTTTTTCCCCCCCTGAAGATCTCACTCCTCGGTGAACATGAAGAAAATGGTGAAAAAATGGAAAGAAAAGGGTTGGGATCCTTAAATTTCCTGAGTAGCAGAAAAGGACAGGGTTTGTTTCAGTTTGAGAAAAAGGCAGTGATTCATGATGTCTTATTTTAATCAAACTGTTTTGCTCTTCTTTATTTCTATTCCAAAATTCTTGACCTCAGCTGTACTGATCTGAGTTGCACTCGAATAAAAAGTGTTTCTAACTAAAGTAGGTTAAACCTACAGTATTCATGAAGCAAAACCTTGGAAAATGTTCAAACAATGAGAGCATATAAATTAAGTCTGCTGTGGAAAGTCTAAAGGACACATTTATGTGCATAAACTGACTGATTACTCATATATTAGTGGTCATTAAGGCATCATGAGTCAGTAGCCATCTATTGACTGGAACTTACAATTTATTTTTTATTTTGAATTAACTATTGAGGAGAGACTATATAAATATTGTGTCCTGTTGTGAATTTCCTGGTAGAATACATGGGCTTGATTGGACGATAGGCTGAGTACTGTCAAATTCTATTGATTTCATAAGGGATATAATATCTTGTTCAAGGAACTTGGCACCTTTCAGGATTGTGTTCTGTACATACTGGTATATTTTGCTTGTCACAGATAATAACTGAACTGCTTTTTGTTCATTCTGTCATCTTTTTGAGATGGTTGCCATTAATATTTATTGATATAGAACCATTTTACTTGCCATAGTTTGATTGTGGAACACAAAATACACAGCTTTAGTTTTTCCTCCCAAGGTCTGATACTGAAATACTAAAAATAATCATTCTTGAAATTATTTTTAGGTAGGACAGTAATATGCATTGTAAAACAGTAAATACAGTAAACTATAGATTCCATTGCTGACTAAAATCTGTTTGTTACTTATGTTCATCTTGCTTCTCTTAAGGTCAAGTCGCTTTTTCTATTGGCAACATATTTTTAACTTTTAGCTGAATTTTGGTATGTAGCTGAGTTATACGCAGAAGGACCTACTATTGCTTTTGATATGGATGCAAAACTCTGACATTTATAGCTTGTTTTTCAAAGGTAGACAGTGCCTTTGTATGCCACAGTTGTGCTCTCATAACTTGCATGTGCATATGAGAATTGTGTTACTGTGTGCATGGTCTTTGTGTATGCACATCCGCTATTTTCATACATAAGGAAGGCATTTCTAAGTGCACATGCCTGCTTTTGAAAATCATCCTTGTTGTCATCAAAAGGTGACAGATTTTCTCAGGAGGTTATGAAACTCAGTTTAAAATATAAACAGCAAGAAGGGTGCTTTATTTTTGAAAATGGAACCAACTGTAACTCATGATTTTGGTGATTCTTCACTCACCACAGATGCAAGAAACAAATGGTGTAGATCAGTGCTTCTTTCTCCTTTTGGACGAGTAGTCCTGTGACTCCTTAGAGACTAACAATAATATATAGTATCATGAGCAAACTCACTTCATCAGATGAGCTGGAGACAGTCTCATGAAACTCTGTACTTTTGTTAGTCTCTAAGAGTATGTCTACACTAGCCACCATAGTTCGAAGTAGGGTGGCTAATGTAGTCATTCGAATTTGCAAATGAAGCCCGGGATTAAAATA
>JANRFK010001234.1:95667065-95679814 GCA_030068395.1 Apalone spinifera
GCCGGGCTTCATTTGCAAGTTCGAATGACTACATTAGCCACCCTAGTTCGAACTTATTGCACACTTATTTCAAAATAAGCTATTCCGGAATAGTTATTATGAAATAGCTTATTTCGAAATGGCACATCTGCACTGCAGAGAAACCTCAAAATTAGTCTGAGGCAGGCTTCCCTAATGTAGATGTGCTATCTTGACTTAGCCCCTCACCAAGGCCATTCTAAGTTATTCCTCCCCAGTGCCTCCTGGGGTTCTATTTTGGAATAGCAGCAGTGAAGCGTCTACACACGCCTTATTTCAAAATTGCTATTTCAGAATAGGTGTTATTCTTCATAGAATGAGGTTTACAGATTTTGGAATAAGCCGTCTGTTATTTTGAAAATATTTAGAAATAACAGAGTGGCTGTGTAGATGCTTGCATTGTCATTTTGAAATAATGGTAGTTATCTCAAAATAATGGTGCAGTGTAAACGCACCCTAAGGCAGTGTTTCTCAACCCTTTTTTATTAAAAAAATTTCTTAAAAAAATTATAAGTATCCCCAGTACCTACAGTTTTCAGACACACAACATTTTTTTCTACCATTGCAACACATTTGTTTAAACAACTTAATTGTAGTTGGGCAGGTGATGAAATTTTTGGGTGTAAAAAGTACAAAAATAATGAAGTGCTGTAAAACTTAAAACAAAAATTCAGTTTTCTCCAAATTTCAGTTGTGTTGATGTACCCTTCAGACTTCTCTCGAGTATCCCTGAGGGTACTCATTCCACTGGCTGAGAAACACTGCCCTAAGGTGCCACAGGACTACTCATTGCTTTTAAAGTTACCGACTAACACAATTACCCCTCTGAGACTTTTTACTCTTTTTCGGTGACTGTACTAATTACCAGACTAAAACCTCAGCTGTGCTTTCTGCTTGCCATTAAACTGTGAAAACACTAAATATTTTAAAAAAAGAATATCATGATCTTTCTTCATTTCCCTCCTCTTTATGTTACTACTGGGTGTGGTATACCGTCCTATATAATGGCACTGAAACTACTTACAGAGAGAGCAACGAGTCTGCTCTACAGCCTTAGCAGAGAGTAAGCTGGGTTTTTGCTCATGCACTAAGCTCCAGAAGTTTCAGGTTTGGTTCTGCCTATTGGCATTACAAGTGGGGGCTTGTCCAGGATTTCAATGGGGATGTCTCTGAAGTTCGAGACATGCTTCCTTAGTTAGGGGAAGTATGTAACTCTCAGAGCTGCTGTGTGCAGTGTACTATTCCATCTAGTGGCATTGAGACCACTTACACAGAGAATAATGAATCTGCTCTACAACCTTAGCTGAGAGACCAGCTGGTTTTTAGTTCATGTGGTAGGCCAAGCAGAGGCTCATGTACTAAGCTCCAGAGGTCCCAGATTTGATTCCTCTGGCCAAGTTACATTTACTTTTCCTTTCTCTGTTTCCTTTGCTTCTCTTTCTCTCTTTTTCTTCCTCCAACACATACTCCTTCTTATTGCTTTCCTTGTATCTCCCTGTCTCTCTTATCTAGATGGGTGACAAACTTGCTGAGAATTTGGGAGGTTGTATTTAATGTTCATCTCCTTTCTAAGAAAAAAAATGCAAATACATAAAAATGTGTGCACTCATTTGTTTATACTCAGTACTTAAATACTGTGGTGAGGGGACTTATAATACAAAGGCTGTATAAATAAATATTTTTTTCCTTCCTAAGATGATTACAGTTGAATTTGCCAGAAATTGGGTGAGGTGAATAATGAGAAATGAAAGCATTTACATGGAATAACATAAAAAGGAATGATAGATTTGGATTCTGAACAACTAGAATAATTGAGCCAGAGGTTTTATTCTTCTAAATCTATACTTAGAAATCTAAATACATGACCCGATTTTGAGAAGACCTGTGCACCCCACCTTGACTTCAGTGGGAGCTGCTTTGTGCTCAGCATTTTTTAAAATTGGCTCACTTATCTAGAGTCCTATGCACGGACTCAGAAGTCTAACTTTAGGTGCCCATGACTGAAAATCTTGGCCTTGCTCTTTGGTGGATGTGTTTGTATAAATAACATGATGACTGGTGCCCTATACATCTGTGAGAGATGATATAGTGAATGAAATAGTGACCTTAGGCCCCATTAGAAAAGTTCATTGGCCAGATTTGACACATGGGGCACGTTTGCCCATTTGATAGTTTATTTTTTTAATCCTAGTTAATGTTCATCAATATTTATTAATCTTCAAAGAGAACCAAAAAAGCACGAGAAGGAGGTAAGGTAAGTAATCCATTGCTTAGTCTTAGCTGTGTGTCCTTAAATTCTCTAGTGTTTGTGGCAGCCATGAAATTACAAGAGAATAGATTAGCCTGTATAAAAACAGTCCCTTCTGGGGGCCTAGAATCACCCACATTGAAATAATTTGTAATCATTTCCTTGTACAAGGTCTTGATCACATACATTTTTTTTAACTTTCCTACTGCTAGAGTGGCCCTATATCCTGTGTACATATGCCTCAGCCCTGATTTATAATTAGGAGCATCTGGCCATGCTGCTGCCTAAAATAATTTCCCCTGGAGAAAGCGATGAGAAGAAAAACACAGTCATGTTTTACTGGCTGATTGAGAGCGGTAAGATAAGGTTTCATGCCTACCCCTGGAACTAAGAGCCAGATATTTGTCCCATTGTAAGCCCCTTCTGTCTCAGCATCCCCCTTGGTGCTGCTCCAGTGGTACAAAGGCAAGTTAAATCTGCCTTAATGCAATCATTGAGGATTCCTTTGAGCTGGAGGCAGGTTTTGCCTTTGGCAGCCCTCAAAGGTGGAGATGGCAATCCTTAGCACTGCTGTGGCACAGCTAGAGAACTGGGTGTTCTCTAATGGGTTCCTTAGATCATGTTTGAGGAGAAGGGCTTTCAGGCAGTTGCACATGCACTCCTGAATGACTTGACTCTGATAACTTGTTGCCCCTTGCATTCACAGCAGTGGTGTCCAGTCCATCTAGTCAGGAAAGCTGGTAAAATTGAAGTTAAGCTAATTGTGGATTATACCTAAAATGTGTATCTTGAAATGAGGAAAATAGCTAAAATGGTAAAACGAACGCTTTAGAAATGTTTTTGGTAGATGGTTCCATCTTACAGTTACATGCATCTCAGAGTTACTGTGTTCAGAGTGGTGGCTAGTAAAGGGCTCAGCCCTACCAATTAAATCTCGTTCCTGTGAATAAATGCCCCATGTTGCCTGTGCCTTTCATTTTTACCACGTGGCTCCAGTAACACAGAAGGGAGAGCAGCACCAGGAGGAGGAGGAAGAGTCTGGTACGTTCTAGCTCTTTCATTGCAGCACCACAGAATGGAGGAAGGGGCAGGTGGAGCACCTGGCCTCTAATAATCTACCTCAATCAGCATGGTTGAGATCAGAGCATGCTCATTAGCTGTCTTCTCAGGTTTGTTCTGGATGCAGAAGAGTAGTGCCTTGGAGTGTAAGCTCAGGGCCAGCATGAGTACAGTGTTTCAGTTGCCACCTCAGGAGCAGCACAGGGAGAGGCTGAGGCAGAAGGTCTGAGGAGCTCGTCAGCCCGTTATTTCAAAGAGGCAGCAGGTAGGAATCTGGTTTCAGGGGGGAAGATGTGGCTTGGGACAGAAGAGTGGAGTGGGGATGTCTGACTTGGCTGAAGGCGAGGGAAGACCAGCAACAGAATGGAAGGCAGTGCTATCAGCTCCTGTGCAGAAGGCACAGGGGAGCAGCAGTGAGAGTTACAGCAAAGGAGCTGCTGGTGGGTGAAGGAGAATTTATTGAAGCATAGCAAATGTGCCCCATGTATCTAGTTGGTTGATTTTTACTTAGCAAATTAGAAATGATTCTGTTGTGTCTGGTGGGGAGCCATAATTTTTTTGAGGTGATATTGGGGAGAATATCTAATTGCTGGACTGAAACCTATTACTTATCTTTGGCAACAGTTGCCAATCTCCTCTTGTATGCAGCTGTTTATTGTAAATTGATGGTGTAAACAGAGAAGTCTTATGGTCAAGGGACCATACAGGTGCTGCTTTTCTGTATATAAATGATACACCATCAAACTCTAAAATGGTTAAAGAAGAGGATTACATGGCTAAGTTTTTCAGGTGGCCTCAAACTGGTACATTTGATGTGCAATTTTGTGTGCACAGATAATTGTGTGCGTAAGTGGCATAATTTGCAAAAAGCACTGGTCTACCTAGCACAAGTCCTGTGTGTCCAAAGAAATGTGATGGCTCTTTTTGGAAATTTGGTACTTGGAATGTTTAGAGTATCCAAGGAAAATGAACCTCCTATGAAGGAGTATTGTTTAAAGAATGATCCCATTCATAACCCGCATTTCTGTCATAGAAAAAAACGAAATACAGGAGAAAGATGACCTGTCAAAATAAAAGACCCATTGAACAATAACAGCAACAAAAGAGTTTTGTTTGGAGTGCCAAAACAGGTTGTCTCTTATAAGGCAATTGAGTCCTCGTAAGTCCTCCTGAAGCTTTGTCTTCAGATCCAGATTTACGTCTCTTATTAAAATCAATGCAAGCTTTGTATGTGCATCTGAATTTGGCCCTTAAATATCTACTTAAAGAGTAAACTTTTATTTAACAAATTCATTGGGCTGTGTGACAGTGCGAATCTAGCAAAGCAGCACTCTGTGAACCTGAGAATACTTGTCTTATCTTTGCATTCCATTCCAACTATCCCCTGTCCCTTCCTGCAGTACATGTTGTAGCTCCTCGTTGCACATAAAATTCTAGCACTCAAGTGGTTAAAACAGCACATTTTTGTGTGTGTGCAGTGAAATGAGGCTCTCCTGGTGATAGCTAGAGAATTATGGTCAAAGGCTATCCATGGTCTGCTGTACCCCAGGTGCAGACTGAAAACTTGGAGACCAGTGCAAATCAAGTCAAGCAATAAGGTTTTGCATTTACTGTAACATGATTTACTCAGGGCCTCCCTGGTGTGTATTTAGTTGGCTGTCCTTTAGCTGGGCTCCCAGGTCTGCTATATACATTTGTTATTCAGGTCTGCTTAATGTTTATAAAATGCTTCCTCTGCCAACCTGACTTAACTGGGCTTATCCAACAATGGCACTTCAATTGTAAAAAATGAATGATTTTAGCCTGTTTGTTTTCTACTAGTGCTGTGGTCTTAAATATTTTCATATTACCATGCTTTTGAGATTAACTCCCTCAGAAGAATTTAGAAAAGGGAAAATATATGTAAATTTCACATGGCTAGAAACAGCCTTTTCATTCATCTGTAAGTTACACACACACACTCACACCCCATTTGTATTGGAAGCATGCACTCAAATATTTCTATAAAGCTCTGTTCTTCAGTCCAGGAAGGCAATGAACTTGTTAAAGACAGTAGATTGGGCAGCATCTGTTTGGCCAGCAGCTTTATGCTGCTGGAGCTTGGAGCTGATAACGTTAATAGGAGCAGCATATTAAATTGTAAATTTGATGTAAGATACTTAGTTTGTCAATAATTGAATTATAAAACAAACATTCCAATTATTAGGATGCTCTAACTTTTGCTCACCTGATAGGCATCCAACAATTCTTGTTTGTACCTGTCCCTCATGATTATTATATATACTTAACATTCTTCTTTATTTTTCCCACTTTCATACCAACTTTACTATGTTGTGACATTGTTTCCAGATATTTTGCTTGAATAAATAAATATATTGCATTCAACTAGGGTATTAGATTATAAATTAGTTCTGTAACAGGCGTCATAATGTTATTTAGATTTTCAGTTTACACAGACCTTGTAGCAACTCCCCAGAGCTATGCTACAGAATTAGAGGAAGATGTGAGTTGATGTAAGAAAATTGGTTTTTGTAATATGCTGATGTCAGTAGAGTTTTGCTGTATGGAAAGATATTTAAATTAACGTTTCTACTTACTCTGTCGTATGGACTAAAGATTGGTAATGATTTCAAATGACTGATTTGTTGGCATTTGGACTTAACATACATGACAATAAATGTTTTTTTTCCCCCAGTAGAGCATTATTTACACTAAAAGAATTAAAAAAAAAAAGCCTATCCTGCAACCTCCCAATAGTGTAAAAGTGTCACCTCTTGTCAGCAGAATTCTATTTTACAAATTTAGCCAATCAGAGTTTATATATTTTTAGGCTTTCTGCTTGATTACAGTCCAGCTGGTGTCCAGTGTTCTGTGAGAGCAGACCTGGAATACTGGATTTGAATAACTATCTCATTGGTTAGCAAAAAATGGCACTTTTACTGATCAATTACTAAAGAGAGATGTGAAAACATGCACACTGAATAAATATATTTACTATCCAGATGAATGATAGTGGTGACTTTTAAAGAGCTCAGTAGTAAAAAGATTTACAGTGGTTTATACTGAGGCCTATAATTATTGGAAGTTATAACCTTGGTGATGTTTTGGTGTGTTCAGTGCAGGATGGAAAAGCAGTGTCTACCAGAGCCATTCATCTGAAAAGTGGGGCAAGAACAATGGTGGGTCCTCAATTTAAAAAAAAAAGTAAATGGTTGATTTGTTAATAATGAGTTCCCGAGCCAGATCATTCTGTTCTCCAAGGAAAACTAGCACATGGGAAAAATATGTGTTGTAAGTTCTAAGGTTGTCTTGGACCAGCCTCATTTTGTTGAGGTAGGGCTGGCAGATTCACAGAAGGGACAGGACTTCCCATGCATACATTATGAACTGCTGGACCCTCGAATCCCAACTTCCTGTATCTCCAGCCAAACCTATGGTGTCAAAAGGTCAGAGTAGATGGTGTGAATCAGGAGTAACTTTACTTCTCAAGTTAATGAAATTATGCCAATTTAACCTAACTGCCAGTGAGAGCTGAATTAGACCCAAAGCCCTCCCACACAGCTCCCTGAACTCTCAAATGCCCCTCATACAGCAGCATGGATGTGTCACATGGTGAGCTACCATTGATCTCTCCCTGGGGGTGCACACTCTAACAGCTGTGGTATTTTATGACTGTTTCATCCAACTTCCCAGGGAAGCATGTAGAATGGCTGCCATAGTCCATTTCACTAGCTAGCCACACCTGTGATTTTGTAACAGCGCAACACAGCTGCTGCTGACAAAAGTTTAGCTGTCACCTCCTCTCATGTCCTCCCACCTTCTGAGTTTTGCACATTTGCTTATTTCCCCATTACACGATGCAGGCAGTGCCTGCTACTAGGTACAGCAGACAGTGAGATTAATAGGTGCTGTCAGATGTCCAGAATCTTTGACAGTCAGGCCACTTATTTAGGTGCTTAAATATGGTTTTAGGAGCCTCACTTTAGGCACCTAAAAATGTAATATCTTAGCCATGGTAGAAATGCACGTGCAATTACTGTCAATTACAACACTACAGAAATATGAGAGATTTCAGCTTCCTACTGCCATAATTTGGCATGTTCATCCCTATCTTAAAAGTAAAAATTCATGAGCCATGGCATGATTTTATAGGAAAATATGTCTGGGGGTTCATATTCCTCACCTCTCAGGAACATGCTATGAACATCCACTGTTTGGCATGTGACTTGCCATCTAAATGAAGCCACTGTTATAGATGGAATGTCTCTTTGCTGTGAAACATTTTGCTCCTTTTAAAACAACTTGAACAAAGAGAGCACTTCACATTACACTTTGATGTGTGTCTTTATTGAAAAAGCTCCTCTCCATTGCCAAGGCAGTGGAGCATTTGCATTAAGTGATGCAGGGGATGCTATAGCAATTTCATGAGAATTACCCTTTGCAATGAATGTTAGATTAAATACCTAAGTAAAATCCCTTGAAAGTGGTCAGAAGATAAATTAGACCACAGCTGCACTGAGGTAGATCTAAATTATGTACCTTCCTTTTAAAATTGTTTTTAATTGATTTGGCATACTCTTTAGTTAGTTAGTTAAAGAATATTGTACCTGTGTCTATGTAATCACTCATGTGAGTTAGATCTACACCACTAAGAAACTCCCTTTATCAAAGGAAAACAATTTCATAAAGAGACTGTCCCTTTTTACTGCATTGCTGCTGATGTGTCCAGACTGTTTTCTGATTAGTTCTGCAGTGTTATACTAATAGGCTGTGTCTAGACTGGCGCGATCTTGCGCCAGAGCTATGCAAATGAGGCTCAGCGTGGAATATCACCGAGCCTCATTTGCATAGCTAATGAGCCGCCATTTTCGCGGAAGAGGCTCTTGCGCAAGACGGAGCTGTCTACACTACCCCTTCTTGAGCAAGAAAAACCCTCTTGCGCAAAGCCGTTATGCTGATTATTTTCAGGCATAACGGCTTTGTGCAAGAGGGTTTTTCTTGCGCAAGAAGGGGCAGTGTAGACAGCTCCATCTTGCGCAAGAGCCTCTTCCGTGAAAATGGCGGCTCATTACCTATGCAAATGAGGCTCGGTGATATTCCACGCTGAGCCCTATTTGCATAGCTCTGGCATAAGATCGCACCAGTCTAGACACAGCCATACTGAAGATGTTCCCTATCAGATAAATATAGGTTCATCACATCATTTTAGCATTGTAATCTGCTTCTTGCTTATGTGTCACAGCAATTTACTCATTTCATGTATTAAACCTTTTCTGAGCATGGGAGTTCTAAGTGTTTCACAAATGGAGGTAGGGAAAATGAGGAGAATGGGGAGAAGCTGAAAATTGATAAGAAATAAAGGGTTAGAAGTCGTGGACAAATGAGAGGAACTTGTTCTAATGAAAAATTCCTCCTATATTACTTATCCGGAGGCCTGATTCTGAGTTATGCTGAGCATACATGATTCCCATTACAACCCATGGGAATTATGGGTGCTCATCATTTTTTGAGACTAGCCACTAAAAGAGCAAATAATTTGGGTAAAAATGTTCAACATAAAATGTATCTCACCCTTCACTGGCAGCTTTATGTAATGCTTTAGAATTGGACCTAACTTTCAGATGTTTTCTTCCCAACCCCACTACTAAGATCTCTCCAAAAATCCGAGAACAAAAATAAAATCTAAAATCAGCATTTTCAAATGCTTGTGTCCAGAGTTAGGCACCAAGGCCTGCCACTGTAGAGTGCAGAAAAGAAGTTTCTTTCATCATAAGGGGTAGATGTTCCATGGGTTCAAAGTCCCTGCTGCAGCAGGAGGAGGAGGAGGTGAGACCCCACCAGGCATAAAACTTGGGGAAGATATTACTGCCTCAGGCTGTAGTGTTCCACTGAGCTCTCTCTCCGAAGTCCTGGGGGCCATGATGGCAAGCAGGAGTACTTAGTATTGTAGCTTCAGTGGCCACCAATATCTTTGCACAGGTGGCCCTGTTCTTTCCTGCATCCCAGAGATTAAACTCTTTGCAGATGAGCCATATAGCTGCTCCTCTTCCCCCAGCTGAACAATTAAGGAGGAATACTAGAAGGAAATCCTTGTTTCCTTCCCATACCCACCTTTCATTGTTTTATATGCAGGAGGAGTTGAGCCAGGTCTCAGTCCCAGGTTTAGACAAGTACAGAAAAGGGACCCACAACTCCAGCCTGCACACACCCCATAATTGATCATATTGGCTTAAAAATGTATATTTTAAAAAGATACCCAAGGATTGAACTCTTAACCCCTTCAGTAGCACCCAAATAAATGTAAAATTAAAAAAAAATCCCACCTAATAATTATATAGCAAATATTTATATAACTTAAAGTATCACACATTTCAGTTATATCTAATTCATTTATGTATAAAACCACTATTGTATATATGACATGTTTACTACTGTAATTATTAATTTACAATATAAGGCAGCACTTTTATAGTTATGTTTATAGAGACTTCAGTTAGTTCTGACATGTACTAGAAATTATTATGCTAAAATTAAGAATATTTGACACATACTGGTGATGTTATGTAGTGGGAGCTGGATTGTATTTTCTACTATTCCTTTTCCACTTTTAGAAGATTTCAAAGGGACTTCTACAAATACTCCCATTGGAGATATATGTAAGCGGGGGAATGGTCCTGCTATTGTGAGGAACTTTCTTGGCTTCTATACTACCCTGGTGAAATGGACCAGTGAAAGGATCTGAGTCCCCACTCCCACTTCTTTTACCCAAAGGCCTCCCTGACCCTGATGGCTCCCCTTTCACTCTCCTGAGTAGCAGAGTCCTCAAAATCCCAACAAGGCGGGGCCCAGGTTTTCTGGGGCTTAATCCCTGACCTTGTAGTCACTTGGGGCAGGGGCTAGGGTGTCCCCACTCTGGGGTGCTCTCTGCACACTGCATGCTTTCTTGACCCAATGATCATTACATATAGTTCAAAGCAAATACAATTTATTAAACAACAACTGATTAAAAAGAAAAGAATAAGGAGAAACGAGAAAGGTTAAATGAGAACACACAGTCCTGCTCTGTAGCACAGAGACATCGCAAACAGCAGTCTGCAGAGTGTAAGGACAGTTCACAGTCTGTTCCTTATAGGTCCCAGGGCTCTTTCTCAGGCCCTGGCTATGCTGCAGGGGGGCTGCAGGTTGGACACGCTTGCTCTGGCAGTGACCACACAGTCTCAGGCGCTAGGTGGCAGGACCCCTCTCCCAGTTGGAGTTACAATCCCTCTCCCAGTCTGGACTGCAGGCTAGTGGCATGTCCCTGCCCAGAGCCTCTTTTCCCCTCTTTGCTGCTCACCACACCCAGCTGCAGACTGTGCTGCTTTGCCAGACTCCAGCTTTTTGTGTTGCTTCTCTGACCCCTTTGGCTCTGGTCACTGCAGGTCTTCTGCTCAGCACAGGGTCTGCGCTCCTTGGGCTGTGTGTGTGGCTCTGTCACTGCAGGTCTGCCCCTCAGCGCAGCTTACACTCCTTGGGCTGTGTCTGCCTGGCTCTGACACTGTGTGTCTGTCTCTCCACACAGCCTGCTCTTCCTGCTGCTCTTCTCAGCTCTCTCTCCTTTTCTCATAGAGACTCAGAAAATCCCAGCTCACACAGAGGACGGGACCTGGCCTTCTAGTTCTCTCATTGATCTGTCCAACCTGTCAATCAGGCTGAGCTGGAGTGTTTGCTTCTTCCCATTGTCCCTGAGGTCTGTCAGTCTCATGGACCCTTCCCCTTTGGTACTGGGAGTTGGCCAACCAAAAACTCCCACTGAGTTTTAGTAAGGGGCTAACACTTCCCTTACATATTCATATATATTCAGGATGTGAGTCCAACACTCTTCTTCAGCTTAGTAGCTCTTTACTCCACAAATAAGTCCAATATTGGTAAAAAGGCCTTCTTGTGGAGTAAGGCTGTACTTGTGAACAAGACGATCAGAATCTGGCCTTAAGTGATCAGAGGAATCATTAAAAAATATTCCAGTTCCATAGCCTAATTTACAAAGTGGTTGAGTAAGCACCATTGTTAAATAAACTCTGTTAATTTGCAGCAATGTAGCTCTTCCTTGTGACAGTCCTTTTTTTTTTCCTGTGGATTTTAAATTTGTATGGTTCTAAGCCCTATCAACCAAAATCAATGGCTGTACATCTTAATAAAGCAAAGATGAGTACACTATGCTAAATAAATGCACTGTCTTCTCCTTCTATGTGCAAAGCTGAGATAAATGAGCACACACCCTGGGAGATCTGAATAGGCCCTCTGTGTATTAACACAGCATATTGACTTATATCAGTCCTTTTGCCTGGTTTAAAATTGATCCCCTTAGAAAAGTTAAATATCACCTATGTTTGTAGATTGCTAGGCAGCTATTAGATAATTCTTTTATAAATACAGATGGTGCCCTTATCAAAATTACATAGCAGTAAATAGATGCAAGCAGAAATAATATGGCAGTTTGATTAGCTAATATAATGGAGCAAAACATGGAATAGGGATGCTAAGCTGCTTTGACAGTTTTGATACCGTCTTATTTATTGCTTACTCAGATTTGCTTAAACTGTTCTTGTAAACTTTTAATTTAAAAAATCTGTGCTTTATTCTGTAAGATACAATATCCTCATTGTTGATTAAACTGTGCACCATGACAGTTAACCTTTGACATTATTTTAAAGGCAAATTGATAAGCCAACTTTCATGCCAAAAGCTCAGAAACAAAAGCAATGAAATGTCCAATTAATATGTTATGTAGAAACTATTGATTTGAGCAAATAATTGCTAGAGATTTGGCAAGCAATTGATGAGATGTCTTTTGCCACGAAAGATACTGAAAGTATTTTTCTTCTACCAGTGGGCAGAATAAAAAGAGGAAAATTATACAGGAGGATGATTATACTGTGGGGAGGGAATTATACTGAGAAATTAATCTATAAACCATAAGGACTGGATCCTCAGCTGTTTTAAATCAGAGTAGCTCCACTGGCCCAATATGTGTCATGCATCCCTTTGTACATTTGTTGGTGTCAGGCATGTGGAAATACAGACTGATCTTTCAGAAATACCAAAGTAATCAAATAATTGATGCAGTAATTGATTGACTCTTAACTTGCAGCAATAATCAAAATGAATCAGATACTGGATAAGATCTGCACCAGAGCAATGTGACAGATGAACATAGCACTTGATGTGTGGCTGAAGACCTGTTTCAAATTTATTGACATATAAAAAAGATTCATTTATAAACTTTTGAAAAATTATCACATTTTCTAAACACTATGGCTACGTCTACACTGGCATGATTTTCCGGAAATGCTTAAAACGGAACAGTTTTTTCCGTTATAAGTATTTCCGTAAAAAGAGCATCTACATTGGCAGGATGCTTTTCCGGAAAAGCCCTTTTTCCGGA
>JANRFK010001234.1:95679914-95691925 GCA_030068395.1 Apalone spinifera
ATCTACACTGCAGGCTTTTTGTGCAAGAATGGCCATCTTGTGCAAAAACTTGTGGAGTGTCTACACTGCGCACGAGTTCTTGCGCAAGTAAATTTACAGTAAAGTGTCGGAAAAGAGTGCTTCTTGCGCAAGAGTTATTCCTCTCCCCACGAGGAATAAGCTCTCTTGCACAAGAGCTCTTGCTCAAGAAGGCAATGGATGCTCTTTTGTGCAAGAAACCCCTATGGCTAAAATGGCCATCAGCAGGGCTCAACAAACAGCTGAATCTACTTGCCGTGGTGAGTAGATTTTAGCTGGTCGCTCTGTGCGCCCCATTCACCGGCGCTTTGTGCATGCGCAGTGCTAGTCTGGCGCATGCGCAGTGTGGGGCTGGTGAGTGGCTCTCGCTGGGGTTTGTCAAGCCCTAGCCATCAGAGCTTTCTTGCACAAGAGAGCATCCACATTGCCATGGATACTCTTGCACAAAAGCACATCTCTTGTGCAAAAACACATGGCAGTGTGGATGCACTCTTGCATAAGACTTTTTGCACAAGAACTCTTGCACAAAACAGTTCTTGTGCAAGAAGCCTGCAGTGTAGACATAGACTAGGAGTGTAAGATTTGCAGAGATGGTTGTCTGAAACAAGTTTAACACATTCCTCTTCTCAGTCATTGTAAAATGACCAAAACTGATCTGTTCCCAAGTTTATGGTTATGATGTACAAGGTTCCTAGTTAGAATCTTGAAGGATCAAGATAATCATGCAGGCCTGATCATTCCGCTTACATTCTCACATGAGGGAGAGCTTCGGTGGCAGTGTAGGTTCCTTCCCTCTGGACTAGTAGCGTCTCTGTGAATGTCTGTCTGTGCTAAAGAGGTGAAGATTGAGTGGGCAGGAGCAAAGGTTAATGCACATCATTCCCACTTTGGCACTGCTGAAATTAGGGTTAAAAGACAATGCAAACCTTTGGTATGTTGTTTTCATATAGCCGCTTGGAAGTCTTGGAAGGCACAGAGCTTACATGAGGAAGTCCTTGGCCTCCTACACATACCCAGGAGAATTGTGAGCAGTTTCCATAGCCCTCTGCTGGGCAATATTGGGGAAATGTTGGAGAATCTCCCTGAGAATATCTTCATAGAAATTACCTCCCTTGGGACTCCCCAGGGTGGATTTTTTCATAGGATGGGATTATTTAGGCCAGTAAGGCTATGACTACACTGCACTGTAGTTCAAAATAAGATAGGCAATTTGAGCTATGCAAATTGTATATCTTATTTTGATCTAATTTCAAAATGGCTTATTTCACAATTTGGTACTATCTACACAGCACCAAATTTCAAAATAACGTGCTATTCCGAAAGGCTTCTTACTCCTCGCGGAATGAGGTTTACAGGGACATTGGAATAGTGAGCCAAAAATAACAGGCTTGCTGTTAAGGCGCAGAATAGCTATTTTGGGATGTATCACAAAATAGTGCTGCAGTGTAGACGTAGCTTGAGACAGCTTATTCCCTGGTTACCTGCACTGATTTAAAACAGTGAGCATAAGTCTAGTTACCAGGTGGAAATCCTTTCTGCCAGCTCTATGGATGTAATGAAATCCTGTGACTGTTCTTGTTTTTACCTGTAGGTTATTAAAAATTAAAAACCGATTTAAAAAAAATCTAAACTAAAACAAAACAGCCCTTAAATTCCAGATCTTTATGGACATATTGTCAACTTGATGCATGAGTTTTTAGGTGTGTGAATCCCTTTAATGCTAGTGGGAGCTGTATAACCAAAGAATTACACATTGACTTAAGAATAATATTCCTTCATCTATTATTTTTCATTTAGCCTTCCTATTGATTTTTCCCATTTTCTCCCCCTTTGCTCTTTAATGAAAATGTAGACTAATTTAATGCTTTTCTTTTCAGGAGTGAAAGGCAGGCATCCATGAGTAATCTCTCCCTGGCTT
Organism: Apalone spinifera; assembly: GCA_030068395.1. Taxonomy (NCBI): domain Eukaryota; kingdom Metazoa; phylum Chordata; order Testudines; family Trionychidae; genus Apalone; species Apalone spinifera. Next base: position 95,681,851 of record JANRFK010001234.1, read on the forward strand.
ACTACCCTGTGGACAAGCCTATACCAAAAGCGCACTTATGATAGTTAACACAATAATAATTAATAAGGGAAATCCCTTACCTTGCCAATGTTTCCCCAAAAGCAAGTGCAGTACAATCAACATAGCATGACTCCTAGCTGCAATAATAGACTTTTTAAACAGCTGTTCAAGATGACTGGTTTACCCATTGTGGCTGAACTTTACTTTGCTACTCATAGTAATGTGGCTGACACAAACAGATGTACGTGAATCTAACATTTCAAGAAAGATCATGCCATATCCTATATACGTGACAGGGCAGAATTTTAACTTTCTTTCACTAGCCTGAGGCATAATGCAAATTGCTTAGTGAAAGTCACTCTTGCTCCTGAATTTCAATTGATTTTCTTCTCATTCTAAAAAAGGATTTACCTTGCACAGCAACATGGTAGCTCTTTCCTTTCCTGTCTTAGTTGGTGACAATTGACCTAAACACTAAGCCCAGTGGGACTATGAACAATGAAAACCCCTTTATCTCTGAACTATATGAGAAAATGCTTGCTCTCTCTTTCTCCCCGAATTTGCACCATTTCCCACTAAATACCAACAAAACGTTGGAAATAATAGATTGTTGATGTGGTGAAACACATAGCCATGTATATATTTTTTAGGCAGTGCTAACTAGCTCCAGAGGAAAAGAGCTGTTGTCACCTTGCTGGGTGAGGTAATCTATCCCTTTCAAAATGAGAACACGAACCAGATGGAATCCAGAATACTGAAAAAAGGAATTTTGCCTAAATGTCTATAAAATGGAAGAGATTAAAGCACTTCTGGCTCTGATTGGATTACCATAGTCCAGAAACACTTGAATTTCTACTACTGCTGCTTTGTGTGCAAGGTGGTGATTGAGGCGTGTGTGGTTGGATCATGTTGTAGAAGTGAATGACTGTACTTACCTTTTTAATCCTGTGGCTGTAGTGGAGAAATGTTTAACCATTGCAGCAGAAATAGATTGCAAGTAGGTACTTACCTCTACTATGCAGGGAAAAACAATGTCACCCCACCCCACCACACATGGTGCAGCATAGCCTATCTTTTGTCTTATCTACTCTCCAAAATTAATTTGAATTAAAGTTGGATGTCGACTCAAAGCCCAGTAATTTATTCCTGAATCATTCCATGTACGGACACTTTTATTCCTAAAGAAGAGTACCTTATCCCTGTTTAGCTTAATCTACCTTGAAGGTTGTAGCTATTACAGCTATTCTGGAATGACTCCATGTTCAGACAAAGGTTCAGTCAGAATCAAAACAGGGAGGTGGAAAATGCAAAAGGACAAATTTTGATAATATAAAAAAGTGAGGCAGGAATGTACCAGAGAAAAACCACAGACACTGAACTGAACAATAAAAGCTCAGTAAAAGGGGAAAGAAAAAGAGTTTATTAAACAGAAGCGACTGAAAAGAATATAACTGGAAAAGACTGTAAAAATCGTCATGGAGGGTCACATAGAGTCTCTGTACGTGCCTAGGATTCAGGCTTCATGATCCTCCAAGCTGTACATTGGTGAAGGCCACTCTCTATATGGAAGAACATACATCTTCCCTATATATGGCACCCAAAGCTGACTTCCATGTTATGCAGGTGGCTAAATGACTACCTTTTCCTGAGTGGATTTTGTGGCTTTACAAAATATGACTGCGAGTAGGCTCAGGAAAATGATGTAGAGGGATGTGCTGAGATCAGCATGTCCTCTAAAATCTTAAACAATGCTAGGTTTTGATCAGTTAAGATTAAGGAAACTGCATGTGACTGCTACTGAAATTCTCTGGTGGATTTCTGGTGCTCAGCAGGCCTCTGGTGTCCAGTGCACCAGAACTCTGGTGCTGAGCTGTCCCAGAACATTGGACGTGGTGACATCTCCATGCAGTGTACCACTTTGTTTCTCATCATATACTGAGTCAGAGGACCTCAATTCCCCCTATTGGTCATACCTGGCTTATGGGTTCCAATTTCATCAGGGACTCTAGGCATACTTTCTATGTGACCTTCAACCTCTGTGGTTTTGACATCCGTGGTATCAACTGCCTACCCTCAATGACTTTGAGCCTTGTCAGACCCAGAGGCAATAAGCCTCTATGGTCACTAGTGGGTCATACCAACAGGCAAGGAGACACCCTCCTTCAGCTGTAGCAGCAAAGTGTTTGGAACTTCCCAAGCAACTACTGGAGGAAGTTGAAGAAAGACACCCTCAAGCTCAGAGGGTGGCAGAAGTCTTGCAAATGAAGCTACACCAGGTGATGGCACTTCACCATCATCTGTTGGACATTTTACACTCTTCTGCCTTTGCTAGAGTGGCCCTCCCACTTAATGAGGCAGTCCAGAATCCTTTCAGAGTTACATGGCAGATGCCTATGTTCATCTTGCTGACATGGAAGAAGGCGGACAAAAAGTATTGTGTATTGGTGAAGGACACGGTATTTTTATTTTCCTACCTGTCTCCAAATTCCATCACTCTGGATGTAGTTAATTCTAAGGGCGATCAGGACTAGTTTAAATCCACCATGCAGGGCTGTGACGGAAATGTTTGGAACTGTTTGGCAGGAAAGGGTATTCATCAGTCACTCTTTAGTTCTGGATGACTAATTAACAGGTCTGTTGGCCAACTATGACTATCAGAACTAGGTTCCTTTATTGATTAGCTTCTAGACTCCTCCAAAAACCAATTTATGGGCCTAATTAGTGAGGGCCAGCTGATGGCAAAAAGTCCCTCCAGTTTGGATTAGACGTGGCAGACACAGCAACACATTCAGTTTCCATGGCTATGGTTATGAGAAGGTCTTTGTGGCTCAGTTACCTGGCTTCCTTAAAGAGGTCAAAATCACGGTGGTGGGCCTTCCCTTTGAGGGAATGAAGCATAGCAAATCTTTTCCCACAACTTCCTAATGAGACCTCAGTCTAGTGTTAGAAGAACTGACTCGATTGCCATTTTAACTCATGGCCTCTCTTTCACTAGCTCATCTTTCCAAGTACTCAAGTGGGTACTACTTGAGTCACCTCTAGTGGATTATCCATAAGGACACTATTTGAAGAGGGATGAGGAGAAGTAGTAGTTATTCACTTTGTGCAGTAACAATGGTTCTTCGAGATATATGTCCCTATGGGTGCTCCATTCCCACCCACTTAACCTCTACTTTGGAGTTCCACTAGTTGACTCTGAAATAGAGAAAGTACTGAGAAGGAAATGCCCACTTACCCTGGCTGGTGTTAAGGTGGGGAGGGGGGAGCCACGTGGCCACAGATGGGACAGATAGCTATTGAAAGTCTCCGTTCAGCAGCACTGGGGCACACAAACACCCCCTCTACAGGAGAGCACCTATAGGACACACATCTTGAAGAACTGTTGTTGCCAATGAAGTAATTTCTTCTTTTCAAGATGCAAGTAAAGAACAGAGTTTAGTAAGTGAGCCTGAAAACTGACATATATAAGGTCTTGTTAGGTAAGCTGTTCAGAAATAAGCTTCAATTCAATATAACATTAATGCTGGTGGTTGTTTGATTCACCTTAGCAAAAGTAGCTACTTTTCAAATTTGTTTGTACACGTTATTAGAGACACAGATGAGCCATACACAGAGGAATAGTTTTATTAATGTGACAGCAATCACAGGCACTGCTATTGAAAATACACCATCACTGTACCCTCCAGAATTAACCTCATAACCTTATGTCAGTGACTCACTATTATCCTAATATCTGTTTTTGGATTCTGTCCAGTCCCATTAGATATCCCCATGTTGATTGCTCTGTTACTGGTGAATGTTAATTGCCTCCAAATCTCTTTGGAGTTCATATGCTTGGGAAAAAATAGTGAGTGGCAAAGCTGCTAGTTTTATTAACAGGCAAGTAAATAATAAATCTGTTTAGAGATCTGAGTGAAGTGTCTGAGACTTGATATATAAACAACTGATCTCACATCTTTCTTTCCATGTCTGTCATATGTTAGTAATGAGAGAGCAGAGTAAGACACATTGACTTTCAGCAGTGTCTATCCAAATCCGTGTGCTTTAAGAGGTGGAGTCCCTATCCTTCCCTGTGGAATTCTCAACTGCTTGATATTAAGTGATGTCCTTTATTACCTTTTAAAATGAGTTTATATGGAGAGACTCTGTGTAATTAAACTAATGATGTAAAATATGGCTATGATTTGGTTTACCTGTTATTTAGCATTAGAAAATTTACCCGGTGTTGCTCGGGTCCTTATCTCAATTTTTATTTTTTGGAAAATAAAATTAAAATTTGCATGCTTCATTTGAATCATTGCTTGGGGCTGGGACTGAGGGTTCAGTATGCAGGCTGCCCCTGGGAGAGAGGACCACCCCAGCCCTTTCTCACTCCATCAGTTTGGGGCCAGGTGAGAAGCGCCTCTCCATGGCTGCTGCAGCTCCAGAAGGCACAGCTGAGGGAGAGGTGCATGATACCCTGCTGGGATAGGTCCAGGTTCTGCTTCCACCTGTATTCCCCTGCTAGAATGAGGAATAGAGCAAACTGTGTACTTTCCCCATGCCACCTGACAAAGGGGAACAGCTAGCAATGTTCCCTCATGAATCCAGGGAGTCGGGGAGCTTCAGTCTCTGCTGTCCTCCCTAACTAAGGCTGGATCAGGGTCCCATTTTGTCTGCCTTCTGCACTCCTCAGCCAGAGTGAGGAATGAAGCAAACTGCACACTTTCCCCTTGCTCCCTGATGAAGGGGAACAGCCAGCAATGTTCCTGTACAAATTTTAGGGGGAGCTTCAGCCCCCCCGCCCTCCCTAAAGGCAGGCCTGACTTATCCATTAGGCACAGGAGGCACAGTGTCTACGGCCCACGATACTTTTAGGGGCCCACGAAAATGCTTTAATTTCTTTTAAAATCAGAAGAAAAAAAATGAACTTTTAGGGTCGAAGAAAATGTTTTAATTTTTTTCTCACATCAGAAAAAAATGAAATTTTTAGGGCCCACAAAAATCTATTAAATTTTGCCTAAAACAGAAAAAAAATGTTGAATTTAGTTATATCAAAAATAATTTTTAATATTTTTTTTTATGGAGGAAGGGGCCCACGAAGGCAAAAGTGCCTACGGCCCACGAAAGTCATAATGCGGTCCTGCCTAAAGGGTGCCTGGGAGTGTGGGGAGGTTCGTAGCTGGAGCAGTTCTGGAGGGGAGGACATGTTCTCGGCCAGCCCCTTTCACCTGCCTGGTGATTCTCTCTTTTCTGTTTGATTTTATGCAAAGCAATCTCATTTCAGGCACATCCCATTTTCATGGTACAACCAAACCCTTACCTTGTTTTTAGTTATGATAAGAGGAAGCTGTATGCCAAATTTGGTGGTCCTTGCTCTTACCGTTTAGAAGGAGTTCTTGAACAGACAGATGGACACATGGACGAGCACAAAGACAAACTCTCTCATATTATAGTAGATTTTTCCCTTCCTGGCAATGCATTTTGAATGCATTGTATTCAGAGATGTTGATGTTTTGCTCTAAAAGAGAAGAATCTATCAACATTATATATGGGAACTCCCAGAATACTCTCATTGCAGGATTATTTCTAGCAGTTCATTTTCTAGTGTTTAATTGGTAAAGTAACTCACACAGCAATGAAACTTCATAGAAAAGTTTTTATAAAATTGAAGTAAGCAATGTGAAAAGTGTACTGTAACCATGTACAACAGAATAATTTCATACTTTGGTAGCAGTGATCTTAAGTTATTGGATGATATTTAATCAATTGGAGATCTCTAATAATTCACCTTAGACATTAATCCTCTAATTTTGTTACAGGAATTAAATATAGTAATGTCTGTTTGTACTGTAATGCATTATAGATAAATAAAAACAACTCTAGACTTCATCTGCTAAATAGATTGGTAAAAGTGTTTAGTTACCAAGTTATATGGGGATGCTGGGCTGAAACTGAGTGTTAGCTGAACATATATATTAGGTCCAGATGAAGTGAAATAAAGTTGCTATTTTTATTTTATTTCAAGTGGTTGTGAGGCTGATGAAATATAATAAAAACCCATACTTCTTTTGAGCTTTTTACACTACATGGAAAGGCCTAGAAACTACAAACCAACATGGATTCTTTTAAGCAATGGAACGTGATAGCTTCCATCATTCATTTACTATATTGGTGGAGAAAATGTGAACAGAGCTAAAGTATTCTTTTGTGGGATTGATTAAAAATAGTGGAGAGGAGGGAGAATAATTAACAAGAGTTTCCCATTTACTAGACTTCAACCAGAGTTAAATGGCCATTGATCAGTGGTATTTCTTAAAACACTGAGATACCAGTAAGTACTTTGAACAGTCATGATCCAATATTATTAGCCCTTAAACTCCTGCTTCTAAGAAATGGTAGTTATGGGAATGATTTCATATTGCCAACCAGTCAATATTTCTGACATCTCTAAAATAATGATAGTGGTCAAGAAGTTTTTAAATGGGTGTCTTAAATTAGGCTTCTTAAATCATACTGAGGTACTTAAACAAGTGGCCTGACTTTCACAGTTGATGAGCACCCAGAAGCTTCCATGAATTTCCATTTTAAAAATGTTGGCCAGTGGCGTCTTTAGTTAGTGAGTGGTTTTTGCAGTGACAGTACCCTGTGCGATGGCTTCCCCCTGGGTTGCTTCCTGGAACTGAGATACTATTGAGCCCTCTGACTTGCCAGCTTGGGCTCTCTTATACACTGTGCTGCTCTGACAAGCTGCAAATCCCTCTTGCTCCTAAGGGAAACACACAGCTTTAGTTACATGCAGGCTGTGACCAGCCATTACGTGAACCAACAATAGAAAGACTTCCGCCAACATAACAACCAGCTTCCCAGCCTAAGACCCCAGAGCTGTAAGATCCTTCCCTGATCAAACCCCCAAGCAGTGTGAATCAGTTTGACACTCTCTTAATGTGGAGAAGAGTATGCAACAAGCCTGTGTTAACCAAACTGAGATTTCCCCCCAACGTTTCACTCAAAGGCACGCTGATTTAGATAAAGCACTCCTATCAGCCCCCCCCCACAATTTTAATTAACTACAAAAGATAGATTTTATATGATTATACATGATAGCAAACAGATCAAAGCAGATTATCTAGCAAATAAATAAAAATGCAAACTAAGTATAACATACTAGATTGGATATGAATTGGCAATTTCTCATCCAGGCTGATACAAGCAGTTCACCAAGTTTCCATACATGTTAGAAATCCATTTAGCCTTGGATTATCACTTCCCCAGTTCAGTCTTTGCTCCTCAGGTGTTTCTAGAAGTTCTTTTGTGTGGTGAGTGAGACCAATTGGTGATGTCATACCACACCTATATTGCTTTAACATATGGCTGGAATCCTGTGTTCCAAAAACAGTTCCTGGTCCTGTTGATGAAAAAATACAGGTATCCAAAATAGAGTTCAATATCATGTGGTCTGGTCATACGTCCTTGCTGAGTCATATCAGCCATTACTTACAGGAGGGCTGAAATGCTTACAGGAAGGCTGAACTCTTTCATAGCCTATAATCTTTGTTGATGAACCACCCACGCAGTTTTACTTCTTCATTGTTGTACCTGAAAGATTGGCTGTGGGCAGGGTTCCCTCTAAGCTGTGTGTCTGTGTGGCTCTGCACAAAAAATGTTAGGCCCACCTACCTCATTTGAAGAGCTGTGCAGCAGCACTCACTACCACTCACATTCCTGCTGGAACAGAAGGAGAGTAATGGTGGCGGTGGTGGGTTGGTGGGTTCTGGCCAGGTTGCGTGGTAGCAGGGGGCTGATCCCTTGTGCTCTGGGTGGAGCAGGGGTACAGTTATAGCTCTGGCAGGCAGAACATCATGGCTTGGATGGCAGGGCCTCGTGGTGGGTGGCTGCCCTGGTGTCTCTCTGCTGGAGCCAGGCCACGGTGAGGCTGTCTCTGCTGGGACACTCCCTCACCCCTTTCTGTGCCGGGCATCTAATTTTTATGCTCCCAGCATGGCAAGTTTTGTTTTATGAGAGCAGCCCTTTCCTTATGAATGTACCATAAGTGAGAAGCACTCTCCTGTGATTAACTTGATGTTGCAGAGAATGTGAGCTCTCCCTGACAGAAGCAAAGGCATGTGGAGTGCAGAGTGCATAGGTGGGAATAGAAGCCATGATACATATTTGTGCATATCATCCTGAACCCATTGACTAGTCCTTCACCCCTGCCCCAATCCACACCGCCCATAAGTCTGAGTTAAAATAGCTTGAATGTGCATTGTAAGATCACTCATAATATATTTGTCCACTAGATGCATTGCAGTGCACTCATTTGCCACATTCAAGGTCACTGTTTAACCAGTTACAATCCCCAACACATTAAAATAATTCAGAGAGGGACCCCTATGGCTACTGAAAATTGTGCAGTATTAATTTTATTTATTTGTTTTCATATTATTTGAAGTCATGCACATTGTTAATTATCCCTTGTTTTAGTATTGTTTCTTCCATAACATTTAAAAATATATAATATATATTTTTAGTAACTGATGGGTATCATGGTGGCACCCATCTGAACAAGTGCATGACCTCAATATTGGTGCACAAGACAAAACTCTGCTCACGGTTGGAAAATCGTAGAGGGAACACTGGCTGTTGGTGTTTTCCAGAATAAGCACATTTGAAATTCAGATACATAGTCAATATTAAACTTCAAGTACAAGAATAAGACATGCATACAAATAAGATAATCATTCAGCAAATCTTAACTTTCCAAGGACACCTCACATAACCCATCTTAGATCATCTTAGACCCACCCAAAATAGATTGTAGTTACCTGACTGTCATACAACTATGAAGATTATGGGCTGTAGTGTCACACCCTGATCCTGTAAAGCCTGTTCCACTACTTTTCTATATTTCTATACATGTTTACAATAAATTTCCAGAATAAGGAAACCTAGTGTGTTATGTTTTATAAATAGTTTTCTTTCCTTTTTCATTTCAGAGTTTATGATAATATAAATCAAATGCAAAGGAAAAGAAAAAGAATGAATAAAATATTGTCTTGTGTTTGTTTAGTTTTATTGTGTTTGTGTTTTGCATTGTATGTTAAATGTATTCATCATTTATTATTCTATAATAATTCTGATTGTGGGCCCTAATCCAGCAGCCATTATGTGTGCACATTCTATTGACATTAATAGAAGTTTTATGTGTGCAGGTAGCTCAGGATTGGGCTCTGTAGGTTTACCATATGATTTAGAGTCACAATTTGGTTTCTTTCTTTGCTTCAAATAGTGTGAGTCTGCGCTTAGTGCAGGATTAGAAGCTGAATGTGGTCCTCGGCTTGCTTGGATCTGGCCCCTGAGGGTCAGAACTCCCCCCAACATTGGGGAGGCCATGCTGGCACTCTAGCCTCCCCTCCCACCACCCCACTTTGTGGCTGGAACACACAAAATCTACTTCCCTGTCCCACCCAGCTCTGGTGTGTAAAGGGCATGTGGGGAGTGTCTTTCTCCTTCCCAGATTCTCAGTCGGGGGCCACATCAGTGAGGGTTTGTTTGGGTTTTTTTGCTTTTCACTTGTGTGTGGCCACCAATTGATTCTTTTGTGAGTCAGTGGCCCCCAACACTCCCTCCTCCCCCCAAAAAAGGTTCCCCACCATTGTCTCAGTGCAAGGTTACTGTTTCAGATTACTTCCTTTCCCATGCTGATGCTGCTGTGTTTGCTCGTTTGAAATGCATCCTATAATACTCAAGGAGCTGATAGAGGAGGTAAATCTGAGCCTCTAGCTATTATCTTTGGAAAATCATGGGAGACAGAAGAGATTCCAGAGGACTGGAAAAGGGCAAATATAGTGCCCATTTATAAAAAGGGAAATAAGAATAAACCAGGAAACTACAGACCAGTTAGTTTAACTTCTGTGCCAGGGAAGATAATGGAGCAAGTAATTAAGGAAATCATCTGTAAACACTTGGAAAGTGGCAAGGTGATAGGGAACAGCCAGCATGGATTTATAAAGAACAAAACATGTCAAACCAATCTGATAGTGTTCTTTAATAGGATAACGAGTCTTGTGGATAAGGGAGAAGCAGTGGATGTGGT
>JANRFK010001234.1:95700416-95767903 GCA_030068395.1 Apalone spinifera
AAAAGGGTGCCTGTGTAGACGTAGCCCAACAGTCTAGTCTGCTCTTAAATCTTTTCTGGGAGCAGGGATGAACCTGTTAGTATACAGTGTGGTGATTATGGAGATTCTGTTGCACTGTATTTCTGTAGCTTAATAAGCATCCATAAGCAATAAAAATGTTGGGGCACTGTGTGTGGTCTGTTAAACAGAAATTGGCTATAGTGGACAAATAGTAACCAATTCCTGCCACTGAGTCACAGATCAGCAGAGAAGGCCCCACTTCCATGCAGAGCAGAAAAGTAACTGAAAATAAGTAACTATGACAAAGTTACGTAGCCACAGAAAGACTCCAATAGAGTCTTCAGAGAAGGAGTCTTGGAAACAGAGGCTCCTTAGCAAAGGCTCCCCTGTTCTTTTTAAACAACTGTCACCTCATCCCTAAAAAACTCACTACACCGAACTCATGTTTTGCAGAATGTTTATCCATAAGTAAGCTATATCAAAAAAGGTAAGAACTTGTCAAGATTCATGATCATTGTTAGATGTGCATATAGGTGGTGTTTAAGACGTAATATATTTATTTTGAAATAGATATTTTGAAATAGATAGATTTGAATAGGACATCACTGACATGCATTAGCTAGGAATAATGCATGTCAGTGATGTCCTATTCAAATGGGAGGGAGATGTCATTCATCCTGTTCAGCCTGTGTTGCAATGTGAAGGACAATCTTTGTACAAGGCTGAGACTTTCAGTGAACAGCTATCCATGGTTACTGCAAGCAATCTGCAGGTAAAAAACCCTAACTTTAAAACAAGACTGGCATGCCCTGTCTAGGAACAGAAACAAAAGATTGTTTCAGTACTATGCAGAGGAGGGAGAGGTCTTTTTGGATCCATTCATGGAAGACACTCTTTGAAGAACTGGGTTGTTTTAATGAATGTTTGGATCCTGGTTCTTGTGAAACTGGTCAGGTCTGCAACAGACTGAACTTTGGAGGGGAAAAGAGAAACTGTTTACTTGATTTAAGGTTAAAAACTGGTAAATCGGTACACTGCCCCTTTGAGGTTGCAGAGCATCTGGAATTTCTGCAAGTAGCCACGTGTACCTGTTAACCTGCAAGGCAAAGTTAGGGCTGGCCTGGTCTAGAGGACAGTGCTTGAGTGAAGGCTGGTGATGATAGGGAGCTGACATTCAGCCCTGCTTAGGGAAGACTGCATCATGCTGGAAGCTCATGTGCTGGAAGCCCTAAGAACTGTCACGGAGACTCGCAGATAAAGCCTTGCTTTGAGAAACCGTGCCCCAATACTAATCCAATTCAAATGTCTGGTGGCAAGCCAACAACAGTTTAACCAATCTCAGTTGCCTTGGCAAGATATGAGCTGAAAGACAATCATGTGAGTAGATCAGTCCTAGGTTATTAAAGGGGTTGTATTTCAACAATGAGACCTTGAAATGCACTGGTGATTGGCTTGCTGGCTGCCAGTACAATTCAGAGGGCAACATTTTCCATGTTATGTTATATGTATGTGAGGTTTCATTCCTCCTTTGATAATTCCTCTAACCTCTCTGTTATGAAGGCATATGAAAAGGTGGCCTATGTGCTCTTAAATGTGGTTCTTTCTGGTAGATTGAACTGAATCACATCCAGTATAGGTTTTTCCATTGTAGGGTTATAACTTGTATGTAAAATTCCCAGATCTATCTATCTATCTATCTATCTATCTATCTATCTATCTATCTATCTATCTAAACACAGCTTCTTTCGTACTCCCAGTTTTCTATGCTGGCAATTTTTTAGGGTATAGGGACAACATTGATTTTTTAAAAAATATATATGTTGAAGAGCCAAAATATGCATTGCTGGCAGATTAAAATAATTGAACCACTCACTGTCAACTTATAGTCTTTAATTGATCAATACAAAATTGCTTTATTTGCCAGTTTTGATTATATTAGCAGATACATGTAAATAGAAAATAAAATTAATCAGCTGCTGTTCAATAAAAAAGCATAATGTTTACCTCAGCCTTGTAGCTATTTTGCTCTCCTACAGGGCTATTTTAATTAGCAGCATGGGTTTTGGATAGTTTAATTTGTTTTATGATTGTATAAAAATACTCCTTTGGAAGGGTTTATTTATAAGCTACCCAGGTAATTAACAATAATATTTCAACAGCAGCTGTAAAAGCAGGGTGTCCGGTGAAACATTGCTTTTCACTCTTCTTTATCCAGGCCAACATGATATTTACTGGGTTCTCTTTTTTCTTATTGCTTTTTAGCTGAAGGCAGCAAAAGGAGAACAGTGTGAAGAACAGATAATTAAAAGAGAAAATAAACATTTAATTAATCCCCTCCTCTGAGATACTCCTTTCATATAATATTGTAATAATAATGCAGTATACTTTTATGGTGACTTTCATTCTGAAGGATCACAGAAAACTTTACAAACTTGAGTCCAATCCTGCACTCATTGAAGTTATGGCACCATTTCTCCTCACTTATTTAGGTGTAGGACTGAGTGCAGCAGAACAAGAGACAGCAAGTTAGTGAATGGTAGTTGATATTGTTCAGAATCAAGACCAAAATAAGTCCAGTAGTACAAACACTTATTCACAAGAGCAGTTGCATTGGATTTTAGTGAGTAATGATATAAGCATGGTTTTGCAGGGTATGTAGCTAGACCTGTAACTATACAGAGATTGTACACCACTGAACTACACCCCCCTCTAGGGTTCAATGGTACAACTGTTCTAATATACGTATCCACTTCCTGAAGTCACTTTCAGCCCTCTCATTTGTGAGATTCTATTATCAGTACCTCAGCATCAAGCCAAATTTGTTCTTCACCTGTGGCACTTTGCCATAAAGCTCCATTGGGATCCAGTATAAACTCCTAGTACAAATCTCTTGATACAGTAAACAGCCTTATTGGATGGAAGTATTTGTACCTGAGGTGTTGCTTCTGCAAGCCTAATTCAAACAAATAATTCTTACTAACATGGGGCGCCCCCTGGAAATCAGTGTGGCTATTTGGATAGGAAAAGCACTGCAGGTTGATTCCTAGAAAACTTAAATTCTGCAAACATCATTTTTATACATTGTGTTTGGTTTCTTTTTATTCACTGAACAAACAAACTTCATATTTTTTTTAAAAAAAGCATATTAGCATAGTCTGAGGGAATGCAAGGGTTTACAGTACATCATGGATGCAAGAGACAGATGAAGCTGTTTCTGATGTTTGTATAAGAAATTAAGTGTTATATGTTGAAGATCTAGCTGAACCAAAACTCCCACTGACTTCCCACTTTTGCCTGAGTGAGAGTTGGGTAAAATGTGAGCAAAGACTTCACGATATTAGTTTGTGTACTCTGTTTGTGAAGAAGTTATGTTCCCATTAGGAACTGCTCCACACATATATAGAGAACAAGATCTTGGATTTCGGAATATCTACTGTGAGGTTCTGGGGGATTATTTTGTCCTGATTCTTTGCCATCAAGAAATTAAAATGGTTGCTACAGTAAATGAATGTTCTTTTGTGTAAATCAGAATTGTTTTAACATTTGATCAGTCCGGTTATTGTAGGTATGATTCCAGGAGGTTGCCAATTTGATTTCATACTTTCCAAAATCTCACCTGAAGAAAGTGCATTATAGAAACAGTCTGGCCTGGATGTGATCTAAATGCATAAACATAATTTTTAAATCAGATACAAATAAACCAGAATGAACAGAATTTGTCACTCTGTATTTTTATTAAATGTACTCTTCCTACAAAATAGGATTGTGGATTATTATTAAATAAGAAAATAAGGTACATGGATCTATATTTAAACATTTAAGTCTTTTTTTTAAATTGCCTTTTTTAAAGGAAAACAATGTACAATACTATGGGTCCTGCTGTTAGAAAATAATAATTATTTGCAACTACTATTACAATATGCTTGCTTGATAAATGCTTAAATCTAACAATGTTACAATACAATGCTATAATGAACTTCATAAATTAGACAAAGATAAAATTTAATGCTTTTGGCATCTGACACACTTCCCAAAGAAGGTATATAATTTCTTGTACAAGAGCTATCTTACCTTTAATGAATGCAGCTTAAAATATGCCTCAGGATTCATGAAATTTAGTCTTTGGTCTGCCACGTATACCATTTTACTTATTACTTTTGTTTTTAAAGCCATCAAACTTATTTTGGGATTTGTATTTATTTACTTATTCATCAGGGTAGTCAGCTTATATTTGGAATTTAAAACTGCAAGGTTAAAACTAGTAAGTCAGCCCGTTATTTAAGTGTATTTCAAAAGCACACTATTACTTCTATGCATTTAGAGAAGCCTGTATTTGTAAGTGTTAATGTAAATGCTTGCATGGCTCACTGTGCATCTGCAAGAAAGCTGTAGATTATATTGTAGCTCACTGCGGTTTCTTTGACCTAAGCATCAGCCATGAAAGTTTAATGTAATCTTCTCTAGTGCACCCAGCAGCTATACAAGTGTAAGCACAAGACACTATTCTCACAGTGACCTGTACGGCATTGGTGCAGGTCCATATTATTCTACTCTCAGGTTTGCTTTTCAGAAGCAGCATTGTTGATAAAATAGGCAACATTCACCCCTCCCCCCAAATTTTTTTTATAGATCACTTGAAAAGCAGTGTTTCATTGTGTGTCAGCACAACTAAATTTACAGTGAAAACCAGTGTAAGTGATTCTGGGAAGCACCAGGATATGCAACGGAGTAAATGTGGGCATTGTGGAAATCCATGCCTCTGTGTTGTTACTGTGATAAGCCTATGATCATGGTATTAGGTAGAATTTGTGTAGTATCCACTTCTCATATATATGCCAATGCCATCTGCACAAAAGAACAAGCAGCAAGTTCCCCAAGGATCTCTCAGAACATACCTGCTGCCCTTCTGACCTGAGCAGTTCGTTCTCCTTGTCAGAGTAATGCTGCCTCTTGCTCCATTTCTGCTACTGCTTAAGGGAAGCTAGTGGGTCTTTTATCAGAGGTAGTGGCTGTTGACTGAATTTAGCCCTTGAGAGATGGAAGTGGTAGTGCAGATGTACAAAAATGACACACACATCTGTTTTCAGTACAGGCCACCTGTATCTCAAATGCCTATAGTTCTTGGGCACATCTGATTAAAATGCAATGAATTGTTTAAAACCTTATGAATCTATTGAAATGTTGAAAAATTCGGCCTCCTAATGACAAGGGATGACCTGTAATAATAAGAACTTCCCTTTTCTTATGAAGTGTCTTTTTCTTTTGGCCTGAAGATGAAATATCAGTATTCCCTGGGCCCAAATATGAGAGAGAATACATTTCATACAGCTGAGTTTCATAATACTGACTAGTTCTTTGCAAGCTTTAAAATAGTTATACCTTGCCTTTGTCCTAATGTCATTTAATTAGCTATAAGCCCATATACTGTTTAGTCCAACTGCTTTCTCAAAACAAGTTGTGGTTTCTCTTTTGGCTAACTCTCTACTTCTCCTGTGATTGAAGCTGTTGAGTCTTGTAATTCATTTTGTTCCATCATTATTGATTTGATGGCAACAGTCCAAACAGTGAAAAATATTTTCCATGTTGTTGCCCTTGGTTTACAAAGACATTGCATAAAATGAAGGGTGTGGATCAGAAATTGAAGTATCAGTAGTGTCACCAGGGTTTGAAGATCCATTTTCAATAGCAAGAGCAGTTTATTGTTAATTGCAGAGATTTTCAAGGGCATCATGTTCTTCTGGTGTTCTTCATGGTGTTTGAGGAATATCCTTCTATGGGCTCTTTCTATCACATCACAGATTCCCACTATAGGAAGAAATCAAAGGAATCAGTTTTGGCATTTGGTAACACCCTGATGAGGCTGGTCTTGAAAACTTAGCCACAAGCAGTCTCCAAGACACATGATGTGCTTGCAAGATCAGCTCATCAATCATCCTTTTAGTGAGGAGATGCAAAGATAGTTTGGGATGAGGAAGCTCCAAAGATTAGATGAAGCCATCAGCTAGGGATGTGAAAGTGTAAACATGTACATTACCAGGCTCATCAGTTAACCTTCAAGATTATATGCAAGCTCCTGGTATGTGCGGGGAGCTGGCTTAAAAGCCAGTTCCCCACATGCACTGGCTCCTGGGAAACTGTCCCCCTGCACTGCTGCCTCTTTTAAGCTGGCTCCCCATACATACATACTTGCTCCCAGGGAACTGTCTGCCCCCCACCCATGCTGCTGAGCAAGGGGGAGGGGACAAGTGGGAGCTGGTACACATGGGGACCCAGCTTTTAAGCTAGCTCCCTGCATATACCAGGTCCTGGAGAGCCACCTACCCCCCTGCGCTGCTGCCTCTGAGAGAGGAATCAGCATGGTGGAGGGGTGGGGATGGGGCAGGTAGGAGCTAGTATGCACCCTTATCCAGATTGGGTCTTTAGCGGGAAAACCAATGCATCATCAATGACTGTACATCATTCACCTGGCCACTACATATAGCAAGGGAGATCTATCCAGAAAATAAAACACAAACAGCATGCAGCACCAAGCAGGGACTTTTTGAGTTCTATGCAATGCCATGTGGTATATGCAATGTACCTAGTATGTTCCGAAGGCTCATGGACATCATGTTAGAAGCCTTACAAGGAGTATCCTGTCTGATATACTTGGATGGTATCACAATGAGAGGATGAACTAATGATGAATAAAGGGAGGGTAAAAAGAGGGAAATATGAGCATTCAGCATAAAATGAAGATACTGAGAACAAAATCAAGGAACCAAAGGACACAAGGAAAATAAATTGTTGAATAGCGTATGCACTAATACTAGAAGACTGAGTAATGAACAAGGAAAGTAAATTCAATCTAGTTAGTATTACTGAAACCTGGTGGGATGATTTTCACAAGTGGAAAGTATAAAAACAATGGTTCCTATTTAGGAAGGATGAAGTTGGAGAATGGCACTCTGTCAAAAATAGGATTTTCTGTTTGAATCACCTGATAACTCCAAAAGCAATTACTGGAATGGTTGCAGATCAGTGTCCTGGATAAAGAATATTATTACATACAAGTTGGTGTTTAGTACAGACCACCAAATTGCACTAGAAAACTAGCTTCTTATCCACCTATCTATACTATGTAGTAAAAACCCCTCTGTGTTATCATGGAGGACTCATATGAGTGACATATGTTGGAGGTATTATGCTGCCATTACTAAAACATTCTTAAAATTTCTAAACATTATACATGAAAGTTTCTTAACTCAAATTATTCCAGCCAACACAGGAGAATTCTATTTTAGACCTTGTCTTAACATATAAAGAGGAACTGATCACAGAATTAAAAGTTAATGGAAAGTTAGGAGTAACTGACCATGATTTGATCACATTTATAATGTGCAAGCAAAATAAAGTCCAAACCTGTAGTATATAACTTGGTACATTAATAGGAGCTGTTTCACAAAGTTGAAAACAATTATGAACCCGTGAGCGATGAAGAATTTTAATCTGAAAAATGTGAATAATAATTAGCAATAATTTAAGAGCACATTACTAGATGCCCCAAAAACTCCATCTCACAACTGAGAAAGAAGGGTATGTTGTTTTAAAAAACCAAATCTACTTTAGAGGGGAAATGATGGTAGCTATATATAAAAAAAGAACCCTTCCAAAACAAAACAAGAAAAACCTCAAAAATGAACCCAACAAAAAATGGAAGAAAGGGGAAGCTAATAGTAATGAATATAAATCAGATGTTAGGAATTGTATAAGGGAAGCCAAGAGACACAAGGAGGAAATATACGGCCAACAGAGTTAAGGACAATAAGAAGGTATTTTTAAATATATCAAGAACAAAAAGAATCCTGACAATATTATTGTTCGATTGCTAGTTGAAAATGGTAGAATTATCAATAATACTTTAGAAAAGACAGATTTTTTTTAGTAAGTATTTCTGTTCTGTATCTGGGAAAAAACACATAATGAAGTGTCATCATATAGTGATAATATTTCTGTTCCACTAGTATCTTAGGAGGATGTTAAACTGTAGCTACCAAAATTAGTCATTTTAAAATCAGCAGGTCTGGATAACTTGTCCAAGAATTGTAAGAGCTGGAACTTGCTCGACCGTTTATGATGACTTTTGTTAACTCTTGGAGTACTGGGGAAGTTCCAGAAAACTGGAAGGGAGCTAAGGTAGATTAAAAAAAAAAGTGAACAGATGACCCCAGTAATTATAGGTCTGTCAGGCTGAAATTGATCCTGACTATTAGGCCTCAGAATGCAACTGTAAATTTGGAGTAGATTTTTAGTAGTGCTGTTTCTATTATGTTCCCATAGGGATTGGTTCTTGATCCTATGCCATTTAACATCTTTATCAATGATGTATAAGAATATATAAAATCATTGTTAATAAAGGTTGCAGATGACCCAAAAATTGGAGCAGTGATAAACAACAAAAAGGATAGGTCACTTTCATCACAGTCTAGATTTCTTAGTAAATTGGGTGAGCAGGAGTAGAGAGATTGTATTAGAACTGTGACACTGTTGTTACTACTCCTGAAATACTGTGTCCAGTTCTAGTACCCACAATTCAAGAAGGTTTAGAAAATATGACTTACAGAGGATAGATTTGAGGAGCTCAGTCTATTTAGGATAAGAAAGAGGAGCCTTGCATGACCACCAAACTTAAAATAAGATACACTCAATGATCCCATATTACATCCCATTTCTAACACAAGTCCCAGAGGAAATATGTTCCTGAGTCAGAACGTATAGAGTGCGTATCTGCCCCTGATGAAGATGGACTAGTCAGGGTGAGGAAATGTTTCAATTGGTATCAGGTCAGGGCATAGGAGGGGAACATTCTTGAGAGACACTCCTGCCACCCCTAGTTCCAGTCTGAGAACTCCAGGGTAGAGCATAGCTTGTGCACAGACTACTCTTGTGGCTTAATGACAAGTTGCTCCCAGAAAGACACATAGGTGCATCCCCTTAGAACCAGGGGGTAATGTAATAAATTGATTGATGGCATCTAAGTGTGAGCTACCATGTGTTGGAGGGTCAATGGCTGAAAAGGGCAAGAAGCCAGCGGATTTCTTGACATTTTGGATGAACCAGGAGATGGGCATCATCTTGGCTATAGTTTACTGTGTGGGGGGACCTCTGTGGAGGCAAGAACTGTGTTGCCCTAAATGTGGGTGTGTATGAGACTGGAGAAAGGACTGTGATGGACACTGCTAAACTGGGACTTGTGAGCACTTTGGACTTAGACTCGCATGAATCTCGAGGCCAGGACAACTAGCCCAAGAGCAACACATCATACCAAGCCAGAGGTTCAGACTGGCCAGCCATTCAGCTGCCCATTTAATCAGTCTAGCACATCTCATCTTTTTGTGCCCCACCAGTGGGATCAGAGGCCTCAGGTGGGAGAGGGCAGAGCAGCACTGGAGCAGGGAAGGGACAGTACTACTGTGTTGCTGTTGTTGAATTCCCTTAAGTTTCCCATTCTCATTCTGGACTGTTGGTTTGTACCCAATCCCTTGCTTAACATTCTTTAATATATATGGTTATAAAACTCTCTGTGTGCAATTTGGTTTTGTGTCAGGATTTTCTGGACCAATATAAACAAAGGAGACAAATTCCTGAGAAATAGGTACAGGCTTCCTATTTTAGGATATCTACTAGCACCTGTGTCCTTCTTAGGGGTTGAGAGGAGAGGGTGTGTTTTCCCGCACACAGGTTTGTGCTCCTTTCTCCCTCACTTTTATTACAGCATTTCCTTTCTTGATTCTTGTAAAAATCAGTCTACAGAATTTCTTATTATCACCACTTTCCACTTCATTGTGGTCACTGCCTTGGACAGTGAGGTGAGATGTATGTCAACAGTAGCTGTCAACATAAACCTTATTTGCTCAACTAGCTTGATTCTTCATAGTGTGTAAGACTAATAGGAGGTATTCGTTCTTCTGACGAAGTTTATGGTGCTAATTACTGTGCCTAGATCATAAGAATTTACAAACTTGGCTCCACTGTGTGTTCTTGCACTTCAACATCCATTTTCTTATTAAAATGTTAAACGCTTGTGATGGAAAAACCTGATGACTCATCTCTTTAAACACATACTTTTATTTCTCACTCTCCTGTTTGATTTCTGTGCAGTAGTGTTTGATGCCATGGACACTGACATTTTTTGGACCCTTTATTGGAATACAAGAAAATGCAAAAGCATAGATAAGATCCTATTTGCTTTAGAATTTGTAATTTATTTCCACAATGCATGCTTTGATGACCAGTTTGAATTAATATAAAATCACACATTTCTCCATTTTGGGTTCCTAGGCTCGCTCTAATTTGTAACACTATCTTGTCTCATTGAAAGAGTGAAAGTTGTTTGTGCAGACAGAAAACCAGAATTTGTATGGAGACAAATTCTTTCTCTTTTGTCTTCCCCATTGCTGGTTTGTTATAATGGAGCGAATATCTATAAATAATGGAGTTGATTGTGAGACTGAATCAGTGGTTGGCATTTTGTTAATAATAAACTGAGCTGCCCCCCATCAGGTAGTGTGAAAACAAATTCTGAGTTATTATGAATATCAAATAACTGTGTGAAGATTACTAAGTTACTTCATCAAATCTGTTTTGTCATACATCACTCATTTTTGACCTACTGTACATTGAGATGCTTGTTTATAAACTCATACAGGAAAGAACACTGCTGTCCACTATGCAGACGTGAATGTCTGTTTAAAACCAACACGCTGCAAGCAAGAATTCTGGAAGGGTCTTCCTAAATTTTGGCTCCGGATGATTGTTGTTTTTGTGTCATGAACTTAAGCGTGCTCTCTCTTGCTCTGCTGTTCTTTATTTTTAATAGGTCTTTTAAAGTTTGAATGGCATAGAGGAGAATTATGCAGTTAAGGTTCTAACCTGCACTAGATTTGTGCAGCATATACTTCTGAGCTTTTGCTGCCATTACATTGGTTTTGAAATCTGTGCCAGACTGAGTTTTAAATTGTGATCCTGACATTCATTGGATTATATGGATCAGCTCTTTTCGATACTTACCCATTAAACTCTTCACCTCCATCATCTCTATCTCTGGCCAGATTCTGGTTTGTTTAGAGTTTATAGGCTAGACCAATTTTAAATCCACTTTTGACTGTGTCCTTTCTCACTTTTGAAATTAAAAAATAAAATAAATCTGGACTTTTGTAGAGGAAAGGGAAAACTTCCAGACAGTCATTGTTTGCTTTCAAAACATTTTGTTGTATTTTCAAAGCAGCCTATTATCACTTTAAAATTGATATTGGTAAAATGGGGCTGCGTATGGTCTTCTGTATTGTTTGGCATCTTTTCCCTCAAACATTCTCCTGAAGGCAGATAAACAGAATTAGTATACCCACACTACATAGGGAATCCTGCCATTCTTGGATCTGCCAGGTACATTAGCTGTTTCATGCTGGCAAAAGAGTGAATTTGGCCCAGAGTCTCTGTTCAGGAGAGTTTACAACACAAGGGTTTGATTTTGCAAGCATTCATATGAGCGACTTTAATTTTTAACAGTAGTATTTATAGGCTCGGGCCTTAATTTAAGGTGAGAATGTTAGGAAGAGGTGGCAAGCACAAGAGACGGAGGAAGGGAAAGACAGGGTGATGGCCATATAAATTTCTGCTAAGTGAGTGATCATAGAATACTAGGACTGGAAGGGACCTCGAGAGGTCATCAAGTCCAGTCCCCTGCCCTTATGGCAGGACCAAATAGTGTCTAGACCACCCCTGATAGACATTTATCTAACCTATTCTTAAATATCTCCAGAGATGGAGATTCCACAAGCTCCCTGGGCAATTTATTCCAGTGTCTGACTACCCTGACAGTTAGGAACTTTTTCCTAATGTCCAACATGAACCTCCCTTGCTGCAGTTTAAGCCCATTGCTTCTTGTTCTATCCTCAGAGGCCAAGATGAACAAGTTTTCTCCCTCCTCCTTATGATATCCTTTTAGATATCTAAAAACTGCTATCATGTCCCCCCTCAATCTTCTCTTTTCTAAACTAAACAAACCCAGTTCCTTCAGCCTTCCCTCATAAGTCATGTTCTCTAGACCTTTAATCATTCTCATTGCTCTTCTCTTGGACCCTCTCCAATTTCTCCACATCTTTCTTGAAATGCGGTGCCCAGAACTGGACACGATACTCCAACTGAGGCCTAACCAGTGCAGAGTTAGGCCTCAGTTCTGCAGCGTAGAGCGGAAGAATGACATCTCGTGTCTTGCTCACACCACACCTGTTAATGCATCCCAGAATCATGTTTGCTTTCTTTGCAACAGTATCACACTGCTGACTCATATTCAACTTGTGGTCCACTATAACCCCTAGATCCCTTTCTGCCATACTCCTTCCCAGACAGTCGCTTCTGTAAGTATGAAACTGATTGTTCCTTCCTAAGTGGAGCACTTTGCATTTGTCTTTATTAAACTTCATCCTATTTACCTGAGACCATTTCTCCAATTTGTCCAGGTCATTTTGAATTATGACCCTATCCTCTAGATTAGTCGCAACCCCTCCCAGCTTGGTATCATCTGCAAACTTAATAAGTGTACTTTCTATACCAATAATCATCATTTCTTATTATCAGTGAGATTAGTTGGACTGTGGTTCTTTGTGCTTATCTGAAGAATTGTATTTTAAGGAGAGACCTGGAAGAAAGAGTGAGGAGGGATGGTGGGTTCAATCCAGAAAGAAACCTAACTTTCTAAGGCCTGTTCTGTAGACACATGTGCATACATTTACTTATGAGTTTTCTTAGGTTTTTTTAAATGCACAGTTTTCATTAAAAGTTCAGTTTGAGACACATTTGATCCCAAAATCTACATTAAAGTTTTTCTTTCACATTATGCTGTTTTGGCAGATGACTGTAAGGTATTACATGAAATGATGATGTGTGGTTATCTGTACTGCACTTTATATCATGATCAGTGGAGCTGGAGTCAGAGGGTCCATGTTTGCTGGAGCTGCTCTTGTTGGCGGGCTATCAGGGAACATGGAAATTGAGGAGTGAATCTGAAAGCTATGAAGCCACATGGGCAGAGAAGTGCACAGGGTTTAATACAGTTCAGCTTAACCTGTATTCAGCTTCTCTTTTTTGTGAATGGAAAGGTGGCAGAGTGGTGGATTCTTTGAAGTACAGTGGCTGGCAGTGTGAGCCATGTAACTTGGTCTGAAGCCCCCAGAGCCCTGGATTTTGGAGTTACAAACCTAATTCAGCAATGGCTCTGGTGGAAGGAGGAGTTACAGCTGCACAAAACCATAACCATTCAGGTGGATGACAGCAGCAGGAAAGTAAAAATAGCTTTTACAGGCAATGTTGGGGACTTGACAGTCTCCCTGATGGTATAGGATTGTCTGTGGCACTTGGGATCACCCCCAGAGGGAGCGGTAACGTCTAGAAGGAGATGTTACATTAGACAGTTGCTTAAACTTAGGGGTGTCTGGCATGAGCCTGAAGAGAGAGGATGAAAGTCCCATATAGCACAACACTTCCAGAAGTACATACAGTGCAACAATAGCAAAGGAGAGCAGTAGCCAGTGTTCTATATCCCTAGCCAGATGAACGTGCTTTGGGAAACAGCGTGGGAGGTTAAAGAAAAAAGTATCAGACACTATGACAACACTCAAGGAATGTGGAAAGTTCAATCATTTAAGCACTATGTGCAATAGTAAAAGAAGGGCCCAGAAATATTCAAACTTGTGTTCTCCCTTTCTTGTATATTAGATAAAAGTGATCACATCTTGACTCTCCTTGAGTGCGAGAGCACATCAGGTTCAGGTTGTTGGGACAGGAGAGCAACAAGACACAATACCAACCTCCATGTATGTAAAGGGGAAATGTCTTGTGTAATTTCAGCTGGCTAGCAGAGCCTCCTTCAGTGTGATTACTTTGGTGAGTAATCTGGACTCCTAACACACCCAGTACAAAGAATGGTTGCATTCTAATCATGGAGAATGAGGGCATAATACAGTTTTTAGGAAAATGTGGCTTCATAATAACTAACTGTCCCCCCAAAACATAACAGATGGTACCAACTGAAGGGTATGGGTGGTAAACAGTACAGACCCCTCTTGGGGAACAGAACCATCCAGGCCATGCTTTGGTGAAGGTGTAGTGTCAGAATGCTATATATGGAGTGTAAAAACTAAAAAGAGGAGTCCAGTGGACGGTAGAACCAATTTTAAAAGCATTTGGGGATATTTTCAGATAAAAGCTGAGAGTGGGAGTAGACCCCACAATGAAACCTGAATGCTTATCATGAAGGAAAATTTGTGGCAGTGCATATTTCAGCAATCAAGGAGCTCAAAAGTATGCAGAGCAGGGGTATCGTAAACGCCAGCATGGTCTTGGTAAGAATCATAATGGTTGTAAATAAGCCACCTGGAAAATTGCACATCTGCATGGATGCAAAGCAACTGAATTGGGCATTGGAAAGGTGCCATTAGCCACAACTGATGACATCTTGTCGGAACTTTCCAAAGCCAAAATCTTTACAGCCTGTGATGTGACACATGGGTTTTGGCACGTAAGCCTGGACAAAGGGTCCAGCAGATTGACAACCTTTCTAACCCTTGGTTGTTACAGATGCTTGTGCCAGTGGGCATCGGCCCAGCAGCAGAGATGTTCTTGTTCAGTCAGGCTCTGAAAGAACTGTATGGAGTGAAAATAAGTTCAGCTGGTATTCTCAATGTAGGTCAAAGAAGTAATGATACAGAAGCTAAACAAGACCATGGCAGAAAACTGCAATCTTTTCTACAGCAATACAGGGAGAAGAACATAAAACTCAAACAAACAAAAAATGTGACCCAGTGTGAGGTGACGTATATTGGACATCTACTCACAGCGGAAAGATTGAAAGCAGATCTCAATGGAGAGATCTTCTCCAGTGAGTATAAAGGGATACAGCATTTCATAGGAATGATAAATTTTCTGCACAAGTTCTATAGACACCTGGCTGCAGTCATGGAACTCATACCTTGGCCAACAATACATGATGATGGATAAATGGCAAAGGTCCCAAACAACAAGCGTTTAAAAAGCTGAAACAAATGATAATGGATGCCCCTGTCCTGAGGTACTATCAGCCAGGAAAACCACTGACCTTCTGGTATGATGTAATGGAGAAAGGACTGGGCATAGCTCTTTTGTAGGAGGAGCAATTTTTTTATGTCAGCAGTGCCCCATCAGATACTAAACAGGGGAATGCCTTATAGAAAGAGCTTCTGTCTGTGGTATTTGGAGTGAAGTGATTCCATGAGTGCATGTATGGCTACTTGAAGCAAACACACCACAAACTGCTAGAGCTAGTTGTGCTCCAAAGAGATTGCAGTGCAGAGCTACCAGGTATTGTCCAGGATGATTACTGGTGTTAGGCGACACCCTAAAAAGGGCATGCTTACCTCGTATTCCTGATATTTGGGGATGCGGATCTGGACATAGTGCAGCATGTAAATTGATTCAGTTTTCCTGTTTCAACAGTATGCTGATGTAAATGAAAGAGGCTATGGAAAAGGGCATCTAACTGTGCACGGTCAAGAGAGTGAAATTAGGAAGGTGGCCAGAAGATGAGACAAGTACTGGCAGGAGCAGAACTGTATTTTCAAATTAAAATAAGCTGTGTGTTCAGGATGCAATCATACTTTGAGGACAGAGAGCTGTTGCCCTGCCTCATTACATAGGGATGTCATGCAGAAAATACATGCCTCACACATAGGTATTGACAGCTTTTGGTGCGCTTGAGAACGTGTTTACTAGCTAGGATTGAGTATACAGCTTCATTCCTAGATAGAAGGATGTGATACCTGTTGGTCATGTGTAAACTGCCAGCAAAAAGAGACCTGGTTACCACATGAGTTGCTCACCCAACCACAGAAAAAGGTGAGAGTAGACCTATTTACCTTCAGTGAAAAGCAGTACTTGACTACAGTGGGATACTATGCACATTTTTGTAAGCTCGATGTGCTGCCTGATGCAAGAAGCAATCCAGTCAGTGGAAAGCTATAAAGACCCAGTTTATAAGATCTATGGCTTTCTGGACTGGCATAGTAGAACACCCACCATTGGGGTGTCAAAAAATTCAGCGTAGGTAGTAAAGAACCCAAACCCTGCCACCAGTGGGTGGAGACCTACAAAGACAGAAATTAACAGGAGATGGCCAGCAACCAGATTGAGCAGGCACTATAGAAAGATAGATCAGCCAAGGACTCACAAGCCCTAGAGATGCGCACTTTTGTGAGGATCCAGCCATTTGAGAGACACCAAAAGGAACGAACTAATGAACGTAAGAATGGCCATACTGGGTCAGACCAAAGGTCCATCTAGCCCAGTATCCTGTCTGCCGATAGTGGCCAGCACAAGGTGCCTCAGAGGGGGTGGACCGAAGACAATGATCAAGCGATTTGTCTCCTGCCATCCCTCTCCAGCCTTTGACAAACAGAGGCTAAGGACACCATTTTATCCCCGGCTAATAGCCTTTTATACCTAGTATTGCTGAGATTGGGCATGTGGATCAGGACATGGCAGTGCACAGGGATAGTAAAGTTCCACTCATTCAATTTAACTTGCATTCAGCATCACTCTTTGCAAATGAAACAGTGTGAATTCATCAAAGTATGTTTGTGGAATATCATGTTTATTGATTATTGAAGCTGTTGATGTTTTATATGCCATTTATGCATGTTCACACAAGGTAAATGTGATCAATATTTTTAAAAGATAAAGTATTTCTATATCTAATTAGACTGGAACCCTTCTAACATGTTCTCTGTGGACTTGAGGGGGATGATAAGTTTGTATCTTTATTTTGGATCATCAGATTGCAAGTATGCAAAGTTATGGCAGAGGAATGATAGTAATCTCTGTTCTGCCCATAACAAGGTGAGCTGAAATCACTTTTGTTTATGGAGTAACAATATAACTCTGCTTGGTCAGTAAAAACTTGTCCAAATACCAATTTTCTCTGTTTTCCCCCCTTGTCGCTTTCCAATCAATTAAAAGACAACAGTAATAATGTGGGAACTAGGAAACATTGGAAAGCAGGAGTAAATGAATTGTGTGCATTATGTTGCACTTGCTGCTTATTTCATTATAAGAATAGGAGTCAGAAAAGCGAAGGGGGAATAGGCTGTAGTAATTATGGGAAGTGGCTGTTATATGTACCTTTATAAATCTAGAAAGAACATTTTGGTTTGGCCCAGGGGATGGCAAAGATTCTGTGAGCTCTGTTCTGCAAAGGGTTTTTTGTTCTATTCATTTGTTCTCAGTTTTGTGCAAGAGAACTGCAATTTAAATAATAATATGACAACAGTGGTTCTGGACCTTCCTTATTTTAAAATGTCAATACTATAATATAACCCACTGTCTTAATTTTTAGTTGTGTGTTTAGCATTTTATTGGCACTTGTAACCATTTAAACAGTGTTGTGAGTTTTTGTAGTGATTCACATGTATGTGTTACATCTTCTTAGGTATTGAGGCTTTTTATACCATAGAGCCACGTATGAAACCTTTAAATGGTCACTTCACTTGTTTTCAAGGTTTAATAAGTTGTTTTATGGCTATGTGGTACAAACAGCTATCATAATTCACCATTTAAAGAAACAAACCACTGGAGTAAAATACAGGATAAAAAGGGAGGCATTTATCGGCAATTTGATATGTCTTTTCTGCTTTTGAATTTTTAAAAATTGTATCATGTTGCCTTTCTTATGTTGTATACTAATTAAAATTACAAAACCACATATAAATATGTAGTCATGCAAGAATGACTAAGGATCATAAAATTGGAACAGTGTTTCTAAGTGCAGCATTGTAATCAATAGGACTGCAATGGTAATAACACCAATATGTCTAGTTAAAGAGATGTAAAAGGTTCTTAATCTGAAAGAAGGTTAGAACAATGTGGATCATGGAAATGAATAAGCTGTAGCCATTGAAGCTACACGAGATGTCTGTGCCTACTCAGGATATGTCTTGCTTCACTAAAATTGACCTCAGAGGGCCGTCAAGGAATTGCTACAAGGTGAGCAAAACTCCAGAGAACAGAGAAGATGTTGTTCTAAGCAGCAGAAGAGCCCTGCTGCCTAAGAGACGTATGAGAGAAAAATGGTAGGAAGACTTTTTTTAGAAGTAATGCAAGTTAAATCTCCTGAAAGTTAGGTGCCTAATTTTGCAACCTTTACTCATGCAAGTGTAATGCAGCAACTCACATGAGTAAATACTACTCAGTAGAAATAAGGGTTGTAGATCCAGACTTCCAATGTATTAACCAAGGCAGACAAGATATTTATATTCATTAACTATACTTTTACCACTGAAGATTCACACTTGTTTTTAAAGATGTCTTTTTTTGTACTACATGATATTCCTTAGTTACTGTAGAATACATAGTTCGGTTGGCTAACAATAGAATGCATTCATGTATAGAATTAAATACATGCAAACAAGTGATCTCAAGGGCAAATATTCAGTGGACAAACCAAGAACTTTCAAAACAAGGACTGTCATTTCAACTTCAACTTGCCCTCTTGTCACACCTGTTTTAGCTCATGGAACACTCACTGTTTAGAGGACCCTTAGATATCTAGGTGTGGAACAGGTGAGTTAATTCAGAGCTAAGGCAAATTCTCTGTCCTTTCTTTGCTTTTGTCAGTTTAAGTTGTATCCTTAACATTATTCCAACACTTTTTTTAAAAAAACAGAAGCATTCTAACTAAGGAAAACAAACCACCCACTGCTTTGCTTGTTGTCATTTAGGGCCAGATTTTTAAACAGATTTCATAAGCCCTGCCAATAAATTTTGTAAGCATCAGAACCATCATGTTTAGGATGGGAAAGGACCTGGTTTCTGTGAACAAACACAAACAAGAATTAAACATGCTCAGTATGCAAAGGACCCACATGAGGCCTATCCACAACTTAAACCCATACAGTGATATTCTGACCCTCTTAAAGTCAATGACCTGGATTTCCCCCATGATGCTTAGTGGGGCTAAAGAGGAACACAGGCTCTGCATAGAGTGAATTTCATCCACAAATGCAGATTTTGTGCGTACAAAATAGTTTTACATAAATTTTACAGGTGTTTTTTCAGAGGCACATGAAAAGACTGGACTGGATCTTGAATTGGTGTAAATATTAATAGCACTACTGATTTCAGTGGAGATAAGGCAGTTTACACTAGCTTAGGATCCAGTTTCTTTGTTTCTCTGAACCATATATTTTGTCAATGGTCACACTATATTGTGTATTGTAAGATGCTCCCAAGGAATCAATAGAATTTTGCATGCTACAGTTATCAAGCATCTCTTTCAGTATTTCTAAGACATTGGTGTATAGTTCAAGAAGAAAAATACCTACTGCATATGCTTAGTAGAAATATACAGGAATGTTTTGCCCATTTTTGAACTGTTTTTGCTCATTCTAATTTTAATTGCTGTAGCGGAGATGTATGTTTGTTAAGAGAGAGCAGAATTTGGTCTAAAAGCTGTTTGTCATGCCCATTAAGAAAATGTTCTTCTAAAGTGTGGGGATTTTTGTTTTTATTTTTTTTGGACAAATGGATCTAAAATGATCTGACAACTTGAGTCTTGTGTTAGTTTTGATGTTTTTGATTAACATTAATTTAAATTAAATATTCTAAAAAACTACATATGGAGTTAACACACTGTGTGACCAAGTGCTAGTTCAGTATAAAATAAAATGACTGAACTGGAAGTGAGAGACACAAGATGGTTGAGGTAATATTTTTTACTGGACCAGTTTCAATTTGTGAACTCCCAACCATGAATGTAGAAATACCACTCTGTGATCATTGATCAGCTTGCCCCACTGTCTGCCATTATATAACATTTCAGTTATAACTCTTGCCAGGTAAAAGGCCATCATTAAAACATGGCTCTCATAGTGCATGCTCTGTGAGGTAGATTTTTGTATTTAGATTGTGAGGTTCTGATACTTCAAGAATTACAAATAGAGCAATTTGAAACATTTCTGACTCAGTGTAAGAGCTGTATATGGTATCTACATAGGCAGTCTTGTTGCTTATTGTAGTCCTTCAAAATCATTTCCCTAATTGCTTATGGGAAACTTCAACATGGATAGTATATTTTGTGTGTTTTTTTGGTCAGTCCTGACACAATTGGCTTTCAAACAATTACAGCCACTACATTTGAACAGAAGGTGCCAATCAATGCAACAATATTTTACATGGATACTATTCAGTCTTCAGAATTGTTACAAGATTTTTAGTATGTGTAACCAGTGAACCAAGATCTCAGTCTTACAAGGGATTCTCTAGGGGGAACTTTGCTTTGGAACTGAGTTTCAGTGTAGCACATCCAGATGTAGGATCAAAGCCAATGGTAACCTTCACTGATTTGTGAAAGTTTAGGAACCTCGCTGGGGAAAGATTTAAGAAGACCTGCTGCTGGTACACTTCTATGAAAGTGTCTAGTAAAGAGATCACAGCCTAGTCTCCTTGGAGGAGAATAGTGAGGTTAAGGTTGAGGTTGGTGGCAAGGGGTGTAGCTCGTGTAGGAAAAAGAGAGTGGTTTGGAGGTAGAGAGGTTTGCGGGCAGAGAGAGATTGAAGAACCCGAGTCAAAGAAAAAAGATCCGGGCATGATAGGATGTTGAGAATTCTGGAAGAAGAGCTAAATGGGGAAATAATAGAGAATCTTTCAGAGGGGTAGAAGTTCAGGGAAGACCTTAGGAGGAATAAGGCATAACTAATGCTTTGTGGTTATTCCTGTAACTCTCTAGTGTATTTTTAAAGTTGCACGTAACCCTTCCCTGGACTTTCTCACTCCTTCAGCTGTAGCTGGTATTTCCTAATCCTTAGGAAAATAATTTGAAATAATGCTGTTGTTTTCAGACAAGCATGTCATTTGTTTTACCGGTCTGTAGTTGATTAATTTGCAAATGATATTCCCAATAAAGTGCTTAGAAGTAGATAATTACAACTATATTAACAGTTACCGGGGAAGCAGATGGTATTCTGAGGAGCTGCCATGTAGAATTAGTGCTGATGCTCTACTGTAATGTACCATATACCCCAGCAACCCACAAACAACAAACTAAAATCCTGCTGATATTCCAGATTGTAAGTAAATTGTGCTAGTGCTTCACATTCAGTTCTTATCTGAATTTTTATGTGTGTTTTCGAGATAGCTACAGTGCTCAGTGAGCTGATACTTTTTTATGTTCAGTCACATAACTCTCCAACTCTGTATTTTTGTATTCTCTCATTATTAAACCTACTAGAAACATGTTTTTAAGTGGTCTTTTTTTCTCCACCATACTACCAAATATTCTAAAACATGATTACTTCTGTACAAACATAGACTTTTAATTTATCAAATAGCTCAAACCAAAATTCTGTGCAAGCTAGTAAGTTGTTAATTCTTGGAGATAAAACAGACTTATTTGTCTCTCTCTCACACACACACATACAAACATACATCTGTGTTTAGTTAACATCCATATTTTATTGTGCTGTCTGATAAAGTGGGATCATTTTTATGCTTCCAGCTATCAAGTAAAAGGCCATAATGTCACTGTGATTCCGTCTGTGCTTCTTTCCATCAATAGTTTTTGTTTTAAGTAGGATGAGTTATGTAAGCAATAACACACAATAGGGCGTTAGGTCATAGCAAAGTTTATATTCATGCTCTGGGTTGGCCAAGTGCCTCTAGCAACCAAGAATTCACTGCTGCCAAATGGCTTGGAGTGAGTGCTGAAAATATATTTTACTTTACAATTTTAAATAAAACCAAGTATTCAGATTAAAAAAGAAGAGCTTAAAAACAGGATTTGAAAACCACTTCAGAAATTATTTTATTTTATTATTTTTGTGATGATTTAATAGTAGGGCCTGGCCTACCAGAGGTAACTATGGAATAAAGGAGCTAAGGGCCATGATAGGCCTTGCTATCTTCTGCTCCAAGTGCAAGGTACATTTCTTTGACCTTGTCTTTTCCAACATAAGTGTGTGTGTGTGTGTGTGTGTGTGTGTTGCATATATAATATACATAGTAAATTCCAAAACAAAACACTTCCCTGCCCACGCTTCTGTTCTTGGGGAGTGGTTGGGAGAATAAATATGTAACAGATTGCAGTCATAGAATCTCAGAAAGGTAGAACTGGATGGACTCTCAAGAAGTTAACTAGTTCATTCCCCTGCACTGAGGCAAGACTAAGAATTGCCTAACCCCATTCTTGACAGGTATTTGTATAACCTATTCTTAAAAATCTTCAATGATGGAGATCCCACAACCTCCCCAGGTAATTTGTTCCAGTGCTTAACTATCCTGACAGGAAGTTTTCCCTAATGTCTATCAGGTGTCTCCCTTTCTGCAATTTCCTGTCCTCAGTGGAGAAGGAGAACAATGTATCATCCTCCTTTTTATGACAACCTTTTACATAATTGAAGACTGTTATTATGTCCCTCTTCAGTCTTCCATTCTCCAGAATGAACACACCAAATTTTTCAGTCTTTCCTCATAGGTTATGTTTTCTGGACCTTTAATCATTTTTGTTGCTTTTCTTTGGACTTTCTTCAGTTTGTTCATATCTTTCATGATGTGTGTTGGCCAGAATTCGACATAGTATGCCAGCAGAGGCCTTACCAGCACTGAATAGAGAAGAATGATTATTTCTCATGTCTTGTTTACATAATTCCTGCTTATACATCCCAGAATTATGTTCTCTTCTTTTGCAGCAGTATTACATCAAACTCATATTTAGTTTGTGATCTAATATAACTCATAGTACAGCATTATAGTATTCTTTCCTAGGCAGTCATTTTCCCATTTTGTATTTGTATAGATGACAATTCCTTCCTAAGAGTAATTCTTTGCATTTGTCTTTGTTGAATTTCATCTAGTTTATTTCAAACCATTTCTCCATTTTTCTAGGTCACCAGCACTTTTCCTAGGATCACCAGCACACTTCAGGAAAATCCTTCTCTTTCACTCTTAGTTTTCTCTTATAGACATGGAACAACTGCTTCCCTGGATGACCTTGGCTTTCTGCCGTTAAGCTGGTTAAGACTGTTGAATACTAAGTGCCTAGAAAACTGGATTCTGTGCCTGCTTTGCAACAGAATCCCTATGTGATTCTAAGTAAGTAAACTTTTTAGAGGTGGTCACTAGATGTTGGTTCTTAATTTTGTAGTTACCAAACTTGGGATGCTGAGGCTTGATTTGCAGAATTGTTGACCACTTTCAGTTGCAACTATGAAGTCAATGGGAGATGAGCGCAAAGTCTCCTGTAATGCTAAGTTCTCTGAAACATCAGGTTCTAGATTTTTCAGATTGGGCATCCAAAATTAGTGGGTACTTTTGATTGTAATCTCTGTGTCTCATCTATATAAAGTTGGGATTTAAATAGTCCCTTATCTCACCTGCTGTGCTGAATGTAATTAACAAATGTGAAGCATGGATAGTCTAGTGTTGTAAGTCCAACCTATTTCTGGCATTCCTTTTGAATGAAACCCAACTAATATTCTTTTAACTTTGTGTGTGTAAAATATGCATAGCTTAATAATAGAGATGTTGGGCTTCGAGAGTGGCTCTTAGATTTTTTTTTTTTTACTGGTAAGATGTTTTATTTGACTGTAAGTCTGAATTTAGAGAGTTTTTGTTTTATTTTAAGATAAAATTGGTCATGGACATTTATCATTTTTTTTCTATTGAAGACCCTCTACTCATGCTGAGTAGCATTTTTTCAAGCCATTGAAGCTTCTGAAACAACTGGCTTGAGTAAGAATTGCAGAATCATACCCTCAATTTTTAACATATTATAGAGAAATCTCACAACATTTATTGACTTTTCATCCAAAGAGCTGATAACCCTTAAAAACAGACTAATATTAGAGATGACAAACTGAGACACAACAAGTTGAACATACTTACAGAAAATTACATATGAGAGAGAGCCAAGAATTACAACACCCACATATTCTGTCTAAGAGCTTAATCTCTCAAAGTGATGTCCTCTCTACAAACTGCTGACCTCACTGTAGTTGATAGGAGTTGAGGGTATTCAGCATCTTGCAGGATCACTCTCCTAGTTCCCTGCCTTACCCAGTTAAATCTTCATCTCATTTAATGTTACAAATTTAAAAACATATAGACTAATATAATCTCAGAAATGAATCCAATGAATTAGTGAACTTTGAACCTGTTCTTGTGGTTTGAGGTCAGCAGAATCCAGAAAGTGAATTACATCTGTGCATTCTGTCTCTGATGCAATGTGGTATCCATTGCTTGAGAAAATATTGTAGCAGCAATGGATACATAGTAGTGCAAATAAAACTAAGCAGAAAGCTCAGTGCCACTGTATTCTTTTCTAGTGTTTTACGTTTTGCTTTTTGAGTGATGCAAAATAGTGTAAAAGGAATACTTAATTTTTGTCTGTGCTGGTAAAAAAATCTTTATTTAATAAATTCTGAATTATAATGTTAATATCTGCATGTGCACTTTTTCTATGGAAATTCAGTAATTATCATTAGAACAGTTAATAAAATATTAAAGTAGTTGTAGCACTATCATTCATTAACATTCAAACCCCATATAAATCTTTTCATTTTCCCTTTTGATGAACATGTCTTGCTCAGTTCATGGGAACTACAGAAGTTACAGATTATTGAATAAAAGTATATTTTGACTTTTTCATGGCCATGGGACACTAAAACTTGCAACCTCCGTCTCCAGATATTTTTATTTTTATTTTTTTAATATCCAGATCATGTGCTTTTCATCCTCTCTGTATTTGGAAAATCCTGATATAAAAAAAGGCTGTGGTCTGCTGCTGAAGTGCTTAACCATGAATTGTTCCATCTGTTTTTGTGATGACAGCAGACTTCTGATGTATCATACAAGTACGTAGATGACTGCTAATTTTATCTTCATGTGTTTTGTTGCAGTTGGTCTGTTGGTGACATTTAGTAACAGATTATAAAGGTAGAACTTCATGAAAGGGTATGTTCTGTCTACTGTAATATCGTCTTTTGAATCCAGTTGTTTAGGTTGTGTTGATACTGGTAAACCATCAAGTACATAAAATACCTCTTTTATAATGATCTCAAAGCATATTTACACACAAGAACTGCTGTACTGCAGCTGCTTTGTAGCAAGGAGGAATTCTTAGCGTGCACTCCATTAGCCTAAAATAATTCTCAGAAATTATGACATTCTGTGTAATGTGTGAATCCCCTACAAAGTAATTGGAGAGCTTGTTCTGAGTCACTTAAACAAATCCTTTCCCGAATCTTCCTTTACATTTTGCCTTAATAATATCCTGCAACAGCAGGTTTCACAGATTTACTATCTTATGCAGGTCATCTTCTATAATTCTGTGACCAGAGGGTCCTGAATTACAGTGATCTGTGAAAAAGCAAGGGTTCTTTGGCACCATTCCTCCCTGCCAGGAGCTTCATGGAAATTTGGGAAATTAGCTTCACTGAGTTTTTGAGCCAGGTTGGATCTTTGTAGAGCAGAAAACAGCATTATGGTCATGTCCATACCAGTAGTACTTTGCCGGCATGGGTATACTGGTATACTCATACCAGCAAAGTGCTTCTAGTGTGTGGATGCATCTTATACCAGAATACTACTGACTGACAGAGTGATGCAAGCCAAAGTCTGTAGTGTAGACAGAGTTAAAGTCCTTCACAGATGCTTCCCAGTATGCCAAGGGGAGAGGGACAAGCAAAACAGCATTGCAGAGCAGCCACAGTCTAATTCTCCTAACTCAGTGGATCTGATATGCTGCATCCTCTTGTCCAGACCCTGGTTCACACTTTATCTCAATTGGTAGGACAGTATTTTAAAATCCTGCATTGTTCACCTTATGGTGTTTTCAATGCTTGCTGGTCCCTTGCTGTAAGTTTCTCCAGAAAAGAGCTTGATCTGCTCCCATTGTGATACAGATTCATTCTATCCATTTTAAATACCTGGCTCTTAATTTCAAGACTTTACCTTTTTTTTCCCATTACCCTTCTTTCCAAACTAATTATACCTAGCACCAAATTATGGTAATGACCTGTTTAGTGGCTCTGTTTACATTTTCACATGGTTGTGTATTCTCTTTAGCTGACACTTGCTATTAAGTGAATGATTTTGGGACCACATCCCAATGTCAGAACTCTCTGACTGATGATGCCATTTTCAAATTCAGTCTGGGTGTGGCCTAAACGTTACTCCCACCTTTGTAAGAGCGGTGACTGGAACTGGATAGGAAGTCACTAGAAGTTTCATGATACAGAGTTGTGCTCTGGCCAGCAATGCACATTCCAAGAAGCCTGCAAGGGGGTGGGAAGGTAGACATTCTTCTACACTGCCAGATAAACAGTAAAATGTGCAGGTTTGCCAGGTCTTCATTTGGGATGAGGGTGGAGTTATTTTATCCTAGGGACTATAGGAATACCTGTGACAACTACTGCTGCAACAGCAGATGAAAGGATGTGAACATAAGAACACAAGAAAGGCCATACTGGGTCAGACCAAAGGTCCAGCCAGCCCAGTATCCTGTCCATCGACAGTAGCCAATACCAGATACCCAGAGGGAGGGATGACAACAGATAATCCTCACGTTATCCCTCCCCGTCACCCACTTCTAGAGAAACAGAGGGTTGGGACACCATTCCTACTCATCCTGTCTAATAGCCATTTATGGACCTAACCTCCATGAATCTATCTAGCTCTTTTTTGAACCCTGTTAAAGTCCTAGCCTTCACTGCATCCTCTGGCAAGGAGTTCCACAGGTTGACTGTGTGCTGAGTGAAGAAAAACTTCCTTTTGTTTGTTTTAAGACTGCTGCCTATTTAGTGATTGAAAGTGGATTTAAGGAGTTCTCCTCTTTCTGAATATCTCATCTCTGCCATAACAGACATTTTTTTTTGTTTTGTTTTTCCATGAATGTCAACACAGTTATTTCCCTTGCTATGTTAATTTGTTACAGAATTGGCATCCACATATAGTTCATCTGACTTGAAGATAAAAGATAATGTTTGATAGATCTGTTCCTTGTGATGAAAATAGCATGATTTATCATCAATTTTATGTTTTACTAAGGAGTCCATCACTGTGCTACATACATTTTAAGCATTCAGTTTCTTCTGGTGAACGGCACAGTTCTAGTTCCCTCTACTTAGGTCACAAATCTCTTGCTGATGGCGCCTTGATTTTGGATAGTTTAATCCAAGATCAGATTATTAGGGTCACTCCATGACTCAGCACTTAGTGGAAATGATTAAAAAGTATCTTTTAAAAATTCATCGTTAAAACCTACAGAGGAAAATAGAAAGAAGCATAAATTCTGGCAGCAAATAGAGTGCAAAATTATAATTAGGCAGGACAAAAAGGATTTGAAGAGCAACTAACCAAAGACCAACAAACAAATAGCAAAATGTTTTAAGTACATCAGAAGCTGAAAGCCTGCTAAATAATCAGGGGGATCACTGGATGATTAAGATGCTAAAGAGCCACTCATGGAAGAAAAGGCCATTGCAAAGAAACTACATATATTGTTTGTGTCAGTTTTCACTGCACAGGATAGGAGGGAAATTCCCACACATGAGCCATTCTTTTTAGGTGACACATTTGAGGAACTGTTCCAGATTGCAGTGTCATTAGAGGAGGTTTTGAAGCAAAATGATAAATTAAATACTATTCACCCAAGAGTTCTGAAGGAACTCAAATATGAAATTGCAGAACTACTAACTGTGGCATGCAACTTATCATTTAAGTTATCAGGTAACTGGAGGATAGCTAATGTAATGCCATTTTTTTAAAGGTTCCAAAGGTTATCCTGCCAATTACTGTCTGATAAGTCTAACTTTGGTACCAGACAAATCGGTTGAAACTATAGTAAAGAACAAAATTGTCAGACAGATAGACGAACATGATTTGTTGGGGAAGCGTCAACATGGTTTTTGTAAAGGGAAATAAGATAATTCTTTGAGAGTACCAACAAGTATGTGGTCAAGGGGAATCCAGTAGATAGAGTGTACTTAGACTTTCAGAAAGCTTTTGACAAAGTTCCTCTCCAAAGGCTCTTAAGCAAAGAAAGCTCTTATGGGATAATAGGGAAAGTCCTCTCATGGATCTGTAACTGGTAAAAGGTTAGGAAACAAAGGGTAGGAATAAACAGTGGAGCTGACATCCTGTGCAGACCCCTGGGTAAGAGGTAGAGCTCCATGCTCCCAGAAAGGGGCAGGCAGAAGGGGTATGGCCAAGGGCAATCAGCTCTCAGAGCTGCATGGAGCATGGTCAATTAAAGGTTCCAGGGCTCTTTGTGCTGCCACAGAAGCAGCAGCTGGGAACCCTTGGCCCCTTTGAATCGCCGGGCCCTGAGGCAACTGTCATTTTCCTCACCTCCTGTCCCCCCCATTGGCAGGCCTGGAAATAAATGCTCAGTTTTCAGAATGGAGGGTGGTAAATAGTGGTGTTCCTCGAGGCCTTTTCTGGGACCGATACTTTACAACATATTCGTAAGTTCCCATATGGAAAAAGGGGTAAACTATGAGGTTGCAAAATCTGCAGATAATACAAAACTACTCAAGATAGTTCAGACTAAAGTAGACTGTGAAGAGTTACAAAGAGATCTCACAAACAGGTGACTGGAAAATAATGGCAGATGAAATTCAGTGCTGATAAATACAAAGTATTGGAAAACAAAATCCCAACTATAAATACAAAATGATGGGTCTAAATTAGCTGTTACAAGTCAAGATAGTGATTTTACACTCTCTACAATGTACAGCAGCAATCAAAAAAGCTAATAGGATGTTAGGAACCATTAGAAAAGGGATAGATAGTAAGAAAATACCATATTTACTGTATATAAATCTTTGGTATACCTACATCTTGAATACTTGGTGCAGATCTGGTCACCCATTCTCAAAAAAAGGGTGTATTAGAATAAGAAAAGGTACAGAAAGGCAACAAAATGACCAGAATACGGACCAGCTTCTGTATGAGAAGAGATTAAAAAGGCTGGAACTTCCACATGAGGAGAAATTAAAAATACTTGACAAACGCATGACTGACAAACGCATGTGATAGAGGTTTATAAAACGACGACTCGTGGACAAAGTGAGTAAAAATGTTCTTTACCTTGTACATAACCTAAGAACTAAGGGGCATGCAAAGAAATTCAGAGGCAGCAGACTTAACAAAACCAAAAGGAAGTACTACTTTATACAACACACATTCATCCTGGGGAAACTCCCTGCCAGAGGATGCTGTGAAAGTTAAAATTATAACAATGTTTAAAAAACCCTAGATTAGTTCCTGGAGGATTGGTCCATCAATGGCTATTCGGATGGGCAGGAGTGCAAAGCCATTTTTGTCCCTATTCTCTGTTTGCCAGAAATTGGGACTAGATGACAAGAGGTGGATCACTCAGCTGCCTTTCCTGTTCTTTTCATCTGAAGCATCTGACACTGGCCACTGTTAGAAGATAGGATATTGGGCTGGATAGACCATTGGTCTCACCCAGTATGGCTATTCCTATATTCTTATGGAACACAGTTGATCCAATGCCAGTTTTAAATTGCAGTCTGAATGTTTGAGATTTGGGTTCAACAGAATCTCTGTTGACAGTGAATTCCTCAGGGAAGGCCACTGAGAATATTGTGCCCCTAGCCGTGTGAGTTCAATATAATCTCCATCAGCTGATATATCCCTGATGAATGTAGTTCCTATGATGGGATGCAAAATTTCTTTGAATTGTCTAAAGTTTCAACAGCATCCCCTTTATAATTTTGAGATGGTTTTCAGATACACATTCATGTCCCACTTTAAGACACACATGGTAGGTACATGGTCCTTGTCTCCCTGGATATAATAAATATTAAAAATTATAATAAAAATGAAGAGCACAGATATTCTTAAAATCAGTGTGCCCACTTATACAATAATAATTCAAAAATGTATCCAGTGTGGTTTTGTCCTGTGATACTAAATTTTCTCCAGTGAATTATCTTTGTTTTAATAATAAAACCAGTTTTACTTAAACTGTATTTTACGTTAGCAATAAGTCACCATTTCAAATACCATCAGGAGGGATATCCAGAGGCTCTTTAGGATGGGTGACTGCATGTAAACTGTAGCCAGGTGAAACACTCCGCCATTAGTCTTCATTTTCATTCTCTGTCAAAGCATTTGCATTAATGGAAGAGTATTTTCAGTGTAAAGCCTCATATTCTAGAGTCATATTCTATCATTTTACTGATTTGTTATCCCTTTCTGTTACTTGTATTATGGTAGTGCCTAAAAGCACCAATCAGTGGCTGAAGTCCAATTGTGTGTGTGTGGGAGGAGGGGGGGAAGGGGCGCTTAGGTCTAAACGACAAAGAAAAGCCGGAAAAAAATATGCAATTTACATATCTTTTTGTGCTTTTCTTTGAAAAGAGGCTTTTCCTAAATTTGGCGCATCTACACAGTGCCAAATTTTGGAAAAGCCTTCTTTTTTGAGCCATCCCTTCCTCTAGTGAAATGAGGTTTACAAGGGTGATGAAAGAACACATCCGTAGGCTGTGTGTGTGTGTGTGTGTGTGTGTGTGTGTGTGTGTGTGTGTGTGTGTGTGTAAAATGATCCTTACCCCAAACTCTCAAGCCTTAACTATGTGCCTCACTTTACACACCTGAGTTAGATCAGGGCCTAATGTGTTTAAAATCTTGTGACTGTGTTCTTAACTGGAAAATACTGAGGTTATGGCTATACTAGAGTGCTACACAGAGGTGCAGCTTTCAAGATCTCTTGGGTAGCTGCTGTAAGCAGATAGGAGAGAGCTCCCTAGCCAACTTAATTACTTCAGATCCTGCAAATGGCAGTAGCTATCTCAGCAGGAGAAGCTCATCCACCAACTTAGTGCTGTCCACGGGGTGGCTAATTCACACCCCTGAGTAACCTAACGAATGTTGACGTAAGGTCTGATTCACTAGTATCCTTCATTACACAAAGACATATGCTTGAAAGAACATATGTATATGCACTGTTATTCCCAAGTGGGAAAAGGTGTCATATCATGATCTAACGACTTGAGAGGGGGAAAAAATGGACAGAGGGTGACAAAAGGTGTAATAAAAAACATATAGGTAAAAGCGCCACCACTAATAACCCTGCGCCAATCTGACTTTTTGCAAGGAGCTTCTCATTCGTTTGCCCTGTCTGCATTAAATTTATCATCACCAGAGTAGCTGAGAAATGAAGGTCAAATTTCATTTTGGCCTGCAACTTGATAAAAATGAC
Organism: Apalone spinifera; assembly: GCA_030068395.1. Taxonomy (NCBI): domain Eukaryota; kingdom Metazoa; phylum Chordata; order Testudines; family Trionychidae; genus Apalone; species Apalone spinifera. The sequence continues at coordinate 95,731,705 of JANRFK010001234.1, forward strand.
CTGCAAAAGGTAGATGACAGGCTGTTATTTTATGCACTGGAGAATAGCAAAGATCAGATACTATCTCCTGCATGTTCTCATTTTTGTGCATGTTACTACTAGCTTCTTTCTGTAATGTATCACAAGTCTGCATCCTGATTTGTTGGAAGGATGGTCAAGGTTTAAACCAAGAACCATCTATTTCAGATTGGCAATCTCAGTCAGTATGGGTTGACTAGGCACTTTTGCCATTTGAGATTCCCACTGAAGCACTAACAAGTCATAAAAATATCAAGTGCACAGATGTAGTACACCCTTTCTTTTACTTCATTTAATCTAGAAAGCAATCTATTCATAATAATGATTCTTAAGCCATTACATTCACCATATCTCAACAGCTTGAATGAGGTAGGAGAAATCCTGTCACTAACTAGAATGCATCAGTTTAGCTTGTGGTATTCAAATACAGTGTAAAAGTTAGACTCTTGTAATGGAGGAAAAACATCCAAACAAATATTTCTTTAGCATATACAGTATTTTGCAATCTTCACCAAATGAAGACTGCAAAGGATTAGTCTGGGATTAAGAATCCTTTACATTTATGAAGTGCTTAACCTTCACTATGTCTGCTTCCTACACTGTTTGCAACACTGCTCTGCCACTTTTGCAGGGGAAGTGGTAGCAGAGTGATATTGCTGCATTGCAGCCTTCTCCACATTTTATGATTCAGTACTACTTTTGGTTTGCTTTTGCAAAGATCATTGCAAGGGCTTATCTTGTGTCATTGTTATTACTGCTATCTTCATTACAATATAATTACCTTTCAAAAATGGTAGATCTCTTTTTTGCTAATGTTTAAAGGCAAATAATAGGCAACTAAATTGCAAAGTCTTAGTATTCAGCAGAATATAATCATTAATAAAAATAATCTTGTATTTACAGTGTAGCTTCCTCTCCAGTTCTTCCAAGGAAAGGTAGATCGTGTCTGATTTTTGTCTTGTTTGTCCTTTTTTATATAGTTATGATGAACTTATAGTTTATAGAATTTGACTCGATCCTATCCTACAGAGAAGGCAGGATGAATATTCTGTCATTCCCCCAAACTATATCATGTTAATAAAAATAATAATGAACAAATGTTAATATAATTCCTAAGGTAGGCTTTGGCTGAAGAATGGGAAATTAGAAAAAGACAAATTAACAAATCCCTTGAAAACAATCAGCACTAGCTACTTAGAGTTTAAAAATGTTTTAACTATATTTTTTTAAAACTGACTTCTTACTTTGTAGCATCTAAATGCCCTCAGGTTCATGCTACATTTTGATAGGATCTTGAAGCTTTCTGTTTCCAGCAATTATGTACCAGGCATTACAGTGTGCCCTTAGTTAAATGTGAATGCCTCTTTTCTGGATGCTGCTGTAAATCCTGTATTACCTGAAAGGTTAAAATATGGAGGGTAGGATATTAAAAAGGCATCCAGAAAATGTAGATGACAGGAAAAAAAGAAAATGCAGTGACAGAGGGGAAATACCATAGATAAAATGATAAGGCAGAGAAATAAAGCATGACAAGACCATGATCGTTTGCATAAGTAATGAGAATGGAATTTGTGGTTCTTTAAATTGCTGTTTAAATTCCTATTTGCATGTTTATCGGAAATCTCATTTGCTTAAATAAAACTGGCCTATATACTATTTTTAATGCGTGTCTAGCACAGATTTTGTTGAACATAGAAGTCAGATCCAGTTAGATGATACAAGTGTGTTATAGAAACTTAAAAGTGAGACTGTGCACATCTTAGAAGATTCTCAAAATATTTTTTCGATAAGGCACTGCTCCTGCTCCCATGAAGCCAATGGTAAAACATCTGTTGATTTTATTCCGAGCAGGATCAGATCCTGAATGATATGTAAAAAGCTACATGGTTATCTTGCAATGTACTGATCTCAGCCTTATGAATTCTGAGCCAGCTTAAGTGGAAGTTGAGACATGCCCTACACCTTAGAGGATGGAGCCAAAGTTAGCTTGTGTGTGAGATGCTGAGTACCTCTTGCAGGGTAAGCACCCTTGACTTGTATAATGAAGTTCTGGATATTCAGCCTCTTAGGACATTGGGTCCCTGGCTTGTGTCTTTTACACCACTGAACAGGGCTTCTTCACAACAGAGTAGAGATAAGTCACCAGAGATTCATCTGACTGGTGGCCAGTGAGGATATGTCTACACAGCACCCTTAGCTGGAAATAAGCTACGCAATTTGAGCTATGCAAATTGCGTAGTTTATTTTGAGTTTATTTTGAGAGAGGCCAAATTTCAAAATAGACTATCTACACACAAGGTTTACTGGGATGTCAGAATAGCACACCCATTATTTCAAAAGACATTTTGAAATAACGTGCATGCTGTCAAGACACAGAATACGCTATTTTGGGATACCGGAAGTATCCCAAAATAGTGCTGCAGTGTAGACATACACTGTCCCACTTAAATACAACTACAAGCCCATTCATTTTTGTACTGAAAATGTTGTATTCCAATGGTGACATTTTGGACTGCCTCCTTTATGTGCACATGAATTGGGTGAATATTTGGTTGGGGAGGTGCATGTGCATACATGTAAGGAACTAAGAGAATATAATAATGGCAGATTCCACATTTCTTACTTAACCTATATATTCTTAAAGGACCCAGACTTTTGCGGTACTGACCACCTTCAGCGCCATTGGGACTTTTGGTGTTCAATACCCTTACAGAAATCATGTAGACCTCATAGGATAAGGATCACGGTGCTCAATAGCATAATTTTCAGTCAACGGTATTTTGTTGCAAAACTTTCTGAGAAAAAGAAATGGAACTTTTGAATAAATTCTCTAGTATGTAGTAGCTCAGTTCTTGGCAAAGGCAGTTCTTTCCTCCTCTATTAGGGATATCCAGACTGTACAACCTTTGAAGGCTATAGTAGCTTATGAAGAGTGAAGCCACTGCAGATCTGAGTCATATGCCTGCTTCTTATATGCATTCTTATGGCATCTCTGAAACAGATGCAAATTGAATTTCAAACAAAGATGCCCACTTTTGCCACTATAATGGTGAATGACCTACTCTTTGAAAACTGACACTACTGTACAAATGTGCAGGAATGCATCCTGCACTGGTAGTTTTTGGATATGGTACAGAATTCCTAGCATAATGATAATCTTCTAGAGTTTTCTATTAAAATATAAAGAAAAGTACTCTTTCTATTTTTATATTTTAAAACATGATTTTAGTTATGGAAACTAACTGAACATATTTGAATTTTCATAATAAATACACATTGCAGTTTTTACATTTAAAATCTCTGTAATTAATCTCATATCTCTTCTAGTTTTCTGTTTTATAATAGACTGATATTACGAAAAGTTATATTTCTAATTTACATGTCCAAATTAGTTTCAACATACTTATATTGAATGATAATAGATTTTTTTCATATAATTAATGTTGTCTGCAAACGTAATGTGGATTAAATTTATCATTGTAAAGATCTTAAGATTTTAATATTTTTGCAGAGGCATAAATACAGTGTAGCTATAATTATTTCATTATGTATGTATAAAAATAGGATACGGGAAAAAGTGCATGCTTTCCCTCACTGATTACTCTTAATGTCTCCCAAATTTCCTGATTTACAATATTCTCTAAGGATGTAGATTTTTCTAATTGAAGTATAGTAATTTGCATATTTTTAGACCTTGTGACACAGTTAATTGATATGTCATTACTTATATGGTGCTGAATATATTTCACACATTCTCTGCAAAATAGGCTTAACTTAAGATGTTGTAACATTTTGCTAAGAATCCAAAACTATTGCGTTTAGCTCCTCTTTTCTGTGCTTTTTCTCACCTCTCGTTTATAAAAGCAGAACAAAAATGGATGATGTAGTAATGGATATTGTTCCCATTCAAATGGAATCATTAAAATAATGATTCTATGTAAATGACAGGCCAGGAAAAATAAGAGCAAGTAAACAAAGAAAGGAAAAATAATGGGAGAGACAAGGACAAAGAGATAAGGTTAAGACTAAAAGGCGGGGAAAAGCTAAATGTCATTAGTATCAGTGCTCTGGGTTTGGAAACCAAATTGTCCTGTTTTTTTTCCCTCTTCTCAGTATAAACTTGTTAAATGTTCAGAGTGTCTATTAATATTTTAATAGGGTTTCTCTTCAATGTAAGAGTACTATAGAGGACTACTATCTCCATCACATAGGATAGTAATGCTCATAGCTCCTGATAGCTCATGCTTTGTTATTCTGATGGTGAGCAGTAATTTTCTCTCATGGTAATATGTTTATTTTTTCAGCTGCATTACACCGAGTAGAATTTATTTTGTTTTTGTTTCTTTGCTAAGTTAAGAAAATGGCTCTGACATGTAAAAAGAACTGAAGGGATTTTATTCCTCCTTTCCGAGGTCCTGGTTAGATGCGTGGCTCATTGGCTGTGATGTTGTCAACTGCATTGTTTTAAGTGGCTGCTAGATGTATACAGTATCCAATCAGAGTATTATTATTATTGTTTATACAATGCCAACTTGAAATATACCTTTCATATAAACCTGCATTTTGTGCTTTTAAAGTGAACTAAGACCAAAGAAAAACTTTAAAAAACAACGAATAGTCTAGCAGCATCTTAAAGACTAACAAAACATGTAGCTGGTTTACAAATGCCTTTTTTCCTCTCTCACTAGCTCTGACATTAAAGTGCAGGCTTCCCATCCTTTCAGAATGATAACCTCATATGACAGGGTAAAGTGAAAATAGTGATACAGTAGTAACCCAGCAGCATAGATCGGTAGAATGAGCCAGGGGCATAGTTTGATTTAGAAGTGAGTTTGCTGTCAGCAAGCCAAAGCCCAAATTTCTGAAGAAGGCCATCAATCCAAGTAGAATATAGACCATTCTCCTGATAGATGGACACATGCTATTAGTCCGTGTAACAACACTGATGTGGCCCTTTGCGGAATGAAGGCTCTGTGAAAATGAGTGATTTAAAAAAATGTTTTTAGAGCAATGCCATGCTAGATTTCTTCACGTAATGTGCCCCTCACACCTGCTGAATGGCCGCACATCAACTGTGATGAGTCATCTAGGCATTAAAGCCTAACAACCTGTTCATGGCCACAGAATTTCTCAGCCACATAAAAATCAGTGAGGTTCCACTCAGCGTTCCCTCTAAGATTTTACAACCATGAGCGTAGTGAGTTTTGACTTGTGCACCAATGTTGAGGTCATGTGCGCTGGTTTGGATGTGTGCCACTGTGGCAACCAATTTATTAACGCACACATGTTCCTGGCTGCTGAATCAGAACCCCACCCATCTCTGCTATGCAGCATGTCCTGTTCCAGCCGCTGGAGCAGACCCCTCTCCCTGCAGTGTGGCAGGTCCCGTTCCCAGCCCCAACTGCCAGAAAGGCCCTGCCCCACCTCCCACGTGGCAGCCCTGGCTACCGTAGCAGGCCTCCCCACCACATGGCCGTGGCAGACCCTGGTCTCCCACTCCAATGGCTCCCTCAGCCAACCCTGCCCACCAGAGCAGCCGCCTGCCGTGTGGGGGAAGAATTTTTTGCACGCAGCTGTGCAGACACGCACCTTAGCAGGAACTATTGTACCACTATGTGGGAGCAGGGATGGTGACAAGAGTCTGAGAGCCTAGAGTATGGGGAATGTACTTGAGCCTAGAGTACGGGGAATGCACACCTTGGAGCCTAGCACTGTGAGGTCATTTTCTATGCTGTCCTGGAGGCAAGGTTTGGCAGTGTAGATGCAGAGTGTTAGGGAGGAACTGGGAGTTCAGATAGGACAGCACAAACACGAGCTGCAAGTGTTGCCACAGGTGAGTCCATGGCCTGTGTAGGTTTCCTCTTGCTTTCACTCCCAGATTCAAAGCTGAAGGGAGTCAAGGAAAAGACTCATTGACTTTAGATGTCTTTAGCTCATGTCCTCTTTCTTCACAGGCATTGTAGTTTAGTTGTGTGCTGGGGACAAAATATTCCCTTGAATGAATATTCCTTATTTTCATTTATGATATCTCTTGCCATACTCAGAATCCATGACAAAACATACATACCACAAAGGTAGTCAAACCATTTTTTAAGATTTATATTATCTCCAGCTACCTTATAAAATGCAATCTGCAGATAGCAAATTTTCAGATTATTTCATTGGTCTTGAACACTGAACTTTTAGGTAAATCTATCCCAGACTCTGTAAGCATATAAAGTGTTGGCATTTTTTCTTTGTTTCATATTCCTTTCTTTTTGAAATAATACTCTTTTTCTCATTAAATATTTGACCAACAGCCTGGGGGAAAGTGTAGAATGGTAACAATTTTAAGAATATTTAAATAAATATAATATACTCTCTTTAATTAATAACTGTTTACAAAGACATTCCTTGATTATTAAATCAGATGATTGGATTTTGCATAGAAAAGCATCTTTCCATACACTGTACTTTTAATTTTAATTTTGATTGTCTAAAAAAAATGTTTAAAAAAACCCACGTAGAACTGAAGAAATATTTTGTCTCTTGAAAGCAGTTCTATATAGCAATTAGCATACACTAAATCAGAACTTTTAAAAAAAGTAATATTTTTAACTGAAAGCGTCTGGCTGTTTTGTTTAGCCTTAAGATTGGCGAGGTGAGAACTGCAACTATCAGATTTTACTGCCCTTGAGAAAGCTGCAGTTATGTATTGATTGTGTACATACAGAACACTATAATTTCAGAGAGGAATACATCAGGTGCCGCTGAGTTATAATTCAGCAATGCCTATGTGACTGGCAGTAATCCTACATTATTTTGGAAGATTCTGAAGGTTACTCTGTAAATATTAATGAGAGGTGGGCTTATGCTTCAAAAGAGAAAACCTATTAATAATCATATATTTCCAAGGATTGAACTTTGTTTTGCTTTTATATGTTTAGTGTGATGTTTTATTAAAGTTTTAGGAATTTTTTTTTTCAGGATCAGGTCTCGTTGATATAAGAAACAGTCATTAGAAGGTGAGCAAGAGACAGTAGGATAAGTACAGAATAAATGTCTAAGATATTTTGTGATAAAGCATAGAATGGATGCTTTGCAATATGGATTAAGGAATATATCCTAAAGGCAGCATGGCAGGTTCTCTCATCTAGTTCATAACTTGTCTTCCTTATAAGCTATAATGCTTTATAAGCTGCATAGGTGGGAATCATTTGCTCTCCACGGAAATGTAGCTACTTCTGGGGTACTCTGTGCCAACCATTCTACATGGATGTTCTTTAGAAGTGGAAGTAAAGAATAACTTCAGCAGCTGAAATGTTAAAGGAATTTTAAGAAGGCAGAGTAACATTATATGAGTTGAAACTTAGTCAAGGCATGGCTTAAAGTTTCTACTCTTGAAAATTTCTCGTGATAGCTAATGAGCTTGGCCCTGGATCTGAGAATTATACCATTGATTCCTGGGTTTCACCTAATGAGTGGTGGTGTTATTATTTATTATTCATAGACATGTTGATTACAGTAGTCCTTACAGAGCAACCAAGAATGAGGCCTTATTGTTCGAGGCACTTGACAAACACAGGGCAATTGACAGTCGCTGCCCAGTAACCAACTTCCATCTCAATTAAAAGAAGTCTGATCCTGAAATCCTTGACTATGAAACACTGCCATTAACTTCAATGGGTATTTTGTATAAGTACAAGGCCTGTAAGTACATTGCTCTCAAAATAGCTGAAGTACAAGTATTCTTATAGCAATACTAAAGCTAGACATAAACTAGAAAGTAGTTCTATTTTCTGAGAGAAAGTTTGTAAGAACCTGTTTCAAAATCTCTCAATGTGCTGGGTTTTTAAACAAAATATGAAAAATTGAAATAATTTTATTTTACAAAACCAAACTAATTTTGATTAAAATAAATACTTTTTCATTTTGAAAACTGTTTTTGGTTTAAAAATCTGTTGGTACATTTTTTTAGGGCTTAAAATCCAAAACCTGATAATTTGTATTAAAATGGATCAAAAATGAAAAATGTTTCCAAAAACTGAAGAAAAAGTGATTTTTTTCCATTTCCTGTTTTATGAAAAAATTGGACTTTCTGACAAAAATTAAAATTTCCCATTAAGTTTTATGTGTGAGTTGAAAGATTATTTGTCAAAAATGTTTTGATGGGAAGATTTCAACCAGCTATTCTACAAGAAAAACAGCTAATTCTATATGTATCTTATCCATCATCAAATAAGGACCTTGAAGCATGAGTAAGTTACTTGTAAGATAGGTCATGCTCATAAAAGTTCTTCATGTTAAAAAAAAGTCTTCTACAGATTCCCTTTTAATATCGAAAGAGCTGACTGTGGCTGTGCAACTGTAAACACATTTGCAGTGTTTTAGATGGGGTGTGTTTCTTTACATACATAAATGATCAGGTTAAACTCCTATTGTATGTGGACAAACATTGGCTTGTTTTGATCCTTCCCAGTATCTTTTTAATGTTGTTGTTCAAAGGTTAAAGAGTAAAGGTTGAACATTAAAGGCTGATAGGATAATGTTGACTACAAACAAAGTCACTAGGGATGCGTCTAGACAGCACCCTAAACTTGAAATAAGATATGCAGTTTGCACTATGCAAATTGCATATCTTATTTTGAATCTATTTCAAAATAGCTTATTTTGAAATTTGGCACATATATACAGTACCAAATTTTGAAATGATGCACTATTTTGAGCCACCCCTTATCCCTCATGCAACAAGGTTTACCGGGAGGGTGAAATAGCATGCCCGTTATTTCAAAAAATATTTTGAAATAATGGGTGGCTTATGTAGATGCAGGGTAGTTATTTCGGGATACCTCCAATATCCTGAAATAGCTGTGCAGTGTAGACGTACCCTAGGTGGTATTCCATCTTTTGAATGGTCAGCCACCCATTCTCTATGTTCCTCTTGAAATAATTATTTTTTGTCTTTTTCATAACCAATACAAATTAGTTATGCAATATTTTGAACACTTATTTCAATTTTATTAGAATAAAAACCCCAAGTAATAAAATGTCCATTAATTTAAAATATAAACTCAGTTCTTTACTGAAAACCATATTTTTCCAATCTCCTCATTGTTTTTAAAATAATATGTTGTTATAAACTATCAAGCTTCCTTTGTAGGGTGGTTCATTAGCTGTAGGATGATTTTATTACTCACGCCAAAAATCAGTAATAAAATTCTAGCAGTACCATTTAGAGATCATTTTTATGTAAAGCATTAAGCATCAGGTAAATGATTTGCATGTAAATATCTGTTTCAGTAAGTGTTCATTACAGTTTAGGAAAAAGACAATACTGAACATAATGCTACTATTGCTAATAATAATAATTAATAATAATAATAAATTAACTCCCATAAGTAAAGGTACTTTCACTTTTCAAGTATGTTTGCACTTAACTTATTAGACATATAATTTTTAAATATAAAAATAATAGAAATAGCCTGTAGTTCTTTCAGAACTAATTTAGCATATTGTAGTTAATTATGTTAAAAATGATGCAAACATATAAGATAAAATACCCATATCCTTTAATTAGGCATAAATTTCAATGAATTCTGACTTCAAGTTTGATCCACTGAAACATTAGCTGTGCATTAGTAATAAATAATATCTTACATTTACACATAACTGTGTATTTTGAAGCAGCCCAAAAACATTACAATCAAAAGGCTAAATCCTGCTCACCTTTCCCTTTGAAGTAGTTCCACTGACTCCAGTGGGGTTGTTTATTTCGGCAACATATACACAATTGATTGTACAGCACTTGTCGGGGTGAATACCTCTTGTATCCATCCTGTATCCCAGGTGAGTTCAGTGGGAAATGTTGCTTGCTTAGCACTTTAGGATTCAAGAATCTGAATTTAGGCACCCAGTTGGGAAAATCTTTGATTTTTACTTTGTCTCTGAAAAATGATGCCCTGAAAGCATAGAGGCTCCTAACCCTGTGTGGGCTCAGTAATGATTCTGAGGTTTGATACTTACCTTTTTTTGTTTTGCTGGCTGTTTTGTCAGAGAAACATCTCCTTATGGGTCATTTCCTCACTCCAGTTCCTCTGTTGCTTGTTTGTCAGACTATTTCATGTTGTGTTTTACTAGTAGTATGGGGACCACAGTTTTTGAGAAACCTGGCACAGTATGCTAGGCTGTCCTAGGAAGTTCAGAAAAGTTCTGGCCCTGCATAAATTGCATGATCTTAAGAAATAACAGTAAAAGGCACTGGGATTAGAAAGTTGAGCTAAGATACTATTGTTTTGTTTTGTTTTGTTTTGTAACTTAAAAAGCATGGTTAATTTTTGTTCAGTTTGGTAAGCTTCTGCACTTCCTGCTTTTGGGTGAGTTTAGAAGTACACATATACTCTGAGAGAGACCACCAATAACAGGAGCTACTGGGAATCTGTATCAGTGTGATTGCAGTAGTAAAGTAGCTTGAATAAGTATAAATTAAAGTTTTTGTCCTCCTTTTACAAACGGGGAAAACTGTCATGTGTAGCAGTGAAATGACTTTTCTCAGCAACAGATCGAGTAAATATCCCAGTCAAGAGTAGAGTATCTGGGTTTTAGTCTTTTACCCAGACTGGTAGCTAAAATTACTTTCTCAGTGTAATGTGCAGCTCTATAAATTAAAGACAAAATGGACAGGCGGAAGACTAAATGTTGTGCACTTGTATTAAAGAATCTGTTGTTCAAACAATTTTTGAAGCTGACTTGCAAAATTTGCTTTGCGTTGAAACTTGGAACATATGTTCTGCTGGCCTGTTAGGGACTAACTTTCTCCAGAAATTCAGAAAACTCAGATTGCTCATTTTCTGAGTCTAGGAAATATCAAAGGTATAAAAAAATACTAGTTTTAGAGTCTTGCATCTGTCCTACAACTTAAAAAACAAATTGGATTTAAATTACTTTTCACAGGGTGTTACTGCTTAATGTGGACTTAACCCACTTTGTGTGTATATATATACATAAAACCAGTGAAAGCAGCAAAGAAAATCATCTTTAGAAATCCTCTGCTGTGCAAAGGCAGAGGCTTTTATCACTAAGTTTCATAATCTCTTTATTATGGACAGCACGATTGGACCCACATGGCACCCAAAGACACACTCCATTTTCTCAGGTAAATAATACATGGGTTTTTTTCCCTCTGTAATTACCTGACAGAGTAGAATAACTCCTTGGGATCCATTCCAGTCTATTGGGTAAATGATATGTTTTCTAATTGCATCTTTGCCCAACAGTGAAGCTTGTGAAATAATAATATATACATTGTAGGCTCTGTGGGGTACTGTGGTGAAGCAGTAGTTACTTTTCATAAAGTTTTTAATAGGATCTGAGCTCCAGGATTCAAGGAGGAGAACGTTTATGTCCTTCTCAGGACATCATAGAAAATAAACACTGTTACTGCAGCAATCCCTTGACAATTTCAATGGAGGATCATTACAAGATCATTTATGATGGGCACATGATTCCATTGCAAGTCTTCGGAGACCCTGTTAGTATGCTGGTACTACTACTTGATATTATGATAGGAAAGCAATTTCAGTAGAAGTCCATAGAGACTATATGGCAATTATGTGACTGACTACGTCAAGATGATTTTAGTGTGTCTCTCTGGAGGCTCTAACTCCATAGTGAAATGTGATGTATTGTTGTACATACAAATGATAGTACTGTTAGTGAAACATAACACATGTTAAGTATAAAATGTGTTAGATTTGAACCTTCATGCTATTCTATCGAATTTGTGTTAGTTCACATAGTGTACCCTTTAATACACTCCTGCTGCAGGCAACTACCAGCAACAGTTTTTGTTGCCATCCTTGTTTTCACATAGTAGACTGGAGGTGGATGGCTAAAAAAATGGCATTTCTTTTGTGGGTTTAAATCATTTAGACGTAAATTGTATATTTTAGACTTAATTTGGCAAAAGGATACTATATGTTCACCCCTTAAATTTCTCTCAGCTCCACTAATAATGGTTTGTGGGTTCTAGGAAAGAAGGGAGGACAACATTAGCCTAAAAAGAAGCTGCTACCAGCTCATTACATGCTGAGCTTTAAAAGGAGAACTGCAACATTTCAAGTGCTGAAGGTACACAGTTTAACTGAGCCAGGGTAAAGTGCAGTGTTTGCATTTTATTGATTCCTACCTATTGATTCCAATGGGATGAGCTGCCAGCATAACAGAAAGGAGACTGACAGCAAGACAGGATCTTAGGTATAAGAGATGGGCCAGGCCCTTCATGACAAGAGCAAATTATATAAACAAATACCCCTGCTATTTCCTAGCTTGAATCACACCAAAATAAAAGAAAGAGCATTGTGTATCCCAGGAGGATCTGATGTGCATGGAAATTACTGAATAAAGCTTAAGTTGCATTTGACTGTTTTTTACAGATAAGATAGAGCGGCACAAATATGCATTTCTCTACCTATTCCATTCTGCCGTTTTATATGCATAGTGCTATCTTTTGTAATACTGGAGAATGGCAAAATATGTATAAAAGACATTCTATCAGCCATATGTCCTTGCATCCTCAGTGGGGTCTAGTTCTGTGACTTGGAAATGGGTATAAAGGGAAATATATCCTGTCCTTCCTCTAGCAGGCAGAAGTATGAACAGATATTTAGTACCTGTGCAGTGGGGCTTGAGTTTTTGTAATTGTGTTTTAATTAACTACATTGAACTGTCTCAGTATCATTGAAGAAAATGTGCTCAATAGACATTGGTCTTATTAGAGATTTCTTTGCAGATGCAAGTTCATATTAGGGATGTATCAACTACCCGATACACACATGCTATCGGAGAGAGGCAGCAAGAGGGGGAGCAGAGGCTGGTGCTGGGGGGAGCCAGCTTAAAAGCTGGTTCCCCCTAGCACCATTTCCACGGGGGCTGCGGGCAGGGGAAGTAGAGGTTCAGCGGGGAAACGGTACAAGCAGGGAGTGAAGCAGTCCCCACTCACACCGGTCTGACTGCTGTGTCTCTCGCTTTGAAATGTAGCAAGGACCTGTTACATTTCAAAGGAAGAGGCAGAACCCAAGGTGAGTCGGGACTGCTTGAGTCCCCACTGCTCTTCTGCCTTTTTCCCACGGGTGGCTCTTCCTACATTTAAAAAGCAGAGGCCCAGCGGGGATAGTGAGAGCCCCACCTTCCCCTTATTGACTAATAGAGTAGTCGATTCATTGAAATGTAACATCCCTAGTTCATATAATTACAAAGACTGCGAGAGCCCATCACGGTTACAAGATTTGTATCTGATCTGATCCATGATTTGCAGATCACAGCCAGTTTATTGCTGTGTTCATCAGTTTCTTGTTGTGCACACTGATGATTAGCTTCTGGGCACAACACAGTAGGCACAGCCCAGGTGAAGAGTGCAAATAAAAGGGGCTTTAAGTCACATTTATACCCTCCAGATTCTGGGCTGTAGCAGTGGCCAGGAATGCATACGTGCAGTTACAAATGCTGAGGAATGCCGTAAGTTAGAGCCTCTGCCCTGGTGCTGCCTATGCTCTACTCTAGACAAGCCAAAATGGCCATGGAAGTGTATCACTCTGGTACACACCTTTCTCTGTGGTTTGTGTGTACGGGTCATATTTCTTTGCTATTGGCTCATAACTGAAGAGTCTCGAAATTTTTGCTGCGGGTCATGAGTAAGGACAATGAAAATGGGGATTTTTAAATCTGTTTTTGCCATTAATAGCTTTGCATAAGAGGCTGCAGACAGATGAGGAGGCAAGGAAAGCAATGAGGAGAGAACACCAGCTTCTCACCACACTGTAGACTTTTTACTAGCTGCCTCCCTAGGGTGGAGTCGCACTTGTTTTGTGTTGATGTATCCCTTTTTGCAGGGGTTCACAGAACCATTAACTTGGGATTTGGCAAGCCACAGATCAGACCAGGTCATTAGTCAGGCATCTTACTTCCAGCAACAAGCTATCCCTGATGATTCATTGAACAGAAAAAACAACTGAAAAACAATGCAGCAGGTGTCACTACCTCTATATGCCTAATCCTAACCCAAATAATCTGTCTATATCAGCCAGTTGTGCCCCTCTCACCTGCCCTTAATACTTCACCAGGCAAATTGTGAGCTACAGTGGTGGATTTTTTTTAAAAAAGTCTGATGTGGTCTGTGGCTGCTGGTTCCCCAAATGGAGCCGTGGTGGAGCTCTCAATTAGCCTGATAAACTATTTCTACTCTCTCCCAATTTACCTCCTTCCAAATAATTTCCAGTCTACCAAATAAACTCTATCAGCCCACCAACCAATGTGAGGCTCTTTCAAGCTTTCCCCTGAGAGCACTCTGCTATAATCCTACCACTGTTCCTCAGCTTCTGAAAACGAGCATGAGAGTCACTGCCCACTGCTCTGTCCTCTGTGTCTTCCTGGAAACAAACCAGTGATTAATGCAGCTGCTTACATGCTTAAAGATAAACTTGTTCCTAAGCCTTTGAAGGATCAAGGCCTATAGTTCTTAAACTGGCAGTTTCCCTTCATTTTCTGTAAATGATAATGTATTTCATGCACGTACTGGTTCATATGTTCATGTACTGGAAGGAAAAATTATGTAAAAGAATTAATCAGTTGCTATGCTTCTAAACAAAGAAATAATTCAGTGAATTTTCTCCCTCAACTTTTGCCCTTCTTGCAAGAAGAATAATTTAGCCAGCTTGGCCAAACTGGAGCGGTATAGCGTAGTATAAATGTCCACTTAACAATCAGCTGTAATCCTCTGTCAATATCCAGCTGTAATTACAAAACCAAAGTTTCTTTGCTCTCCTTCCCAGCTCTGAGTCACTCACTGATTTTTTTCCACCCATCTCTGTGCCCCTCTGAATAGCAGATTGTCTGGGTTAGAATTGGACAGACGCAGGTGGTGCCATCTGCTGCATTGTTTTTTAGTTGTGTTTTGTTCTTTAGCTGCTTTTGGATTGGAGCTTTTAAGAGTTTGTTTAGTGAACAGAGAAGACAGGACAATGGATCTAAGTTTTTGCATTTAATGTTATAAAAGACGGTGGGTCCTGTCACGTGGCCCTTATCAAAACTCCTGTTATCTTCGCGGGGAGTTTTGCCAGAGTCAGGTCTGCAGGGTTGGGCTCCATGAGAACACATTTATACGTGACAATTATCTTCCCCCTGTGGCCAGCCCTAAGTCATCCCTATGGTACAAATAGTATCTGGTAGAACTTTATGGGTCTGATCCTGCCAGGTACAGAGTGGACTGAGTTCCTATTAATAGTATTGGTGTTTCATCTTTGGCCCAAATGTTTCACTATTATTTAGGACCTTATTGGGTTGTTTCTATTAGAAGGAGAAATTGATGATACAATCAGGTGGGTTTTTTTGTTTGGTTGGTTTTGTGCAGTCCTGTTTATTTAACAAAAAATGTACACAAAGTCCTGGCTTCCTGAACACGGTAGAATCAGAAACAATTGGCAGTTTTCTTGCTCACTAGTTCAGTCTGCCCGTCTGATCAATTTTGCGTTCAGTGTCTCTGTTCCCTCTCTTGGGCCATGCTCACCACTGTTTCCTCTAGTCTGCTTGATAGAGTTTTTTTTCTTAGCCACTCTTCCCTGAACAGATATTTCCTCCCTGCCCTTCTGTATTGCACACTTACCTTTCTCATGCTTTTTAGTCCTTGATCTACTTCCCAAGTGAAACAGCCAAGTTCACCCCAACAAACGGCTTGCAGCCTCCATCAGCAGCTTTGCTGCCACCTACAATGTGTCTGACTCATTACTTGCATTCAAATTCCCACTAAGGATCCCAGAGATCCAAGGATCCTGACACGATCTGTTTCTGTTTGTTCAAATGTAAACAATTCCTCTCCCTTCTTGTTATTGCTTCTTAAATACTTTGTAGGTAGCTTTCACATCTCATCTTTTAGTAACTGTTTGGCCAAACCATACAGAGTTAGATCTTTTAATCTTTCCTCTCATGTCCATCCCTTAATTATTCATGTTACTGTTCTTTGTCTCGCCAACTTATTATCCCTTTTCTGGTTTTGAGATATTAATGAATGAATACAGTACTGTGCACTTTTTTCCATGTCATCAACAGGTACATTTATTTTAACTGTATGTTGAGTTTTGTAAAATAGTGGTTCAGGAACAACTCAAAGAATGCAGCCAAAATTATGTGATGTGTCCAAAAAGACTTAGCATTTCACATTTCACAGTTTGCTTTTTAAATAAGATTATTAAATATACAGCTAACATATTGATATGTACTGAATTTAGCAGGTTTTAGATTTGTTCACAGCTGGTTGAAATATTGTTCTTTGTTAGTTAAAAGTGAAGATCTTACAAAGCAGTGGGTTTTAGGTTGTGTTTTTTTTTACATACCCCTCCCTCAAGTTCTTTATTAAAGTTTTAAACCCAAACTCCCAGCTCAGTACATGGGTGTGGTGGGGTGGGGGTGGGCGGGGGGGGGGGGGGGGGGGGGGGGGGGGGGGGGGGGGGGGGGGGGGGGGGGGGGGGAAGAGAGGTGCTGCTGCAGATTGGGAGGGGTAGACGGAAGTACTAGATCTGTATAAATGTATATGAAGTGCAAAGTCTCTATTCACCTGCTGCACAAGGAGAATAGAGATTTTTTTTTCAGCCAGTACTGTGATGCATTAACTAGAATTTTTAAAAAAGAAAACAAAAAGAAAAAAACAAGTCAACCCCACTCACTGCCTACTGTGTGGTTTGCTACAAACATCAACTGCCATGCAAACTCGGATGTTGTCTGACTTGACATTTTTTTTCATGGAACTGTTCTTCATATCAGCTATAGCACCTGGTTGAATCTGTCTATTTATTTTTCTTTTAATTAAGAGATAATGTCAGTGGGAGGAAAATAAAACCTGACAGGATGAAGATCTACTGTACTATAAAAACAAAGTGAAGGTGAAGCTGTTATGTTTATTTGGAAAGTGAGAAATCAGCTTCTAGTAACAACATTTTATTACTGGAAGTTTGTTGTTATATTAATGAATGAAAAAATACATACAATGAAATGAATAATGGAAGATTGGAACAGACAACCAGAAACTCATAGAGGCATTTATATAACTTAGGCTAGTGTTTGACTACTATTTTGGGGCAGCCTTATTGGCTCAGAGACCTTCTTATTCTAAGTTGACTGGCTCAAAGAACCCCCCCCCCCAAAAAAAAAAATCCTGGTACTTGATGCTGGTACATTGTGTGATCCTAACAGATGCTGAGTGCCCTCAAATCCTATTGACTGAAGTGGGAGATGACAGTGCTAACGAACTAGAAAGTACTCAGCCCAGTTCAGTACCAGTATGGTTTTGTTTCCATCCTGGTTTTTAACTGGCTGAAACATGGTTTTAACTTTTATCAGTGTTAGCTATGAGCTGGTCAGCATTTTAACTAGTTTACACTTAGCTCAGCTGGTTCATTGAGTCTTTTTTAGATACCAGCATTAGTATTAGGTTGGGTTTTTGGTTAAAGCCCTGGACTGGAACTCAGGAGACTTGGGTTTAATTTGCAGCACTGCCAGTAATTTCCTCTATAACATTGGGCAAATTGCTTAGTTGCTCGGTGCCTCAGTTTTCCATTTGTAATATTATGATAACATTAACACTTCATCTATTTTGCCTCCTGTTGCTGGTAGAGCTGTGTAGTCTGGGGTTGATCTGTGCTCAGCATTATGTGTATCTGATGTTAGTTCAGGCCTGAAGGTGAAACCATTTCACATATGAAAAATAATAATAAAAAATACAGTACAGCAGTGTATGAACACATACAGATATGGATATTTCTTGTTTTACACAATAGAAAATAGCTCTTACTATTAGTGTAGTGCAGTCCCCTGTGTGTGTGTGTGTGTGTGTGTGTGAGTGAGAGAGAGAGAGAGAGAGAGAGAAACTGGTACCTACTTTTTAGATTTTTCAGATAAAACTTTTAAAAATTGATGCTTAACCTGAATACATCTAATGTCATCCAACTGTTAATATGAATTATAATGTAAAGGTGTTGATATTTTAAATGTAGTTGGTCAACTCTAGCAAGCCTATATGTTCAGTCCCATTTCACAAGGTTGTATTAGTCATTCAACACTGGTGCTAGATTTATGTTGTCAGATCCATGCCAGCTATTGAAACTTGACAACTAATTCTGGATAAGAATGATTGGAATTGATAAACCCTCCTTTATTTTGGGGGGAAAAATTGGAAGTGGCTGCTATTTCAAATAGAATCTCTTATCTAGTATGGCACAATGGCATTTAATGAAAAACATTCAAAGAAATCTTCTCTTGGATTGTCCTGAAGATAGAGAGTTGGATGCAATTCAAATAAGTTCTTTATTTTGCATAACTTTGGGATATGCTGAGACATTGCATCAGCACCTGTCATCATTAAATCTGGCAGCCACTACCTAAAATTCCTGCTCCTCCCAAGTACAAAATACTGTATTAAACACTGTGAAGACAGTGTGTATTCCTTCTGTGTGTTCATAAAGAAAATTTACATTGGTAGAACTGAAATAAATTTTAGCAATTGAATGACCCTGAGGATATCTCTATACTACACTAAGACACCTGTGGCTGGCCCATTGCAGGGTATGGTATCTGGGGCTATAAAACTGCATAGACATGTGAAATGTGACTGGATCTTCGGCACTGGAACCATCCTTCTCACAGGGTCCCAAAAAGCCCAGGCTCTAGCTCAAGCCTGAATGTCTTACACAGCAGTTTTATAGCTCCAAAGCCTGAACCAGCTCACATAGATCAGCTGCATGTGTTTTATTACAATATAACCATATGCTGAGTTTCTATTCTGCAAAGGAATTTGACATTATAATATTCAATTTCATGTAAATTTTAGTTTTATTATTTTAAACAAAAGCCAGCCATAGGTTTATTTTAATATTTTATGCATATTTCTAAAGAAAGTTGATAGACTGGATTCCACTCTCATTTATTTTGGTGTGAGCAGAATTTGGTCTAATATGTTTGATGAGTATTTAATAGGTTGTAAGCCAGTAAAATTGGGTGAAATCAACCTTAATCATGTCCAGACTGTATTATGATGCAAATGTTGTTGTATTGTTGTGCTGTGTTATGCAAGGAGTATTCAGGCTTAGGAGACGTGTGAAGTAAAATGGGGGTATGCAGGCTTCTTTGGATTAGTATTATAGAATCCTAGAACTGGAAAAGACCTCAGGAGGTCATTGAGTCCAGTCCCCTGCCATCACATGAAGTAATCCTCAACTCAGCTCAGTGCTACAGTGGTTGCCATGAAAAAGGCAACATTTGCTAGTAGTTACATACATGTTTTCATTTTGTAAGAATAGGTAAATAGGGTATTATTTTAGGTATGATGGCATTTTGAACGATTACCAGAATGCCTTCTGAGTCCCAACTTTGCAATGTTCTGCTGCAAGACTTAACACATTCTGATAGACTTTAAGATGGAGCTCTTTCAATATGATAATGATTATGAATTAATAATGCCTTCTTACCTTTACTCAGTAAGAGGGTGACTCAACTGCTGGGATGGCCTTCTTAAACTAAAAAAAACCCACAAAAAACCCAAAACACCTTAAAGTTGAACATTACCCCGGATCTTTCAGTAAACCTCATCCTTTCTTATTTGAAACTGCCGTCGCCCTTGTACGTCTGGTGACCATCCAGTTTGCATGAACCACTTTCATGAGTTTTGACAATAAGAATGTGTCTTCACTTTTACACAGTAGCCATCATCATTAGCTCTCAAAAATGAACCTCTTCTCCCTAGTTTTCTTACCAGGGTGGATGTGACAAAAACTTGGATAGGGGTTTAAAAATTATATTACCTCTGAGGTCTATTTTTAGGCTGCTTTCCTTTGCTCTTATTGTATTACATTTTTCTAAGTTTATGCCCAGAGCACATTTTTATAGCTTAGTTATAAAACCTTGCAAGTGAAGATTTATACTGGGAATGACACAACTTAACCAGAGCAGTGCAAACAGTACCAAACTGAAACAAAAGGTTATCAAGACTGTAATTTATTTGTTTAAGTCACATGCAGTACAGTGCTTCTTATCTGCTCCCTGAGCAGGTTCCAACAAGCACCTTGCTGTCCCTGTCAGTCATTTTCTCTACTGAAGCATTTTCAGGAAAATGTTAGCTGAAACCGCTGTAATTAAAAATATGCTCACTGATTTTTTTTTTATTTATTTTTTTTTTACCCTCAGATTCAGAGCACAGATACAGTTGGTCTTCAGCTTTCCCATACAGGTTGCTAGGGAGTAATAAGGGCAGTGGAGACTCTTCATGTCTCATATGGGGGAAAGACTATAATAGCAAAGTGGCAAACTTATGACCCATCTTTAGAATATAGAGAGGCATCATGTGAAATCCACTTCAAATATAATTCTATGTTCTAATGTGTATTATGAATTTGTAGAGAATTGACTCATGCCAGTTGGTCAAAGATAGAAAATGCAAGTGATCAATGCAAGTTGAACTTCTCTTGCTATAATAATACAACAGCCCATTTTGAAAAGTGTTTGATGTTGTTTTTCATTAGCCCATTCTGCTGAGATGATTCAATGCCAGCAACAATAAAAATGGTGATAGCAATTAGTAATACCTCCTTCAAAGCCATTCAGTATTCAGTCTGTGACCCTAACTTACCTGAAACTCTTGTTAAATGCCGGCAGGGGATAGATTTAGTACTTCCACAGAGAGGAACAGAGGAATAAGCAGTGTACCTATATATATATGTAGGGATCTAAGGGAGTAGTAGTGGGAGTAGGGGAGATTTCCTATTAAAAATATAAGCATGGAGGAAATCTACCTGTGATACAGGGAAAGACAACTCAGATCCCTAGGGAGCTAAACTTACTGCCAGCACAGATCTTTGTCTCTATGAAGCACCTCATTCTCTATCTGATAAGGCAGGGGAGTTTGATCAGTCAATATCATTTATTGATGGGGTTTCCATTTTCCGTAGGCTTGGCAGCATTTTCTGTACTGGACCTAAAAGGTTAAATACAGCAAGTTAGAAACATTGTGCAAAATGTGTATAATGTTGCTATGGTTAACATGGGTGCCAGTAGGGCTTCTGATACCTTGCCCTTTGGACATTCATAGTTTAATAACTGAAAATGTGTACTGTGTAATCACTAGGAGGACTATTCTAAGAATGGGAAGTGGAATGAAGTTTTGGAGGATAAGGAATACAGACTTTTGGCTCAGACTAGCAGCACAGAGATTCATGCAACACTTTGTGAAAAATGCTTATTTGAAAGACCTGGGAACAAACAAACCAAAGACTCCACACTTCTGTCAGGCTGGAATGTTGGGACCTGGGAAACAAAATAAAGGAGAAAACATTTTCGTTTTCTAACACATGGGTCTCAAGCTGCACTTTTCAGCTTAAGATCAAGACCCCCTATTGTGTTATTTTTAAAAATTAAGGTGTAATTTGTAACTTTCAGCCATTGCATTCCTTTCCTGATTCAGCTCAGGAGAATATTGGGCTGGGATGTCAGGTTTTGTATTGTGTAGAGATCAGAGCAGCATGCACAGGCTGGACAGGCAGAATCCAAAGCTCTATTGGATCCTGAGGTCAAGATCTGCCATGTTATCTGAGAAGAATTCTTCCCCATGTTTAGTAGCACAGGTATATCAATACTCCCATGTGTATCTCTGGACTATTCCCCTGCTTCTCACTATACCTGGAGTTAGTCTTTTTATCCCATAGGTTATACAACCTCTTTCAGATCTCTCCTTATAACCTAGAGCTGTTCTCTCCCATCAGATTCCCAATGAAAACAAACCAGGGGTTGGGATGTAGTTCTCTGGGCTGGGGCCAAAGGGTTCAGAATGTATGTGCGGGGCTCTGAGCTGAGTTTGTGGCAGGAGGTGCAGGGTGTGGGAGGAGGCAGGGGCAAATAACCATTTTGCAGGGCCCAGGGCAGCACAATTTTGACGGGCCCCCTTTTGCCACGGCGCATGCGCGGGGCTTTTTGAAGCGCGGGGCCCGGGGTGGCCGCCCCGCTCGCCCTGCCCTATATCCACCCCTGGAAGGAGGTGTAGTGTGTGGGAGGGAGTGCAGGGTGACAGCTCCAGAAGGGGCTCGGGGCTAGAGCAGACAGTTGTGGTGTGGGCTCTGGCCAGGCAGTACTTACCTTGGGCGGCTTCCAGTTGATGGCACAGTGGGGCTAAGGCAGGCTTCCTACCTACCCTGGCTCCATGTAGCTTCTGGGAGTGGCTGGACATTCCTAAAGCCTCTGGCAGGGGGGTATCAGGTGGTCTCTGCACACTATCCCAGCCTGAAGGCACCACACCTGCAGCTCCCATTGGCAGATTTTCCCATGCAATGGGAGCTGCAGAATCAGTATTTGGGGCAGGCAGTGCGGGAAGACCCTTTAGCCCTTTCCCTCATCTAGAGGCCACAGGGATTTGCTGGCTGCTTCCAGGAGCAGCACAAGGCCAGGGCATGGAGGGAGTTTGCCTTAGCCCCACTGAGCCACCTGGCTTTTGGCAGTTTAAAATCTCCCGGATTGACTTCAGCAGCCTGGGAAGATTAAGCCCAATTCTGAGAGACCTCTGCCATAACATGGGAGCAGAATGTTATTCTTGTCTGTACAGCTCCAAAATCATAGTTCACTCCAGCTAGGTTTCTGCGGGCATGCACAGCAGCAGAGTATATTAGATATTCAGCAAACAGTACATATTTTAGATTGGAAATTGGCCCTTATGACCAATGATCTTATTTCTCCATCAAGACATAACAGCACATGCACAGACACTTGCAGAAAAATCAAATAAATAATAAAAATAACTCTTTAAGCACCCCACATTTTAAAATAAATAATAGCAGATGAAATGAGAGAGAATATGATAAGTATCAGTAACTTATTTTTCCAACAATGACAAATGTGTCTGGTTTAAAAAGGGTAATTGGGTGGTGCAATAGTACAATAATATCTTTGCTTTCTCCCAGATTTTTTTAAATGAAGTGCAAACCATCATACACACTGAAGCAAGCAAAGATTCAGGGGGGAGAAAAATAAAAAAACTCAAAAGCACTCTTTCTCAAGGCACATGTTGGTTCATAACTAGCTTCCAGTAGAAAAGATTTGGATAACTGGAAAGAAAATATGAAATCTTGATTCACTTGTTTCAAATAAGCATGCAAATCATTTTCTTTTCTCGCAGATTTTAAAATAATTTGTCATCTCTTACAAACATCAAGACACTTTAGAGAATTAGGAAACCATGGACCATAAATTTTCTACTGCTGGCGTTGGAATAGCTGCTCTATTCCATCCCAACTTTAGCTGCTGTTTTGTGCTTGGTGAAATGACCCTTATTAATATATCAGGCTGTAGGACATTACTTTGTTGCACACTTCAGAAAGATGGTTTTAAATTTACAGCAGAAAGACACTTGGATACTAATGTGTAATAAAACCAAGGCCCAGAAAGAGAATACAAGTCTGACTTCCTGTATTTATCTTTTGGGGTTTCTTGTATCTATACCCATATATCTATAATCTATACATGAATTTCTGGCTATGCCCTCTGACATCCTTTTGTGTGGATACAATGTGGGGGTGATGATCTGATGTAACGTCTGTACCTTTGCTGCTGATTTATTCAGATAAATTCTTTCCTTTTGCACATTTTTCTCATAGTATAGAGGAAATTGAAGCTGCATTGTGTGAGTTTTGCAAAGCACCTTGATGCTTGCAAAAGTACAGTTTAAATCAGTAATATTGCACGTTCCTAAATCATGGCATAAAAATGAGACCATTGCTTTTCTAGAGGTTATTTTTCTTAAAACATCTCACCTATCATTCTATACCCTAAGTTCACAAATGATAGTTTTCAAAGGCATCAAGACAGAAAGAGACTATGCTCCAAAGCAGAAAATATATGCTGTACTTGATATGTTCATACAACTACCATGACGTCAATGAGAATTCTTGCATAGAACATGGCATTGCATATTTACATATATTTTTCGGGTTTAGAACATTACAGTTTGTAAAAAAAAAAATAAAAAAAAAGGAATGGTTACAGTTTGGTATCAGGAAACAGGAAATCGAGCAAATTCTGAATTTGGGCATATTGCTAGTTTCTCTTCCTCCATTTCTCCATATGTCAAACAGGAATGACAGATACATGATATTATTATTTGAGATGGAACACAACTTGCACCTGCTGTCCTTCATAGGGGTTTCTAGAGTGTACTTTATAACAGCTTTGAGATCCTTTGTTGAGTGATGATATACAAGTGCAAGGTATGACTGTAATGACTTCTAACATCAGGCAATGTCAAAGGCAACCAGAATGTATAATGATCTGACACACGTAAATTAGCAACAAAAACATTCTTTGTGCTTGGAAGTAAAAATGCATTAATTCTACCTACACCCATGTTTATAGACAAGAGCATCTGGTTTCCTCCCTGATTGTTTGCTGCGTTAATGTAAAATGCGGTGCTCATGGATACTGCCATGATAAATGCCATACAAATGCCTATATAATAATGTATGTCAAGAACCATCTTCCTTCCACTTTGCAAGCAGGGAGATTTCCCCTTGTTGGCGTAATGCAAAAATCTTTATATGCCCTTTACATTTTCTGTCTAACACTTGAATCCCATCAATTTTTGCTGACATATTTTTACATATTTTTGAAATTATAAATACAAAAAAAAGGAGCTGCCAGTGTAGAGTGTATTGATTTTAAGCATTTTATTGTCATTTAGTAAAAGAGAAAAATAGCAAGAGCTTAACAAATTTAACTGCTTGTAACCTAGACTTGAGAGCTTTGACAACATAAATACGTGAAGAGTGAGAGAGGAAGGGTATGCTGAAATGCAAACAAATGCTGTTACTCTCTGGGTAGAAAATTAACATGGGAGCTAAACAACTCAGCTCTGTATATTTGCTTACTCTCTGATTGAAGATGAAATAAAGTTCTCTCATCTTGTTCATGCTGCTGATATGTTGGATATTTATTGATTTAAGGATCATAATGCACAATTTGTTTTCCATCTAAAGTAAGGATATTCTGTATCTGTCATGACTTCTATGAGTTATTGATTTACTATGATCTGTAAAACTGTTTGGTACCAATAGTCTCTGGTCCTCAACATTTCTGAAGGATTTTTTGAAGGATATTCATTCATTCCGCTAGGAATCAATGAATTACAGCAAAGCTCTAGCACTATACGATTAGATTTTCTCTAAGTCATTGAAAAAACCTAGATTTAGATGGAGGTAAAATCTGTTGAGTACATAACAATGTTTTATTTGTGGTTTGTGACTTAACTGTTTTATGGAAAAATAAAGTACCTGACCCTAGGGTAAAATGAAGAATTTGTAGCATTCTCTTCCTATTTCCATTGGTGAGGACAGAATTTAAATAACTTCCATATTGAAATAACTTTTCAAAATAGTCTTTCAAAAGATCTAAGTAATATCCAACAATCATACTCCCCCACCCCCGAAGAAGGGAGGAAAGACTATGTCCTTGATTCTCAGTTCATCAGTTCCTGAGCTTAGCATTAAAATGAAGAGAAATGAGGCAAAGTGGCTTTAAGTCATTTTTTGTTTCCCGTATTCTAGGGGTAGGTAGTGGTGGTGGGGAGTCTTCCCAGGGCACAAGCTAGAACACTATTCAGGCTTCTTCTTGAGCAGCTTGCACCAGGGATTGGGTGCAACTTGTATCTAGAAAAGAGTGTGCTAATCCTCATATGTGGTGAGGAGAGCCAGCAGAAGACTGTTGTTATAGCTCTTCACTGTCTAAGAAACTCACTTATGTAGGGGCTATCTCTCGGAGTGAGTTCTGCTGCTTTTAAGCCTCCTCTTGGTCCAGTAACTGCCAAAAGTGCCTTTAGGGCAATGGAAAATGGGTCCAGCATCTTTAGAAGGGCTACACTTGGACTATCAGTAGCCACAGTCAAAGCCTTTGCAAAATCTAATGTAGTCTGCTTTGCTAGTGATGCTGTTCAGGCTTCAGTTGAACTGAACTAGATGATTTTTGTCAAATACTTATCTTAAAACTATATTGTATTTGTGGTAATGGCACTGTTGCTTATTCGTTGGGGGTCTGTAACAGGCTAATGATTTTTGTGATCTGACAGGATTCAGTCATGGAAGTCACCTCTGGCTATGAGTGTGGAGTATTTGGCTAAAATAACTTTCCTTTAATGGCAAAAGTGAAGCTTTTTGTGGGTGCTTGAAAAAACTCGTAATGCTGAAGTGCTTCATTAGTGTTCAAGCAAACTAAAATTAATGTCAGTTACCATCCTGTGGATGGTCACATTGAATTGCTAGGGCTGCCAGATGGTTTCAACAAAAATACCAGACCCACTTGACATTACATCACAATCTACATTATATCTTATTTAGAAAATACCGGACATTTATATTTTCTCAATTTGTTTCCCAAACAGAAAGCTCAAATACTGGACTGTCTGGTTCAAAACCGGACACCTGGCAACCCTATGAATTGCAAATGTGGCATTTGAGCTCCAAAAAGACAACAGATATTCTGTCCATCTGACTAGGAAATGTAATAAATCCCTCTCCTTTCTCCATGTTTTTGAGACTGTGTATTGGACGTAAGACATATTTCAGACTTCAAGGGGTTTCAACATAGATGCATAATTTTGACAGGCATTGAGCTGAGCACTACTCAGGATCAGGCCCTCAGATATGCTACAGCCCTAAAAGGCATCATGAGATCAGATAAAGGTTCAGGCATATTTCTGGCTTTTTCCATTTTGATGGATTATTATGGAAAGACTTTGCAGAAGTTTTTTAAGGATTTGAAGAAGAGTTTGTTGTTTTGCACATAAGATGAGAGAGGTGGTTTTGGTCATAAGGCCTGAAAGAAAGTCACAATTAGTAGGGATGCAAGTAAAGAGATATCAATAAGGGAGCAGAGTATCAATATTAGAATTTGTTTTTTAGTCATTTTTATTATTTTGAATATTTGAATTCTACTTAGTGTCCTAGACCTGGGACTTCCTAACATTCAGTTTAAGGTAGTAAAAAAGTTCACATACTTTAGGTTTGTGTTTGATTTCTAGTATTTTTCCACTTTGCTCCATGATAATTAGTCCTCAGCTGGAGTGCTGTGTCCAGATCTGAAGTTGGAGAAAGTTCAAAAGAGAGCAACAAATTGAAGTTTTAGAAAACATGACCAATGAGGTAAGATTGGAAAAATTAGGTTTGACTAGTCTGGAGAAGAGAAGACTGAGGCAGGGGGCATGATGATAATTTTCAAATACACAAAAGATTGTTACAAAGAAGAGGAGGAAAATTTGTTGACTTCTGAGGATAGAGCAAGAAGCAATGGGCTTAAATTACAGCAAGGAAAGCTTAGGTTGAACATTAGGGAAAAACTTCAGTTAAGCACTGAAGCAAATGACTAGGGAGGTTGTGGAATCTCTGTAATTGAAGTTTTAAAAACAGGTAAGGTAAACACCTATCCAAAATGGTCTATTTATCATGGAATCCTGTCTTGAGTTCAGGGGACTGGACTATATGATTTTTTTGAAATTCCTTCCTCACCTGCACCTCTATGTTTCTATATTTTTTTATTTTACTCATCATTCAGATCAGCTTTCCATCATGGGATTTCTCAATGCTTCCTGGACTTGATTTATACATTTTGTCCCCCTAAGACATTCCGTTTCTTTTCAGACTCTCATTGTTCGAGCCTACTTTGCCACCATTATCTTGATAGAACAGCCCACAGGAACAAGGGATATATTTTTTCTTTCTTCCTCTTCTCTGGCTTTCTAACTTCCCTTCTCTCTTTGTAGCTCATAAAAGCATTCTAGCTCGGCTTCTTCTATTGCCTGTAATGATTGTCCAGAATCTGTGCTTAATGATTAGCTTGCCTATGAGCTCTCCAGACTCCTTTCAGACTTTCTGTTATCTGAAATTTTATTCAGTATGGCTTGAAAAAAAAAGCCTATCTTGCTTTGGACAGATAGAAAATCGCATTAAGCAGCTTTCTTTCCTCCAAGAAGATTCTGCTAGTCACCAGACGATTCTCTCTTATCCCAGGTGTTCCAACAAGAAGTGTGATAGCAAATGGGAACATATAAGTTCCATGGTTCACATTTCCATCGTTGGCACTTGCATATGAAGAAAGTTTCTGCTTCCCTTAGCAAGAACTCCACCATTAATCAGCACACCTGTTTTTAGTTTACTGGCATATAATGCAGCATTTTGCTAAAATATGGTCCCTGTAATCTCTTCAAAAACCAAATGAGTCCTATTAGAATTATTAAGGTTTCCTAAGCAGCCACATTTGGGAAACATGTAAAATGACCACCCCTCCTTCAGAACTATTCTACACCCAACCCAGAATTGACCAGGGTTTTTGTGCTTTTGCAATAACAGCGTTGTTCTTGCCAACTTCTGTGAACTTGCAAGTAGGCATGTTTTGTAACAGGGCCTAACTTTTGCCCATAGCTTGACTCTTGCTAACTTTTTACTTCATTCTAACAGGGCCTGACTACTCTGGTTGAGGCCTTCGGTTCCATACTAAACCCTTATTAGGGATGTTAGGTAGTGTGTAATTGAATAGTTGTGTAACCGCATCAAAGTTTAGTGGTTACACAACTATTTGATAGTCCCTGAAGGTGGGGCTGGCATGCAGTGCGCTCCTGGCCCCACTCTCGGGGAGTCCCCCTGCTACTCTGTGGTGCTGCATCTCTATCAGAGACAGAAGTGCGGGGTGGCGGGTGGGAGCTGGTCTGCAGGGGGAGCTGGTTTAAACTGCTCTCCAAAAGATGTTCTCCTTTTAGCTTACTGTAACTTTAATATGCTTGCACTTCTGAGGGCTTTTGAAGGGACCTGAGCTATAATAAAGCACTTCTAAAGTGCAATTAGGCCGTCACCCTATCTCTCTTTTACATATCATGTGTTTGGTCTTGACCTACGGGGCATTGTAGCACATCACTTCATGTCTTCTAAAACCATCTATTGTGAACATGTGAAGAAATGCAATAGTTCATGTCACAAAAAACATGCTCAGGCACACCCAGATTTGATCCCTACACAAGATTTTTAAACAATGCCATTTGTCCTCTGCAGTTGTCAGTCCATACAGGGCCTGCAGATCCTTTTTGGATCTCTGCTTATATTCGTCTAGCCATAAAAAAAGTTGAATTATCTCTTAAAGTTATCTTCCTAGTTACAATAACTTTGGCCCCAGTTGTTAGTGTGATAGGACTGGAAGTCAGGACATCAAGGTTCTAATCTTGGCTCTTCCACTAACAAGCTCTATTACCTTGTGAAAGTTGCAGCCCTTCTAGCTGCATCTTTTTCCCTTTCCACCTCCATCTTCTTAATTCTTCAGGGCAGGGAGGGAGGAACTCTGTTTTTATACAATATCTGGCACAAAAGTTGGTTTTGTAGGTGTTACTTTAATAGAAATAATAGTTAGTAATGTGAAATCTCTGCTATTGTAAGAGATTTTAACTTTGCTGTTGGATAAGAATATGTAAGTTGTGCTCACAGATAATATAAAATCAAGCTCTGTGGTCACTGCAGTTGAATATTTTCCCATACTGCTTCTGGATCTTCTCTCCCCAAATGCCAGCAATTTGACAATCTCTACAGACCATGGAATAACTTATGCATCTTAATGCACCATAGCATTGCTGAGGAGGGGGAGAGGGAACAACAACAGAGGAGTGGCATCTCTTTAGGGAGAAAGCACAGTGAGAGTTATTCCTGGCTACTCCTTTCAAGGCCAGAACAGGCAGAAAATATACCCACAAGATGAAAATTTTACAAAAAATGCTAATCTATGCTGATATCCAGTGAGGATAAGACAGGACAAATGACTTGGCAGCTGTAGCTCATTGAGTTCAGGTGGTGTTTGTTGCTCTCCATTTCACTAGTCTACATTTTAGATGCATGGATCTATTCTAAACTAAGGTCAGTGCTCACCTCTGATTTATATGTGCCAGTTCTTTCATCTTGTGTTAATATTTGTTTTGCTTAATGCTGTCAGTTGGAAGTGCAGCCAAGGAAGAGGATATTGCTTTTTTGTGAAAGTTTAGGCAAACAGCTGCCGCTTCCCACATCTGGTCTCACCCTTTTGTTTGTGACAACTCTGACTTTCAGTGGACTGGGGTTGGAACATAGAAAGCAAATTAGGAACTTTGTATTGTTTGCTATTTTCAAGTCCACCAATGTAGTATTCCTTTTAGGACAATTATTTGCTAGCAGCTTTTTAAATTAATTGTCATAAAGCTGTTTAATTATGCTTTTTTACTTAAATTCAGTACTGTCATTATTGTATATTTGTTAAATACTTAATTTAACTGACTTTAAAACAGTTACATTTACTGACTTTTTGGGTCAAAAGAGAAAGATTTACAAGCTAAATGCTAATTTTTAAACATAGTTTTCATATTAGAATAATTGGGGAAAACATACAGATTAAAAATCCTTCAGTCTAGATCTGTCACTAGAGGAAAAATGGTTGATAAACAAGTTTGAGATAGTGTAAGAAAGTGAAAAAGATGTGTAGTGTCTGTTGCATTATTCTCATCCCATGGGCATGCACTAGCTATTCCTTTTCACATCTGAGAGTTTCCAGATAAAAAAAAGCTTCTTGCCATCTGGAGAAAGAATCCAGTTACCCCCCCCCCCACCCTCAGTGATAAAAAATGTATATTCTGATCCTTTCCTTGTACAGGGTGAAACTCTTTGGTCCGGAAACATCTGTCAATGAGAATGATTTTAGTTATTCAAAAGTCCACTTTTCATGGGTGTGACTAAGTTTCCTGTGGTCTCATAAAGTTTGTTTACAGCCACCAGTCCTAGCTCTCAGTGTTCTGTGCTATTTAGCTCTATTGTACCCCTAAATGTCCTCTAACAGTCCAGTAAGCAGTGGAAATGTTGGTAATGCAGCTAGACAGTATTGGCCTACCATGCTCTGGAAAATTCTCTGGTTTGGAACTGGTCAGGTCCTGGGAGCACCATATTAGATAGGTTCAACCTGTATATTAAATTCAAAATGATTGATCAAAATACAGAAGATAAATCTACAAGATCAGTAGCAATTCACAAGCTTTACACAGAACTAGATATTTTGCAATCTTGTACCAAAAGAAGAGTCCTAGGTTTTCTATCATTTGTTTGAGGCACGAGTAACAAAAATCTTCATGGCATCTGATAGCATAGTTCTGACACAGTGAGAAAAATACGCAGTATTTTAATGCCCAAATGTATCTAAGCACACAGTGAAGTTTTGTGTATATATAACAATGTATTGCTTTTTTAATGACCTAAAGCAATATCATCATCATCATCAACAAAACAACAACAAAAAAAGAATAAACAGTAGTTTAAATAAAGTAAGAGAGTTGTTCCAACCCTCTTATGTGCTCCTCAGTTAGGGCAAAATTCAGCTGTCTGGTATGTGCTATGGCTAGGATCCTCAACTGTTGTAAATTCTCCATTGACTTCCAGGAAGATACCCTAGTTCAGTGGTTTTCCAACTATGGGTTGCAACCCAATACTGGGGCATGGAAAGTCAGGCACCGGGTTTCATTGTTGCAAGGGGTGTGTGTGCTAAGGCTACTTGCCTGTCCTGGCACCGTAGACTTCACTGCGCCCCAGAAAAAGCCGGCAACAGGCCCCACTCCTAGATAGGGGGAGAGAGTGTACAGGGCTCCATGCACTGCTCCTGCCCTAAGCACTAGCTCGCACTCCCATTGGCTGGGAACCTTCTGCTGGCTGCTTCTGGGGCACAGTTTTGTCTGTGGTGCCAAGACAGGAAGGAAGCCTTCATTAGTACCCCCTCTGCATTGATGACTGGGAGCTGCTCAAGGTCAGCCCCTCCTGCCACAGCCTTGACACCCCCAAAGGTGAAGCTCCCTCAAAGCTCTCATCATCAGCCCCACTCTGGAGCCCATACTCTATTCAAATTATGTTGGGTCACAAGTATCGACAATTTTCTTTGACTGGGTTTAAAAACCACTGCTCTAGTTGACACCATCTGAGAGAGAGATCAACCAGTATTTTCAAAAGTGACTATTGAGTTTGAGTGTCTCAATTTCTGATGTAAAGTTTAAATATTTCTTTGAAAATCAGGCCCCTTTAAGATGTCCCAGGATGAGCACTCAGAAATTGATGGCTCCCAAAACGATTTGTTACTTCAGAGAATTTTGCCTTTTTATATCATCTATATGAAATGTGAATACTGCAAACTGTAACAATGTTAAAAAAGTTCTCATATGATGTAACATAAGAAAATATAGTTCTTAAGGGGAAAAAAAAACCTTTATAAAAAATCCCAAAGTACTTGCTTGACTTATAGTAAAATAGTTCTGTTTTTTTTTAAATGTT
This sequence comes from Apalone spinifera, assembly GCA_030068395.1. NCBI lineage: Eukaryota > Metazoa > Chordata > Testudines > Trionychidae > Apalone > Apalone spinifera. The sequence goes on from JANRFK010001234.1 coordinate 95,764,077, forward strand.
TATGGGAAAATACATTTCAAAACCTTGTAACAGCTGGAATATGATGATCTAATTGCTGTTTCAGTAGCAATGTGAACATACAGACATATTTCCTATGCAAAATGTCAAAAAGGCAGCAATCAAAGGGAGGTTTTAAGCTTCAAAACAAAGAAACAATGAGCTGATTTGTAAACATTTTATTTCTAAGGTTATGCTTTAAAAAAAAAAGAAAAGAAGAAAGATATAGCTTCTGAGACAATGTAGCAAGTCTTTCTATATAACACAGGACCTGGCAGGAGCAGATCACATTGACTATGAAAATACTTAAGATGCATCAAGGATTTGTTCAAAGTTTGATGGAATGACTTTAGCCCCTCTTTTCCTGATTCACACAACTGGTAAATCTTTATTGTGAACACAGAGGCATAATCTCTAGCAATAAAGGGAAATATACATAAAGACCCACAAATCTTTCATTTTGAGAACATAAATTAGCATTTGCTTTCATTTGCAATAATATGCCCTTTCTATTGATGTGGTTTGCTTACCATGTGATCAGGGTCAATGACAATATTTATTCTTACTACAGCTATTGACCAAGGTAAGTTTGGAGTTTCTGTTCTGGGTTGTATCAGGATTTAGAATGACCTGGCACTCCTGTACAATTCTTAGAACTAATTGGTTCAGGGGATAGTGTTTGTTCAGTTTGATTGTTTTCTGAAATGATAAATAATAATTTAAAGGTGCAGTTTCAATTTCCTTGTAGTTTTAGCAGTCAAGTGCACCAAGTGACTTAACTAGTATATAATATGAATACTGGAACATTCACATATATTGCAATAATAAACTTGCTGCAAGAATGACTTTAGTGCCCATCAGTCTTCACAAATCCTGTCTGTGTAGCAAAGTACACTAAAAACAAATGTTGGATAAAGAAATAAAATTATTAAATCAGTGCAATGATGTATCCCAGGAGAAGGACACAATCGATAGAGCCTGGTTCTTCTCCCTCCCGCCCCAGTACACCCATGTAAATCTTGACTAATCTTGTTTAAGTCAATGGAGTTGCTTCAGGGTGAAATCAGAATCAGGCCCATAAAATGAATACATCTACTGTTCACCAAATTATGCCAATAGAATACAATAAAAACCTTCTTAAATGGCTATCTGATAAAGAAATAAATCTGAGGAGTGAATTTACTTTTCACCAAGGCTATGCATTTGTAAAATTTCTACTGTATTGTGCTTGCAAATAACATTTATTTCTGTAGTGTAAATATGCAAGAATTCATTTTAATAAAAAGTAAGCCCTAAAATAAGATAAACCCCATGACTAGACTTGCATTGAAGATTTAAAGTGCATTCATCTGCTGTTTTTCTATATAAATATTCATTGGTTTAGTGCTCTCAGGTGTTGGAACTTTTTAATCTGCATTCAGATGGAGGTACTTTAATCAGAGAGTTCATAAAAGTCTCTAACTTTTTTCATAAAAAATAGAGCAGTAGATATAACAGAGTGTATGTAAAGCTTAAAAAAGCTGAACTGCCTCTCTAGGAAAAAAAGTAAACACCAAATGGCATTTTGTGCCATAATATCAATATTCTATTAAAAATAAATCTCTCACTGTTAGACCGAAGAGTCTCAAACAACCTTGTCACTTTACTGCAGTCTTCAGAGATGACTGATAATGGGTAAAAAATCCCATAGCATCTGTTTACCATGTACTCACACAAACTGTTAGGAATGTTTTTAAATGTCAGCAGTAATGTATGCATGTATTAGCTATCACAGATCAACCACTCAACAAAGACAGCATCCATACCACACTCGGGGCTGCTGGTATAAATTAGGGAGGTCAAGTGACAGAGATACACGTAGAGTACTTTTTAAACCATATTGTATGCCTTGTGAAAACCAGAATACATTGTGCAGTGTACTGCAGTTAATAGTAGTGTCTATGACTGGAGTTTGAATACTTTCAAAATATCTAAATAGGATTGAAGTAAATATTGAAAGTGCAAGAAAATGAACTATGAAAGACACTAAATGTAAGGTCAGTGGGGGGAGGGAAAGAAAGCAACATGATTTAAGCTATATTTTGCATTAGCAAGGTATCAGATTTCATTTGGTAACCTGAGCATTCATCAAGTATAGAGAGTCATATAGGTGCAATTGCTGACTAAACAATGTTTGTGTGACAGCATTGTTAGCAGCTGCTATATTACTTGACAATTCTGCACTATTTAACTACTTCGATATGGAACAGGGTATGTTGTCCTGGCAAAGTCATTGTACTCCAAGCCACTTTTCAAGCTGAAATTCATAAATCATTTTTTCTCCTTCTACTGTGTAATAGAAATATATATATATATTTTTAAAATGTGTACTTTGTTTCTTGTGTGATTCTGAAGGGATAAACTGTCGATTGTTAGGTCTGCAAAAGACATTTTAAAAAGAGAATGTTTTTGTAACCTTGGCTTCTGCCCCTTTTTTGTCCACTTTATTGTGAAGTTGTGTAAAATTTAATTAGTTAAAATGTATTAAAGTTTAAGGGAGCGTTGGCTGATAAATGAGAGAGAAATGCATTAAAAAGAACTTGTACATTTCTTTGATCCTCTTGTTTGCTACTGGTCCCTGCAGACCCAATCTTGCAAGCTGCTCTGTATAAGCAGATGCTTGTGCTAACACAGGGCCACAGTGACTTCCAGGGGCTCCAAATAGGATCTTCCTATGTGCATCTGGTTTCAGGACTGGGCCTATAGTGTTTAAGAACAAGCCCTGTAGGAAACTATAGCATGGGCTGCCAGCCTGATTCAGCACAGGACTAAAGTGCATATCAGTGGTGTAGCCAAAAGGTGGATGGACAAGAATGTGTCGGGGGAAGCAGGAGAGGAGAGATTGGGGGTAGGCCCCGACCCCACTCTCTGGCCAGGGGGCAGTGGGGTTAGTTCCAGCTCTGCTCCCTAGCTTGGGGGTCTAGCCCAAAGAGCTAGGACGCAATAAGGCAAGCCCCAACCTGACCTCAAGCACCATGACACAACTGGGCAAGCCCTGACTCCCTGCTATGGGACAAGCCCCAGACCAGCCTAGAGCACCGAGGCACAGTGGGGTTTTCCCTGGCTGAAGTACCTGGCGAGGGTGGACCTGGATGTAAAGTGGGTGGGCCATGGCCCACCCATGGCTACGCCTGTTGGGCATATTTAATTTTACAAGTGTGATTAGTCCTGTTGACTTCAAAGTGAAACGTGTCTTAAGTGCTGTGTTGATCAGGACCAGAATGCTTGGTGTATCAAAATACACTGTATGCCTTCTGTTTCAATGCTTACTCCCTCTCCTGGTAAGCTTTTGGAACTGCCTGTAAATGCATGCCATATATATGGTGTCTGGCCTTTAGTGAATTAAGGGGGCTCCACTGAGCATTCCTGTTTAGAACTTCTGCTGTCCTGACATTTCTTTTATGTGGGTATGGTGGTTGATAGGCAGCTTCTATACATCCATAGTGGCCATAGAATCATAGAACCATAGAGCTGGAAGAGACCTCAGAAGGTCATCAAGTCCAGCCCCCTGCCCTAGGCTGGACCAATCCCAATTAAATCAACCCAGCCAGGGCTTTGTCAAGCCGAGACTTAAACACCTCTAGGGATGGAGACTCCACTACTTCCCTAGGTAACCCATTCCAGTGCTTCACTACTCTCCTAGTGAAATAGTTTTTCCTAATAGCCAACCTGGACCTTTCCCACCACAACTTGAGACCATTGTTCCTTGTTCTGCCATCTATCACTACTGAGAACCGCTTCTTTGGAACCTCCTTTCAGGAAGTTGAAGGCTGCTATCAAATCCCCCCTCA
>JANRFK010001234.1:95768003-95794009 GCA_030068395.1 Apalone spinifera
AGGTCATATGCTCCAGCCCCCTAATCATTTTGGTTGCCCTCCGCTGGATCCTCTTCAGTCTGTCCACATCCTTTTGGAGTGGGGGGCCCAGAACTGGACACAATACTCCAGATGTGGCCACACCAGAGCCGAATAAAAGGGAATAATCACATCTCTGGATCTGCTAGCAATGCTCTTCCTAATGCAACCTAATATGCCATTAGCCTTCTTGGCTACTAGGGCACACTGTTGACTCATATCCAGCTTCTCATCCAGTGTAATCCCCAGGTCCTTTTCTGCAGAACTACTACATAGCTGGTTGGTCCCCAGCCTGTAACAATGCTTTTTTAAAAGCCCTAAGGAATAAAGATAGATCAAAGACATAATGTTCTTTATGAACCAGACTGAAATCCCTGAACAACAAAGAGGGTGTTTTTTTTAATTCTTTAATTATCTACATCATTTTGCCAGCTGGGAGCCAGGAACTCAGCTGGTCAGCTATACGTTTGAAACACCCAGGATTCTTTGTTTATGTAACTCTTTAGGTTATGTTAAAAATTTAAAAGTGATTTTTTTTTCTTCATTGCATTATGGCTAGCCAGATTAATTGGAAAATAATTTCAGGTGCAGACAGAGGAGAGTACATAAGTAAGGAGTGTCCTCATGTGGGTCTGAAAAGCCTTGATACTGATAATTAAAGAAAATGGCTTCTGGCCAGCTTTTCAGCTGGGTAGTTTGCTTGGATCATAGCAGAGCTGCAATCCTATTCTGTAACTTCGGTAGTGAGTAACAGCAGTTGATTTAGAGCCCTGTGAAAATAATTAGTACAGTCATCATAGAACACCTTGCCAAACTAACAGTAAATTAAACCACAGAATGAGAAACAAGTGGAAGTATTGAGAGTGGAATTTGCTTTAAAAAATGTTTGTGCTTCAGAGAATGGGTGTCTTTAAGTGTTTCTACTAGCTTAAGAATGATTTGCCTCTGGTATTGTTAGGCTAGCACTTTCTGAATCCGGACAGAAGCAATTGGAGAGAGAAGTTTTGTGGTCAAGAAAATAAAAAAACCTTCGAAAACAGACAGAAGAAAATAAAATGTTCCTAAAGACAGGAAAAAGTTCTGTAAAACATAACAGAATGAGGGATCAAAGCTGAGCACCCAAGAGAAAATGATATCCCTGAACACTGTATCTTGAGAGATGAATGAAGTGCACATCTGGAGAAAAAGGGATTTCCTTCCCTGCATAGCTATAAGACATTAAGTTGCTCCACGTATAAGAAATTTAAGAAAGCAAAACTGTCCAAGTTAGAGTATTGCAAATAAAATAAAATAAAAAATTAAGCCTGATATGGGGAAGAAAGCTGCCTTTGATTTATTAATGGTATGAAAGTAATAGAGAACTGTATGAGAAAACCTAAATATAATAACAGCTTACAGCAACAGTATATCGATATCTATCTCGATAGCTATATTTTAGTGGAAGTTCCGTAGGCCTAGATTCTGCCACTCTTATTCATGCTGAGTTGTACCTTACTTGGCAAGTAGAACTATTAACAGTTTTCCTCATTCCTTCCTAAATCTCCATTATGCAGTCAGTTCTGGGATATAATCTTTTAGGCATAAAACAAGTTAAGACAAATAACAAGCAGTCCTGTGACACCTTAGAGACTAACAAATTTATTAGGTCATGAGTTTTCCTTGGTAAAACCCACTTCATCAGATGAGCTGGAGTGGAAATTACAGAATCCAGAATTATATATAACAGCAAAAGAAGTTATAAGTTGGACCTCCAAAAACCGGGACACCCTCATCTGGCAACATCCAATGTCTGGTAGGACCATGGATGTTCCTGGATCAGAGAGTCCTGGCTGGGAACCCCAGTGGCAATAGGTCTGGCAGCTTGGAGCCCGGCAGCACAGAGGCTGGGACTGGGACTGGGGCCAGAGCTCTAGTAGCACAGCTGGAGCTGTGGCAGCCCCAGTAGCAGGGCCAGGGCCAGAGACACAGCAGATGTGGCAGCCCCATTAGTGGAAGTGGGGGTGGGGCCGCAGCAGTATGGCAGCCCAGCATGGGGAGTGGCTGGAGATGGCAGTGGGGAGGGAAGGCAGGTTAGGGGGCTAGTAGTGTCCAGCAAATTCTGTCCTTCCGCACTGGTCAGGTCCTGAAGATGCTGGACAAGAGAGGTCCAACCTGTACCTGTCAAGTTTAGGATTGGTGTTAATGAAGCTAATTAAGTCAGTCTGGATGAGTCTCATTCATTGTGGTTGATGTGGAAATGCAAATATCAAAGGCAAGGAAATTGCCTTTGTACTGTGTTAACCAGTTAAGATCTTTATTTAAGCCTAAGTGATAGTATTGAACTTGTAAATAAATCCCAGTTCAGATATTTCTCTTTGTAATAGGGTGATAAAATTCTTTTGTAGAAATGGCTACTTTTAAATCCATTATTTAATGTCCAGTGTTCCCCTACTGGTTTATGTGTGTTGCCAGTCCTGATATCTGATTTGTGTCCATATATCCTTTGGCGAAAAGACTGTCCGCTTTGGCCAATATACATGGCAGAGGAGCACTGCTGGCACTGGATGGCATAGATCACATTAGTGGATGTGCAGTTGTATGAGCCTCTGATGTTGTGGTTTATGTGGTTAAGTCCTCTGAAAGTGTCGCTTGTATAGATAGGTGCTGAGAGTTTGCAATGGGCATGGGCGTCTGGTAGCCTAGGCAGGAGAAGGCTTTGCTTTCCCAAACCGCCAGCCTGGCACTGTCCACGCTCCGCCCCCAGAACACCTGCTGTAGGCATTCTCGGGGAAGAGTTTTGCTGCCCCCAGAGCCCTCCCTGTGCTCTGGGGTGGGAAGGCTGGAGCCATATGACTTCCTCACCCAGTGCTTCTGGGAGGCTTGGGCCTCATGGCCTAGTCCCTCCCCTGTGCTCAGGGCCAGGGAGGCTAGGGTGCACGCATGTGCCTCCTCCTTTCTCTTCCCCTCCGCATGGTGGGAGAGGAGGGTCTCAATAGAGGGGGCGGGGCTGTAGGTGGTGCTGGGGGCCTGCCTCCCCCAGACCTAGCTGCACTGACCACGCATAGCAATGGGGTTTGTTGCAGGTGTAGATTTCCGGGTAAGTGTATCTGTGCTGTGGTGTGTGGCTGCTGGCAAATATTTGCTTCAAGTAAGGATTGGTCTGTGTCCCAGGTCTATGAGAATGAGGAATCCTTTTCCAAGATAGGTTGTAGATTGTCAATGATGCACTGGTTGTTTTTAAAGTTACAGTGTAACACAGCTACCCCTCTGAGACTTTTTAAGTCAAATAATCTTGTAAAATAGTGGTTCTTCAAGTGATATCCCCATGGGTGCTCCACTCTTGGTCCTGGTGTGTCCTCATGCTGACAACCAGAGATTTTTCTAGCTGTGCCCTACCATGCCATGTACACGCTGTAGCATATCCTTGTGCAGTATTCATTAGGCATATACGCAGCATGGCTCCTCTGTTCTTTCTCTACCGTCCTTGGCAGCAGACAGAACACCTCTCACTCACCTTTTCTTCATCTGAAACAGTATAAACATCTATTAAATTTTCCTGAGTTTTTCCTCACTTCCAACTTTTTGACTCCTACTCTTCCCATTCATCAAAAACAAACACACAAACCACCAAACTTTTTCTCAAACAAAAAGTGTCAGTTCTTTGTTGTTCTTGTTCAGTATGCCTGGTTCCCTAAGCTGTAAGTGCCGTGATTCCTGCATAAAGTGCCTTGGTGAGGCACATATGATGCAGAAATGCTTTACAAAGAGATAATGCTTGCACTGCTCAAACCTTACCACTAGAGCTTAGTGAGACTGCGCCAACAGACTTAAGACTTATCTATACAAAAAGTCACTTCAACCTTCACTAACCAGAATCAAAGACACAGACAACCCAAGAGGTGTGGGCAAAGGTCATCCCTCTATCTTGTCTGATTAGGCAAGGGTGAAAATTTGGATTTCTCTGGCGAAATCAGTGCCTCCAGCACGGAGCTCATCCAGGGTGAGTGTAGGTGACAAGCCCGACATTCAGTGCCTCATAAGAGAGCTCATTCCAAGCCCAGATAGAAGTCATTGGCACCGATGGCCCTGCCTTCCACCATTCTAACTAAACATCATAAATCGCTGCAGAAGATCATACTGGAGACAGCACCAGATACAGCACCCAAGAGATCCCATATTAAGATGCTTCCACCTCAGGCATTGACTCCGACTCCATCCTTGGCATAGTCAGCTCTGCCCATGACACACCGTGGCTAGACACCCTCCATCATGGTTAGCCCATGCTTCCTCAGCACCGCCCTCACCATCAGTGCACTCAATATTCTCTCCTAGGTCATCAGCTCCATCACTCTCTCTTAGTGAGGCAGCCAACAGTCAATGTAGTTTTTCCCTGCTCAACGCTTCAGCCTCACTCAGTGACATCCACCAGGGGAGCCCTGCTCCACAAAACCATCACATGCTCCTCCACCATCTCACTGGTATTCTCACCATTGGCTGTATCTGCTACCTCCTTTTCCAGGCCAATGGCATCCTTGGGACACTTGGACTTCCTCTCCAAAGGAGAGGAAAGATCCCCACTCCACAATTCTTCTTTATTGCCTGATGAGACCATCATTCTGACCTCTCCACTCATGACAGATGACACCAAACAATTTCAAGAACTGTTTAAGAAGGTGGCTCTGGCACAGGAACACAATCTGCAGGAGGTGCAAGAGAAACAGTACAGGCTCTTGCATACCCGACAGCCTCCACCTTCTCCAGGATTGCACTCCGGATGGATGAGGCCATCATGGATCCTGCCGATAACATCTGGCAAACTCCAACATCGGTCACGCCCACCAGTAAAGGGGCTGACCAGAAATATTTTGTCCTGTCCAAAGGGATGGACTTTCTGTTTTCACACCCTGGTAGTGGACTCTGTCTGACATAAAACAAAGCAATCTAACATGAGGTCCACCCCTCAGGATAAGAACTATAAGCACCTACGCATCCTGGGCAGACAGGAGTACTCATTGGCAACTCTACAGCTGAGGGTGGCCAAATACTTGGCCATGCTTGCTGAGTATGACTACACCAACTACTCTAAACTACAAGAGCTTTCTCAGTTCCTTCTGAAGCAAAAAAGACCACCACTGCATAGTATTGTTTAGGAGGGACACACCATTGCCCGGACTGCTTTACAGTCCACAATTGACGCGGCAGACACCGTGGCTCGCATCACCGCAACAGCCTCGTGGCTTTAAGCATCAGGCATACCTAGGGAGCTGCAGCAAAAGGTGGAGGACTTCCCCTTCAATAAGACCAACCTATTTACAGCCAAAACTGACTAAGTCCTACATTCTGTGAAGGATTCCCAGACAACATTACAAACCTTAGGGATGTACACACCGCCTAACAAGAGGCTTAAATACAACAACTATTCCATACCAAGAGAATATACAGGCAACCACCCTAATATGACTTCAGGCAGAAACACAGGCTACAGAGATGCAGCAGCAGCAGCAGCCCACAATGACCCAACCTTCATCCTTCAACAACAAATTTGAAGGTTTGGTTGAGAGCCAGAGAGAAATCCCCACAGTGGTGACACCACCATCTACACATGTTCAGTTTATCCACTGCCTAAGGTCCTTTCTACATCAATGGACACAGATAATATCAGGCCAATGGGTACTAGAGGTCATCAAAGTGGACTACTCCATCTCTTTTATCTTCATTCCTTCTATGCATCCCGCCTCTCCGTCCCTCTTCAGGGACACCTCTCACAAGGTCTTTCTCCAATAGGAGGTCCAATACCTGTTTCAGATAGGAGCAGTAGAGCCAGTGCCGGTGGCTTTCCAGGGAAGGGGCTTCTCCGCAAAGTATTTCCTAACACAGAAGAAAACTGGCGGATGAAGGCCCATTCTAGACCTAAGGGAACTCAATAAGTACGTAACATACAGAAGGTTCAAGATGGTGACACTACTAGGAATTGGCTCTTGGCTCTCAGAAATTGGCCCTTGGCTCTCAAACTTCAGGATGAATATTTCCACATCATGATACATCCTGCTCACAAACACTTTTTACATTTCATAGTGAGCAACCAACACTATCAGTACCGCATTCTCCCATTTGGCCACTTGATAGCTCCCAGAGTTTTTTTCAAAGACTCTGGCCGTAGTAATGCCACACCTCTGCTGTCTGTGAGTAATAATATTCCCATACCTCAACGACTGCCTCATAAAGGGTGCATCATTTCAAGAAACCCAGGACATAGTCAACATAACCATTTCTCTCTTACTCAACCTCGAGTTTCACGTAAACTACTAAAAATCCATGCTCCAGCCTACACAATCTCTGGAATGTGTAGGAGTATGTCTCAATACCACATCAGTCATAGCAACACTACCCAAACACAGATTTGAGGAGCTCCAAAGCCTAATAGCCAAGGCCTGCATACCTGCAATTACCACAGTGTGTGAATGCCTCAAAATTCTGGGTCATATGGCTGCAACCACATATGTAGTGAGATGGGCCGACTGCACATGAAGTGCTTATGAGCGTGGCTTGCTATGGTCTATATCTCCTCCAGGGACTCCTTCCTCAAAACTGTCACCATGCCAACACATGTCCTCACTTCCCTACACTGGTGGACACAGCCTCACAATGTTACAGGGTGTGCCTGCAACCTGCTCCCACTGTTATCATAATGACAGACATAGCTCGCATGAGATGGAGAGCCCATCTTGGACCCCATACAGTGCAAGGCAAGTGGTATTACAATGAACAAACACTCCACATCAACCTGCTTGAGCTCAGAGAGGTCCGTTACAGATGCCATCACTTCCTATCATACATAGCACACAAGACAATCAATATCATGATAGAAATATCAAGTGCATATAATACATCAAACAGCAGGGTGGAGCCCGATCCACCCTTCTCTGTACAGAAACATTGAGACTATGAAACTGGAGCCTAATACACCATGTCACCCCAATTGCCCTTCTGGGGACACACAACATGACGGTGGACAACCTCAGTCACAACTTCTCTGACCACCACAAGTGGAAACTAGACTCCCGAGCTCTTTGAGAGGTATTTTTCAAATGAAGACAACCACACACAGACCTATTTGCAACCAGAGCCAATTGAAAGTGCCACCTATTCTGCTTCAGAGCACCCTTGGGAAAGGGATATCTAGGAGATGCTTTCTTCCTGAAATGGGATGCACCTCTCCTATATGCGTCCCCACCATTTCCTTTAATCCACAGATTAATAACAAACATCAGAGAAGACCAAGCTCATGTAATCCTCACTGCACCAACCTGGTTGAGACAAACCTGGTTCCCTTATCTGCACAGGTTAGTGGAAGCGGATCCTTACACTTGCATGGTGCACGATGCAATCTCCTCATTCAGCATCATGGCAGAATTCTCCGTCCAAATCCTGGGAGACTTCACAGAATCACAGAACTGGAAGGAATCTCAAGAAGTTGAGTCCAGTCCTCTACCCTCATGGCAGGACCAAGCACTGTCTAGATCATCCCTGACAGGTGTCTGTCTAACCTGCTCTTAAATATCTCCAGTGATGGAGATTCTTCAGTCCCCCTGGGCAATTTATTCCAGTGTTTAACAACCCTGACAGGAAGTTATTCCTAATGTCCAACCTAAACCTCCCTTGCTGCAATTTAAGCCCATTGCTTCTTGTCCTATTATCCTATTATTTTTCTCCCTCCTTCTTGTAACACCCTTTTTAATACTTGAAAAATGCCTCAAGGCGTGGCTCCTTTATGGCTCCAGGATGCTGAAAATAGCTGCTCATATAGAGCAAAACAGATACTGATCAACAGTAGGATGAATCCACCAAAGATCTTACCTTTACAAGTGGACGAGGTTCTCCTAATGGTTGAAACAGAACCACCGCATGACACCCAACACTATGCCCATTGGTTGTGACTATTTTCTTCCACTATTTGATCTGAGGAAGTGGGTCTGGCCCACGAAAGCTCATCATCTAATAAACCATCTTGTTAGTCTTTAAAGTGCTGCATAGTCCTGTATTTTGTTTCAGCTACACCAGACTAACACGGCTACATTTCTATCACTATTCTAAAGGTTCACGAAGCAGTGATAGCAGCCTTCCATAAAACCAATAATGGCAGTTTGATTTTTTTTCACATTCACTCACCAAATGTTTCCTTATGGATCTCCAGAATACTTTCCCATCGGTACAACTGCCAACCCCCATTTGGAATCTGAATCATATCCTGAAGAACTTTACTAAACTTCCTTTTGAATCACTAGCACCTGTTCCTGGTTACATCTCCCCGTGAAGGCCTTTTTGGTAGCCATAACTTTCAGCAAGAAAGTTGGTGAGCTAGTGGCACTAATGGCTGACCTGCCGTACACAATATTTACCAAGGACAGAGTTACCCTTCGGCCTACCCCAGATTCCTCCCAAAGGTCCCACCCCCTTTCCACATAAATGAACCCATACACTTACCTGCGTTCTGTCCCAAGCCGCACGCCGATCCATCCCATGCTGTGCTACTATCCTGCATGTTCGGAGGTCACTTGCCTTCTACTTAAATTGAAGAAAACCATGGAGAATGTTAATGAGACTCCTCCTGTCATTTGCAGAGCAATCTGTTTCCTCTCAGATAATATCCAAATGGATCTTGTCTTGCATCCACACATGTTACACTATTCATAACAAGCAACTGCCAGACACCATCACTGCTCATTCAGTGGGAACGGTTGCCTCCACAAGAGCCTTCCTCAAAAATGTGCCTTTAGAGAACATTTGTAAGGCAGCCACTTTAGTCATCTGACCACACATTTGCCAAACACTGTGCTCTCACCTCTGCAATCGCTCCATCAGTGTCAGTCAGACAAGTGGTTCTATCCTCAATCTCAGGGGCCAAGCTTCAAACCCACCTTCACAATGCAGATTCTGCTCTGTAGTCATCCAGAGTGGATCACCCATGAGGCCACACATCTCGAAGAACTTCCGTTACTGCACAGGGTGAGTATTCAGTACCAAAATTATATTGTCATTCTGAGTACTTATCAAAATGTACAACTCAGAAGAGAGAGGACTTTGTTTATCCTTTTGGGAACTGAGTATCTTTGATGTGTATACCTTTAAAAAAGCAAAATACAACCACTCTTTTTTTTTCTTGCAGGAAGATAAGCTAGCCATCCTTACTTATTTCCATTCATAAGGAGCTGCACTGATTTGCACAGCTGAAAAGCTGGCCCAGTATATATTTAAAAAGTAAATGATATCTATAGCTTTCTGTTGATACTGGGCAGATTATTTGATGTAATTTGCAAACCCTTCCTATTTTTGTTACTCACAACAGTCCATGGTTCTGAAATGGAGACGGTGTCTCTGTATGGTACAAAATAGCCCTTATTGTCATGAGGAACATGTTCAGCTATCAGCAGAGTAAAAAAAAAAAAAAAAAAAAATCAGTTTTCCTTGCTTCTGAGGGTAATAGCATCCATGAAGCAGCAAAAGTTCATTTGCAACATCATCACAATTGATGTGTCCTTTCAGCTTCACTGCTGCCTCTTGAGTGGCTGTCCGATCCTTAGACCATGGAAAATTCTGGAAAGTCCCATGGACTAAATCAGTAACTAACTTCCACTGATATACACGTAATGAGGCTGTTCCTAAATTTGGGTTTTCTGCATAGTTCTCTTTTCAGGGCATGTCTGTACAGCAGTGATAAATCGGAGACAGCCTCCTTCCCAACATCACACTCTCTTCTTTCTTTCCTGAATTAATGTATTTGCAGATTAATAGAAGTCTGGAATGTTTAAGTACTGATAACTGTTTGTGTTTCTTTAACACATTTTCCTGGTTCTCTCATCTGGAAATTTGGGATGGTCATCACTCTGTTTCCAAAAAAAGATGAGAAGCTAATGGCTATATATTGTGATTCATTAACCCATGCTGCTGTTAAAAATACTGTCTTCGGGCTAGAACAGTGGTTCTCAAACCTTTTGGTTCGTGGACCAGCTGGCTCAATGCAAACCTTTCCATGGATCACCAGTTGCTGATGGAAACTCCCCATTAATTGAATAATAGCCATTTTACTAGTGCTGCAGCTAATGAGAATGGTTTAATTTAAATTATTAAATAGATTGTGTTTTAACTTTCTCATGTTAGTTTATCAACATCATTTTAAATTAAGTAAAATATTAATTTGTGTCCAACATGGAAGGTTTCAATATTTTCTTTATTTATGGCAGAGGTGGAGAACCTTTTTAAGATTGGAGGCCACTGACCCACAGAAAAATCAGTTTGGGACCACCCAAGTGAGAAGCAAAAAAACTCCTCCCAAGCCCTCCAACCCTCACAGATGTGGCCCCCAACTCAGACACCCCATCCCTCTGGTGCCCCAGCGTCATGGGGCGAGAGGAAGGGACAAAGAAGACTGAGGTTCAGAGCTTCCCATAGGCCAGATTTACTTTTTTGGGGTTTTAGAGTTAGTGGATTTTGTGGACTCCCCACTTAGACTCTGGGGTGGGAACAAAAATGTGGGGTTCATTATGTGGAACAGGTCTGCCAGCAAGTGGGATAGGGATGGGGGTGTATGATCTGGGCAGGAGGTGGGATGTAGCAGGGGGTGGGGTGTGAGGTCTGGGTGGCAGATAGGATGCAGAAGCAGGCTGGAAGTAGGGTGTCTAGCCAGGAGGGAGGGAGCAAGAGCAAGGGAGAGTGCAGAGTGTGGCCAGGAGGAAGGGTGCAGGAGCAACAGTGGATGCAGGAGCAGGGTGAGGGTAGGTGTCTGGCCAGGGGGGAGGTGCAGGAGTAAGAGAGAGTGCAGAGTGTGGCCAGGAGGAAGGGTGCAGGAGTAAGGGAAAGTGTAGGAGCAAACGAGGGTGCAGAGTTTTGACGGGGGAGGGGAGTGAATGAGGGGGATGGAGGTGCAGGGGTCTGAGTATGAGGGGGGATGCTTTCCTGGCTTCATTCCCCATTGCAGTGGGGAAAGCCTCTGGCCAGCGTGTCACTGCGCTGCTGTTCCCTCAGAGGGATAGGAATGGGGAGGGAACTCAGCTCCCTCCTGGCCAGTGAGTAGCTCCTGGGCTCCCCATTCCCAGGACTGTCCAGTTCATTTATCCAGCCAGAGATGTTGGCTCCCAGCATCTCCCTACAGCAGGACTCTCAGGGATGCTTCACAGGCTACGAGAGAGCCAGGGACTGTGCAGCATTGACAGTATGACTGGTTATACGGGGATCTCTCACCTGGTGCAGAGAAACAGCTGGCCCTGGGGTGGGGTAGGGGAGTTGTTTAGGCAGGGATTCCTGCTCATTGCTGAGATGCAGCCACCTCTGGGGAGTACCCTGCCCAGCTTGCTGGGAATATATTACCTCATTCTCAGTCTATCAATGGTCTCATCTATTGCCTTGTAGTGCTTGGTGATGAATCTTACTGAACAACCATGATTTACAGTTTGTAAATGTCTAACTTAATTCTACATTGTTTAGAAATCAATACTTAATTTGAATTGATTATGTTTCTACACCCTGAAATCTTTTATTAAGTAAAGGGCTGACTCTGGCAGTGGTAGATGAAGATCAAATTTCTCCATTTAAAAAAAATCTAGGAAATATTCCAATCAGCAGAATGACATTTTGAGATGTGTATGTTCAGACTTTGCCCGATGCTGAAATGTTAATGTTTCCTCTGTTTTGAACCTGAGTATCCTGTTCGGATCTCACGATGATTTGCCACCAGGGAAAACAATGGAGGTGTAAGACATAAGGTGCAAGGCAGCAGCAAATCAGACCCTCTGTCATTACATCTAGAGAGTGCTGGATTAGTAGTCTGACTGGGAAATGGAAACTCTTCAGTTCTATCCCCAGCACTTGCATTGACTACTTCTATGGCCATCAGCAGATCAATTAATATATTTCCTCAGTCTCCTATGCTGCGAAATGGGGATAATAATACATGTATAACTCCGAAGTTTGTTGCAAGAATTAATGCTTGCAAAATGCTATAAGTGAATTTGAAAAATTAGTTTGAAAGCCTCCTGACTGCTAAGTGTTTCTTTTTCCACTGATAATGCAGGTATTTGAAGATCTGTAATTTTCCTTGTTAAGATAGCATCCAGTGACTTGAAGGAAGAGCCCGGAAGTTGGTATTATTGAATACAAAGCAGATCTTAATGATTCGGTAAAGTCAGAGTATAGATTTCTTACCTTCAACCTTACCTAAACTATTTACTTTGAGTAATTGCAGGAACTAAGAGTGTTTTCTAAAATTCCTTAGCTTGTTTGTGTTTACCATAAATCTGAGGCTGTGATATTATCAGCAAGCTTACTTACTCCTGAATACAAAGCATGAATAAAATGTAAAAGATGTAGTTTTCCTTTCAAATGTCTAACATCACAGAGTTAATACAACTCTTACAGTCACAGTGGACAGTCAGCATGGTATCAGATATTGATTAGTAATTTATTTTGCTGTAAGATATTGTCATTCTCTCTACTAAGCATCTGCATGTCCCTTTTCATATTTTTCTCACCTTTAAGTTCTCAATGTCACTGAGGAATATATTTCCAATGAGTATTATTCTTGCTTTCCCCCTCTTTCTTAAGATCAAGGTTCTTGTGTAGGCCAAGCTTGTTTCTCTGGAATTCAGTGGCAGACAGTTTTCAACATATATTTGCCGGGTGTGCTTCTGATTAAAAATAATGCAAAATAAGAATGGCCCTTCTGTGTGTGCAGTGTGACCTTGAAATTGCATACTGATGACACTATCAGAACCTGGCACAGTTCCCATCTTTAGACAGACACCAATGTGTCATGAGTGGACCTGAGCGACTGCTGAATCCCTTGTGCTTTTAAGCCCTCTGGGTCTGAGCAGTAACTGGTCACTGTTCCTAATTCTGACACTCTGCCTGGCACAGACCCCAGGTCAGTCACTATTGGGGCAATGCAATCCTAGTTGGTTGCCTTAGACCAGTGGTCTCCAACCTTTTTAAGCATGAGATCACTTTTTGAATTTAAGTGCAATCCAGGATCTACCTCAAACCCAAACACCTTTTCCCCAGCTCCTTCCTGCCCCTTCTCTGAGGCGCAACCCCTGCTCACTCTGTCCTCCCTCCCTCCCCAATCCTCACTCACTTTTATCATGCTTGGGGCAGAGGGCTCGGGTGCTGGGGAGGGGGATGCGGATGCTCATCTTGGGCTAAAGGATTTGGAGAGTGAGAGGGGCTCTGAGCTGATTCTGGGGCAAGGAGTTGAGGTGCAGGAGGGGTGCAGGCTCTGGGAAGGAGTTTGGGTGCAGGGGGACTCAGCTAGAGCAGGAATTTGGAGCGCAGGAGGGGTTCAGAACTAGGGCTGGGGTTCAGAATGCGGACTCCAGCTGGGCATCACTTATCACAGGTGGCTTCTGGGTGGTGATGTAGGGGCTAAATCAGGCTCACCCCTATTCTGGCCCTACACCACTCCCAAAAGCAGCCACCAAACTTGCTCCATCCCTGCTCCCTGCTCTATAGAGATGGGGTACACAGTTGGGGGAGGGGCACTCTGACATCAGCACCTCCTCTTTTTCCTGTGCCCTGCACAGCAAGCAAGAGGCTCCCAGGGGTGGGGGGCGGTTCCAAGGCAGAGGGCAGGAGCAACATGGCAGTGCTGAGAGGGGCTGATGAAGTGCCAGCACTTGACAGCCTCCTAGCCAAAACTGTCAGGATCACCTGTCAAAGGCTCCAAGATCTACCAGTAGATCCCGATCTACTGGTTGGTGACTACTGCCTTAGACCATGGAACCAGTGCCTTTCTGTGCCCCCACAGTTGGGTAAATATTTTCATCCAGAGTCCATTTAGCTGTGTACTTCTGTTTTCTTGATTAAATCTTAGAGGGAATATGTAGAAAGAAACCAAGGAACGTGAGTTTAGCAAAGGAATTTCTTAATCACACATACTTTACAAAGCATAGGCAAGAGTGAGATGTCTTTGAAAAATCATCTTGAACAAACACCTCCAAGTCTGATCTTTCCCTTCATGTGAGTCCTGGGTTTGATCAGCATCCTCAAGCTATGCAGCCTTTCCTCATTTGCCTACTCTTCTGGGAAGTGGCATTTGTCAGACTCTTTGTTTAGAGAAGAACTGCTCTTTTAAAACTGCTAGTAAAAGGACTTCTGTGTAGAGTAAAAGTCAGTGGCCGTACTGGTAGAAAATCCATTTTTCCAGTAGTGAAGACTCATTCACTGTTGATGACCCTGGATTGCTCTGTTATAGTCTCTGAAAAATAGTCTTTTCACAAGGCATGAAGCTCTTGTTCCAAAATGGGTACTCTGATCCACAAAGCAGACTGCAATACAATTTGACAGCCCCACTTCAAAATGGAGATTTCAGTCCAAGGTACAGCCCTTGAAACAAATTTGAGTTCTAAATTAAATACAGACACACATAAAAGAATTAAAATAGGTATGTTGGTTTATTTTCCCACAAATAATGAATTAGTGTTCCTCAGAGTATGTGTTGGTCAAAATTCTGGAATGCTGACTTGAAAATCATGGTCACTATTTTTGAGTCTTGTAGAACATGATGAAGTAGTTGCAAAAGCAGTTGTTTCTCTAAACTTTCATCCCTTTTTAGAATGACGATGCCAGGAAACTCCTTACAAACAGCTTGAAAGCTTTTTCCTGCCCCCTTTATTACTGCTATGCTGTATCTGGAATCTTTTCCTTCATAACAAAACTATGTATGTTAGTATGTTTAAATCAAGGTGTTAACAATCCTTCCGCACAACTTTCTTCTTTCCAGGGACAGTGTAAAACTCGGTCTTTTTGTAAAGTTCTAAAATTTAACAGTTAATTTTGTGTATCTTTTTTTACCCCTATTTGTGTGTAGTTCTAGGTTTCTGATAGAATTTGGGGGTAATGGAATACCCTGAAAGAACCAAATTAGAAGCAAAAAGTATAAGAAATATCACCAGTCTTTTCTCATGGGTTTTCCAAAAAGTTCTTACTGACTCAAAGTGTTAATTTGTTCAGATATGTATCCACATTCCTTGGTGATCAATTATGAAACCAAAGCTGAACTCTTCATTCTTTGATGTTCTTCTATTGCTGAATCTTATTTCTTTAATATGTATGTTTCTCTTCCAACTAGCAAACCCTTTTAATTTAAGGATATAACTAACTTTAGATCTGAAATATTCTAAATTATGTGCAGCTTTAATGACAGCAGTAGACTAAAATTCTGTGTTAAAAACTAGAATCACTGTCGAGACTGTTTTTCTTTCAATGAATCTGCAGAACTCCCCTTAAGTTTATAAAAACTAATACAATGAATTTTGCATGCTATCACATTTGTAAGAGGAAACTGATTATAAATTGATTTTAGTGCCATAGACAATGTCATCTAGTCTTATTTGCAATGAAAATATGAGAAAATATTTCAGCTTGCTAAGGAACGTAGCAAACTTCTAATTTTCCACACATATTTAATTACAAAGGGAATAACTGATGCCTAAAGACACAGAGGGCATGTTAACATATATTGTTCACAGATAAACTTCCTTTATCTTCTGCACGATAGTTACTAAAACTCATGTTATTAAATTAAAAATGGTAAGAATTAAAATATAGAATGAAAACATGTTGTACGTCTATTTATGCTAAATATCATATATTGAAATCCTTCACAAATGGAATTCCCGATAAAGGAATTAATTGATTACACAAGGTTATCTTCTTGATAGTTCATCACTGGTGCTATGAAAGATACACCTTCTATTAAGAGCAGAATAAGTATAAATTTGTTGTCCATCCTGGACAGTTTTAGATTGGATGGACATTTTTCAGATTATGGTCCATTATTACTAACATGTTAGTAAACAGAATTGACTGGTAAAATATTATATTACATTGACCTCTACTTAATTTTCTACATAAATGGAGAGGGGGGGAAGAGTATTAACTGATTACACCATGTTTCATTTTTAATATCATACCCGTATGTCATGTTTATAGATGGATACAGATGTGGCATCAATCTCTGAACTGAAAAGCAATCTTTATTGTTTTTTATATAGTGTGTGTATATACAGGGATCATTATATATGTCAGAGCAGAAAATAAGGCACTTCATCTGAAAGGTATTAAGTTTATCAAAATTCCATGGCCTAGAAAAAGTAAAATCTTACGATGTTATATATAAAAAAAGTTCCACTAGTATATTTTTGCCTTTTGTGAGGCTTTGACTAAAACAATTGGAATAGAATGATATATTTGTGTTGTCTCAATCTGAAATTAAAAAAAGGCAGGGATGTCAGCACAAGCATAGAACACCATAGCCTATGTAGTTGAAGATGAACTATGCCTGTTTACCATTTTGCAATGCTTTAACCAGTTCTAGAATTAAAACTGATGAAACTATGCAGTAGTCCTATTTTCTGTGTGACCTGTAGCTATTTCTTGTTTTCTGATCTTCTGACTTAAAATCAAAACACTAAGGTTTCAGCCTGATTTTGATGTCCTTGACTTTAGTGGAGTTATTCTGGACTTCCGCTAGCATAAGAGAAAGGAGAATCAAATCATCTGACATTGTAAATTATAGGAGTAAAGTCTTAGTTTTTAATGTTCAATACAGTCAGGATGTTGCCACTATTGGACATTCTACAGATAACTAGAATAGATGCAGTGTGAAATTCTGGATACATTGAAGTTGATGGCAAAACTATTGATGATCATGGAACCAGGATTTCATCCATATTTTTTTTCCCAGTGATCACATATTCTTTAAGGGTCAGGAATGCCAGAATAAAAAATAGATCTTGTACAGAAATCTCTAGCAATGTCTTGTGGAAATAAAGAGGATGTGTAATAAACAGTGTCAGTGAAATTTCAGGATTATTTTTCTGAGTCAGAGTGTGGCCAGAGGTGAATGAAAGTGGTTTGACAAATTGTGGTTTCTGCTCCAAATAAGCATAAAGCAGCCTCATGAGATTGTAGACCGGCACTAACTCCAGATCACTGACCAATGTGTATCTAAACATGGCTTTTCAAAACGATTCTTCTAACAATTATATAGACATGCTGACTGACTGGCTATGAAATGATATTTGACATCATTTGTTTAACATCTTCATTAATGATCTAGAAGATGGGTTGGTTTGCACCCTCAGCAAGATTTCAGATGACACTAAGTCGAGGGGGGGAGGGGGAAAGGGAAGTGAGAGAAGCAGATAAATTGGAGGGTAAGGACAGGATCAAGAATGACTTAGACAATTTGGAAGATTGGGCCAAAAGAAATCTGATGAGGTTCAACAAGTGCAGCGTCCTGCACTTAGGATGGAACAATCCCATGCACTGCAATAGGCTGGGGACAGACTGGCTAAGCAGCAGTTCTGCAAAGGAGAACCTAGGGATTACAGGAGATGAGAAATTGGATATGAGTCAACCGTGTGCCATTGTAGCCAAGAAGGTTAACACAATACTAGGCTCCATTAATAGGAGCATTGTCAGCAGATTGAGGGAAGTGATTATTCCCCTCTATTTGGCACTGGTGAGGCGACATCTGGAGTATTTTGTCCAGATTTGTCTCCCCCCTCCACTTCACAAAGGATGTAGACAAATTGAGAGAGTCCAGTAGAAGGAAATGAAAATGAATAGGGGCTGGAGCACATAATCTATGAGGCAAGGTTAAGAGATTTGGGCTTATTTTGTCTATAGAAAAGACGAGTGAGGGGGGATTTGATAGCCTTCAACTACCTGGAGGGAAGTTCCAAAGAGGATGGAGATAGGCTATTTTGAATGGTGGCAGACACTGGAACAGGAAGCAATGGTCTGAAGTTCCAGTGGGGGAAGTCTCAGTTGGATATTAACTAAAAATATTTCACTAGAAGGGTGGTGAAACACTGGAATGGGTTACCTAGGAGATGGTGGAATCTTCATCTTTAGAGATTTTTAAGGCCAATCTTGACAAAGCCCTGACTGGGATGATTTAATAGGGTTTGGTTCTGCTTTGAGCAGGGATTGGACTGGGTGACTTTCTGAATCATAGGTTTGGAAGAGACCTCAGGAGGTCATCAAATCCAATCCTCTGCCCAAAGCAGGACCAATCCCAACTAAATCATCCCAGCCAGGGCTTTATCAATCTGGGACTTAAAAACCTCTAGGGATGGAGATTTCACCAGCTCCCTAGGTAACCAATTCCAGTGCTTCACCACCCTTCTACTGAAATAGTTTTTCCTAATATCCAGCCTAGACCTCCCACACTGCAACTTGAGACCACTGCTCCTTGTTCTGTCATCTGTCAGAACTGAGGTCTCTTCCAACCGTCATCTTCTGTGATTCTGTATTCATTAATACCCATCATGCTTGCTCCGCCAGAGAGAGAGAGAGAGAGAGAGAGAGAGAGAGAGTGAGGAAATCTGGGACTGATCCCCATTCCCTTCATGTAGCCCAATAGATTTCCTTTCCTGCACAATTGTTTACATTGATCCTTGTTTGATTTTGTATATTACAATTATGTGCTTTTCACTCTTGGGGTCCCCCATAGCATTCAGGAAACACCAACATAAGAAGGTTAGTATGAAATCGGTAAAAGTAAGCATCTCCTCTTTAATTCTGTCTACTAATAGAGTGATACTTTATTGGTTGGAGATAAATAAAAAGTCAATGAAATTAAGCAGAACTGGGCTTTGATTCACCTTTTCCCACCTTTCACTCCCACCTCCAAAACAATCCTTGGAGACTGTACAAACATCTGGCAAAACTGTCCAGTTACATCTATATGATCTGTGATGATAATCATTATTGTAGTCTATGTAAAAAACTCTCAGGTTTTTACACTTTTTCCAATTTGTTTACAGGGGTGTGTTTTGAGAAAAATGGGGAAAGTTTCATTCCCTCTTTCTCACATAAAAGGTCACACTGCTTTTGAGCAAATAGTCCAATTTTCAGATGAAAAACTAAAATGTTTGAAAGTCTAGGATGGAAATGGACTAAATCAAGATAGGTCTATGCTATCATTTTTGCTTGTTGCTAGCATAGAATTTCCAGATATGTTCTCTCAGCTCTGGTCACTTTCAGGCTGGTTTGTCTTACTAGCATTCCATTCCCTCACTCCATAGTAGACTAATGTTGGCCAGCACTGTAGCACCAAAGCTTGATAAATCCTACTCAGGCTTGTTTTTCATAGTGTTGGAAAATTGGAGCAAGGGATAGAGAATGTGGTTGGATCAGAGACATCTTACAGAATTTGGATGGTAACATATGATTAATAGAAGATTAGAGTTGAAAGAGACCCCAGGACCTTATCCAGTTAAATCATTCCAGCCAGAGCTTTCTCAAGACTTGCCTTAAAAATCTCTAAGGATGGAGATTCCTTCACCTCCCTGGGTAACCCATTCTAGTGCTTTACCAATCTCCTAGGCTAGACTACATTCCTCTTTCGAAAGAGGAATGTAAATGAGGCAAATCAAAAGTGCATATGAAGCACGGATTTAAATACTCGACACTTTATTTGCATATTCGCATCCGAGTGCTTTTTCAAAAAAGGGTTTTTTGAAAGTGAAAGCGCAGTCTAGATGGGGTTCTTTCAGAAAAAAAACCCTTTTTTGAAAGAACCCGTACTCCTGGTTTAAAGACAAATGGTCAGCTTTCATATTGGAGAGAGGTACACAGTGGGGAGTCTGAAAGATCTGTAAAGGGATTTGTGCTGTTCAACTTGTTCATAAATGATCTGGAAAAAGGGGTCAACAGTGAGGCAGAAAAGTTTGAGATGATACAAATTTACTCAATATAGTTAAGTCCAAAAATAATGGTGAAGGAATTACAATGAGATTTCACAAAAGTGCATGCTGGGCGACAAAATGGCAGATTAAATTTTGTGTTGCTAATAGAAAAATAATGCACATTAGAAAAACATAATCCAAACTAGCCATACAAAATTAGCTATTACCACTTAAGAAATAGTCATTATGGAAAGTTCTCCAAAAACATTTGTTCTTCTTTGAGTGATTGCTAGACCTATCAATGACATGAGGCAACAGGAAGTACCAGCAGTGTTGCTCCTTCTAGAATCTCAGCCCCAGCTCGGTTGCAGACAGAGCAACAATTGAATGCATTGCTGCCATTCCCTCTCATTCACAAGATCTAAAAAGACAAGGCTTCACTGATTCTTATAATGTTGGTGTGGCCCTGCTGACACCTCCATTCGAAGACTCATCCATCTTCCCTTTAGTTGGCAAGAAGGAACTGAAGAGGTGGAAGGTTGGTAGCAACCTATATACAGTCTAAGGGGCTCCACAGCTGACCTAACGGGCACTGCTAGTGGAAAAAAACATTCTGATGATCATGCACGCAGTGTGTGCACACCTACTTGGATTGGTAATGTGCAAAACTTCTCAAAGAAAAACAGTTATGAAAGGTAGGTAATTTTTTCAGTGCACAGCAGCAGTCAAAAAAGCGAATAGAATGTTAGGAACTGTTAGGAAAGCGATAGAGAGTATGACAGAAAAGATCATGATGCCATTATGTAAATCCATGGTACGTCCACACCTTGAATGCTATGTGCAGTTTTGGTTGCTCCATGTAAAAATAAGATATAATTGGAAAAAGTTCAGAAGAAGGATAACAAAAATGATTAGGGATCTGGAACGCAGCCCCAGAGCCAGCTGCCCACCCTGCCCCGGCCACCTCTAGCCCTAGGAAAACTGGTGGTGGCTGCCTAGCTGCTCTTGGGGTGGACAGCTTACTCTTGGGCTGCACCACAGCCCAGCTCCAGCACATGGCTAGAGTGGGCTGTGTGGTTGCTGCATAGCTGCTCCCAGTGCAGGTGGGAGAAATTAAGAAGGAGAGATTAAGAAGACTGATACTGTTCTCTTAGAAAAGACATGAAGAGGTGTATTACTGAGATCTGTACAATCATGATTAATGTGAAGAAAGTGAATAAGGAAGTGTTTTTACCCTTCACACAACACAAGAAGCAGAGGTCAGTCAATGGAGTTAATAGGCAGCAAGTTTAAAACAAACAAAAGGAAGTATTGCTTCACACAACAGTCAAACTACGGAAGCCACTGCCATGTGATGTTGTGAAGTGTTGAAGCATAATTGGGTTCAAAAAAGAATGAGAAAAGTTCATAGAGGATAGGTCCATCAATGGCTATTAACCAAGATGGTCAGTGATGCAACCACATGCTTTGGGTGTCCCTAAGCCCTCTGCCAGAAGCTGGGATGATAAGATGGATGGCTCAATAATTGCCCTGTACAGTTTATTCACCATGAAGCACCTGGCGCTAGCCACTGTTGGAGAACAGGATATGAGTATAGATGGACCATTGGGTTGACTTAGAAGCGCCATTGTTAAGTAGGATCAGGGTGTAATGTAGTCTAAAACGTTTATTAAATTTAGAGATGAGGTTTTCAGAAGTGCTCCAGGATGGCCTAACTCTGCTCCCATTAAGATGAGTGGTAAAACTCACCATGTGATAAAACCGTCTAACAAACTCTGTTTAAAGTCATTCTTGGAGAAACAATCATTTTAGAATAGCATTGATGTCAGACATATGACTAACTGATAATCTTAGGTTTATCAGTTAATCCTGTTGACTACACGCATTCCCCCACTTACTGTCTCTGTATGAATGGCAGCAGGGATTGGGAGGGAGGCGGGAGCTGGTTTAAAAGTTGACTCCCCTAGAAGTTGACAAGCACTAGATACACCTGCCCTCTCCTACTCCCACACTGCTGCCTCTGATAGGGAGGCAGGCGCACAGAGGGTGAAAGGGACACTAATGCAGGAGCTAATGGGAGCTAATGCGATCTGGCTTTTGAGCTGCCTCTCTGTGCATGCCGGCTCCACAGACACACCTGCCCTCACTTGCTGCCTCCTGCAGAGGTAGGGTGGGGGGAGGCAGGAAGCCTTAAAAGCCAGTTCCCCTCAGCACTGGCTCCGCAGTGCTACCTGCCCCCTCCCGTGCCATTGCCTCTATCAGAGGCAGCATCTTGCTGGGGATGGAAGGGGGAGGCTGCCACAAAGGAGCCTCTGTCCATGGCAGGCCCAGGCTCACCACAGACAGAGGCTGCTCCAGCATCTAATAGAGCAACCTCTGTCCCTGTCGAGCCTGGGCCTGTCATGGACAGAGGCTGCTCTGCGGCAGCAGCTCTTATCTGTGGGGAAGGTCTAAGCTACCCATGTACAGGGGCTACTGCCGCAGAGCAAACTCTGTCTGCAGGGAGCTCAGACACCCCACAGGCAGGGGCTGCTGCTGCTTCTGTATGACAGGCCGCAGCATGGGGCAGCAGGTGAGCCAGTTTGTGCAGGGAGCTGGCTTTTAATAGAGAGGCAACAGCACCGGGTGGCAAGGGGCTTTCCAGGAGTCAGGCAGGGAGT
Organism: Apalone spinifera; assembly: GCA_030068395.1. NCBI lineage: Eukaryota > Metazoa > Chordata > Testudines > Trionychidae > Apalone > Apalone spinifera. The sequence continues at coordinate 95,790,349 of JANRFK010001234.1, forward strand.
AAGCTAGCTGCCGGCCCCACCCCCGGGGACTATCAAATAGTCGAGTAACTGCTAAAATATAATGTGGCAACATGGCTATTTAATTACATGCTATCTATGCTATTAATAGGTGCCAGTTTTAAAACAAACGAAAGGAAGTTTTTCTTCATACAGTGCATGGTTGGATTATGGAATTCCTTGCCAGAGGAGGGTGTGAAGACCAGAACATTAACAGGGTTCAAGAAAGAACTAGATAAATTCATGGAGGTTGGATCCATCAATGGCTATTAGCCAGGATGGGTAGGAATGATGGATGCCCTTAGCCTCTGTCAGAGGCTGGGAATGGGTGACAAGGGAAAGATTATTTGGTGATTCTCTGTTCTGTTCACCACCTCTGGGGCATCTGCCATTGGACACTGTCAAAAGACAGAATGCTGGGCTAGATGGACCTTTGGTCCCAGTATGGACATTCTTATCCAAACATACCTAATGTATACGTACTGTGTGTGTGTGTGTGTGTGTGTGTGTGTGATTCTTTAATTATGAGACATGTAGCAGTATATAAAATGTAGTTTATATAAAGACAAACAAGATTTTTCTCAACGGAAATTCTGAGAGAAGAATTTGTATTTCCCATGGGAAGTTTTGAAATAATTTGGAATGAAAATTGTGAATTAACATTAAATTAAATTTGATTTAAAATGTAGTATTTTGGATTTCCAAAAACCAAAAGCAAACAAACAAAAAACCCAAAAGAAAATGAGTTTCAATTGAAATAAAAAAATTGTGTTTAATTTCAGTCCAAAATATACTTCAGTCCAAAAGAATACTTTTTCATTTCCATTTTTTCTGTATGGAAATCAGTTTTTTGGTCAGAATTGCCATTTTTCCATATAAACAAAATTTTATTTATAAAACTGTAATTTTTAGCAGAAAGTTTTGTTTATGAAAAATTTTGATTAGCTGATAGAGTATTAGGCGATTCCTGTAAGTATTTTCCTAGTATTTAACTTGTGTTATAGTTTCATTATAAAGATGTATTGAAATGACTGCATTATGCTGCTAATATTTAAAGTAATATACATTCTGAAATAGCAAATGAGTTCTTCGTTAACACAGTATTTACATAGCAATAAAAGGTTTCTTTGTATCACACATAAACACAATAATGTTTATTTAAATATTAACTAGTTTCCTCATCACTTATTATTTACTGATAAAAAAGACATCATTACTGATTTTCTCTAAAATGACAATAGTGGAATTAAATTGCTACATTCATTTGTATTTAATTGCACTTTTGCTTTTAATGTGCTATGGAGGATATTTCTTTCTTCAACTGTTAGTTTTCCACACAACGAGAGAAAATGTAAAGCTATATTAAGGAAATATATTACATGGGCAAGACAAAGTCTCATTAGTGTTATTTATAGCATGCTGAAACCTCATTAGTAGAAGGTATGCTGGATTCAAAAATGCATTACTGGGAATGCTTTTTTCCCTTGAAAGAAATAGCTTTTATTGTGTTTTTTTAATCACATCCATAGTGGTCACTGGACATGTTGGTATCTTAAAGTATAAAATAAATTAAGATAGAGCAAAAAAGGGTAATTAATTAATCTACTAGCAAATATAACCTCATTATACATGGAGAATAGCCCACACATGGTCACAAGGAATTTCTGTTTACTATTCACCTTAGTCTCAACTAACCATTAATTTTTAACTTCTTTCGCCGGAGGTAAAGAACGATATATTTCAGCATAGTAGTTTGCATCTTAAACAGTAATAATGTGCTTTTAGTGCATTTCAGATCTGGGATGAGTGAAACTTGAGGTGTAGAGTCACAAATAGCCCAATTTAGGAAGTAGTATTTGTTCTAATGAGAGCTATATATCCAGTCCAGCATAAATGTTGTTTGGTAGGCATGCAAGGAAACCATTATTTGCAAGTAAATGGGAACAAAAGGAGAGTCCCTGAATTGTCAGTTTCAAACAGGAAGGTCATTGTTATGCGGGTAATATTCTTTACCAGAGGTGTGTTACTGCTATTACTTATCACTGGCTAGAGCCAGCACTCCTTATGTTAGAAATGAAATCCCGCTTTTCTTCCAAACCTTGATCCCTGATGCCATTGGTGCAAAACAGATGTGAATAGTTAGTTCTCCCCTTCATTTTGTTCCCAGCTGCAGTTGGTCACTGTCAACTCTGTTCCACAGCTGACAAACTCTTTTACATTGGTGCTTCATGAGGCTGCCTCTTGACAGCAATATTACCTCGTAGCCAAGCACATTGTTTTGACTTATTATGTCATACCCACTTTATACTAACAGACACACAGCCACTTTGATGGTGTATGTATCCATTAGACTTCTACATGAAATTTTGCATTAAAATGTGAGTTCCTGCAAGGCCCTTTAATTAAAAAAAATCTATTCTTATAATGATAGGTTTTAAAAAAAAAAAAAGCTGTTCCAGATGTGACTTCATGGCTGCAGCTGTTACATTTATGGATGGAGTGCTCTGTGGTTTGGAATGGGAGGCTGGGAGTCAGAATGTATGGTAACAGCTGGTCAAGGCTAGGTCAGCTCAGCAAACCCTAAAATGCTTTGTAGCTCTTCTCCATTTATGTTCTTAACCCATGATTTCCAACCAGTGATTGTTTAATTATTTGAAAATGATTTGAGATGATCAGATTAAAGGTGCAATAAAGATGCAACATATTTTATTATTGTAGTCATCATTATAAAAACACCAAATTTATGACTTAATGAATATGTAGTTACAGTGGTGGTTCTATGAGCCAAATCCTTTCCCCAAGGCACTTAAAATAAGTGGGTTTTGAGCTGCAGAGGTACAGGGTCACCAACAGGTAGGGTTGCCCCAGGGCATGTTGATTTAAAAGACTGTAGCAGCAGCAGCCAGAGTCCTGGACCCTTTAAATCACCACTTGAGCCCTGTGATTGGCTGGGGGAGCTTAGCCTGTAGCCCTGCTCCTTTTGCCCAAGGCCTTGCCCCATCCAGGGAGCCTGGAGCTGAGCCCCCTCACATTGCTCAGGGCCTGGCAAAGTCTGTTACCAGCCCTGCAGACATGTAAAAATCAGGTAGATGAGAAAGCAATCTGACCCAGTAAGGTCTCAGGGATGCAATAGTGTCTGCTGCTATGCCTCCCTTCCGTGCTCCTTAGGGACCCAAGTTTATTTCCCAGTGGATGAAAATTATTATTATTACTATAATTTATATTAGGGGTAGCCTCATCAGAAACCAGGGCCCCTTTCTGCTAGAAATTGTACAGATGTAGACTAATGGATGATTCTTGTCCCAAGAGCTAAATGGGCAAGCCCTGTGCACAGTGTGATTGTGTTGCCAACCCTTCTGATTTCTCTGTGAGTCTCCTAGAATCAGGATTGATCTCCTGGAGGTTCCTGTAGCCAAAGCGGGAGATTGGCTGCTAAAAGTCCAGCAGCACAGTAGACCTAAGGCAGACTTGCTGCCTGTCCTGGCCTTGCACTGCTCCTGGAGGCAGCTGGCACAGCTCCTATAGGCTGGGGAGAGGGGAATTCAGGGGGTCCCCACACATGCTACCCCTGCCCCGACTGATGACTCCACAGCTCCCATTGGCTGGAAACTGTAGCCAATGGGAATTGTGTGTGTGGTGCCTTAGGCAGGAACAGCATTTTGGA
>JANRFK010001234.1:95800918-95837496 GCA_030068395.1 Apalone spinifera
GATGTGGGTGGGCTAATGCCCGCCCACCTCCTGGACACCAAATAGTCTGTCACACACCTTATAGATTAACCGAAGTGTTGGAGCTTTCGTGGGCAAAGCTGACAAAGTGGGTCTTTGCCCATGAAAGCTTATGCTCCAACACGTCGGTTAGTGCCGCAGGACTCCTCACCGCCTTTGTAATGTTTTGGATAAACATTTTCCTAAGTGCCTATGTGATTTAGGAACCTAACCCACATTATGGGAGTGATTTAGGATCCTAGATCACTTAGATGTTTTCTGAAAAAATTACCCTACATGTTTCATTATTTTGATCTTGGGCCATATTGTAGATCTGTCAGCTGCATTTCCCCATCTCTTTATAAGTGAATTACAGGGATCTTTTGAGCTGTGATTCCATGCCTTGTGAAGAACAAAAGAAGGGAGGATTGTTGTTGTTGTTATATTGTTGTTGTTAATTGCACCAGCAATTAGCTTGGAATTGTACAGGATACAAATAGGAATCATTCCATGTCCCCTGGAGCTTGCTATGTAGGAACCAAAATACACAAGAAAAGGTGCATTGGGACAACACCTGAAGGAGACTGTACATTTAAAGCTTTGTTTCTAGGATCTTGTGCTCTTCTTTTCTGATGCAGAGGTTTAGAAGGCATACAATTTAGCTTGCGGGCATGGCAACAAAATGGAATCTATTGGAGGTATTTAAATGAGTAGCTCGATACCCTGGCCATGAACAGCTATTCTGTGTGTTTTGGGGTAATATGAAACAAGATACAAAGTCAGGCAATGTCAGAGCAAATGAAGGGGTTGCTGTAACTGACACAACTGGCAGAGCAAAGGGGGTCAGAAGGAGCATGTAAAGAGTTTATGGGCTGTATCTTGGGTTGTGTCCAGTATGTCCATCACAGCTTGTGCGTGGGTAGAGTGGGTGGAAAAGGTGTTTTGTTTTGTTTTAACACAGCTTTGGTTTTCCCCAATATCCCGTTCAACATTCTGGAGAAGTTTGCCTACTATGATACACAGCATAAAGTAGAATAGGTTCAGAGCTTTTGTATTGTAAACCAGCTGCTAATATACTCAACGGGCCTTTATAGCAACTGAGATCATTGGGATGCAGGGATATCTCCTCTTCTGCCTATCACAAACCTTGCATTGGTAGATGTGAGAGATGATGGCATAAGCAGCTGATACAACATCTCTAAACAGAGGGTTTTCCTAGACAAGGTCAGTCCTTTACTGGCCATATTTGATATGTTTAAAGCCACTATTCACCACTCCTGTTTGGCCATACAGAGTCTGAAAATCCAGCAACAGCATCTCTTTCACAATTTTTATAACTGTTTTGAAAAATCAAACTCTGACTATGAGAATTCAGTGGTTAGCTGCAAAAATTATATTCCTTGCTTAAGTGTGTGTATTTCTCACATTGTTTCTTTACACTCCTGCCAGTATGTGGTATCACGATAACAAATTGTGGAGATATTTAAAAAAATCGAAACTTTTACTGCATGTTTATGGCCTATGTCAGTTTTTGGAATGGAACTTGGAAGCATCCCGTTTACCGTGTATTGATAAATCTGTTTTCACACTGGTATTTTTCTCCCTTGTGGCAGTTGAATTGCTACTAAAGCCTTTTAGACTCTGAGCAGTAATATCTAGAGATGTTTTGTCTAGAGCAATGTAAAATCAAGTATATTGTATGAACTGCAAGCAAGATATATATGAGTAGAATGCTGGTTTATGGAGAATGATGTATGGAACTTCTTTAACTGTGTAGAGTTAGATTTGATTCTTAGCAAATAAGTGACAGATTCTTATGTAGGGAAAAATTGAAGTTTTCATCTCTATATTGGTTTTTATTATGTTTTCTTTGCCTCCAGCTCTAACATGTCAAAGTAATTCAGACACTATGGATGAAAAACATAGCTTGATTTCCATCAATAAATGTCTTCATATTTCTGCAGTTCATATACAATTTGTGCTGTTTCATATTATAAAAAAGACAAGCCAAACTCATGAAATAATTAATTGAAGTCCAGCATAACTTCCGTTTGAAACATTGCAAATATTTAAAATTATAACTAAGCCTTTCCTACCAGATATCTTGCCTTAGATTTAGAATTATGCTCTTTGCTCAGGAAAGATATGTCAGCATGCTGGTTTGCATCTGTTTTTGCCGTATTCAGTGTGAGGCAAGAATTCCTTTTATTTTTCATATCCCTCCTAAATCAGACCATCTGCTGCCTAGATCCTATCTTTTGCAAACTACAGCACTCTTAAGACTGAGCTTGTTTTGTGTTGATTTTATTGGTATGTTTTGTTCTCACCAGACACTGAATCATATGATTTGTTATTTGCATTGGCAAGTAGCCTGTTGTTATCACACAAATATATTCAAAACAGTCTTTTGTTATTGGTTACTATACTATACCATGCTGGACATTGCTGGGTTCATAACAATGAAGATGGGGAGGGAGAGGGCAGTGTTCTTACAAGTGTGTTGAAACCACCATTAAACGGTGTCTTCAGTTTTTATTAATGTCAAATTTATTAATCCCCAAGAACAAGAAGGAATTTGATAAATGTTCTCTTAAAGAAAAGTTGCTTTCCACCTCTTTTGTTGTTTGCCTGCTATGTCTCTTTGTGTCTGTGAAAGCATCTGAATACTTCCTGTGTCCATATTGGTTTACCTCATGCTCTCCTGATCTAAAAATAAAATATCCATATGTGTAATAGAATCTGGTATTCACGTTTACTCTTGTTATGTAACATGAGTTCTAAAGTCAAACTGAGGGCTACAAGGAATATTGCTTTATAGTCTACATAAAAATCTTTGGATTACTTTAGCAACATTAAAAGAAATTCTGAGCTGAAGAGTGGAGATGTACATTAGATGAATGATGTATGTGTAGGTCTGTCCTGAATGTAAAATGTCAGATGCAGGTTTGTATTAGGACTGTTGTCAGCTTGTGTAAGGTTCAAAGGTAAGAAATTGTGAAAACAAATATTTGTACAACTGAAAAGCATTAGAAATATTTCCACAACCTTAAAAAAAATCAGGGGAAGCGGTGTTTGTATTTAAACCTCTTTGCACGGAGTTTGCACTCCATACTTTACAGCACTGTGGCAGTCTGTAAGAATCCTAAAGCAAAAATGGTGAACAAAAATGAAATCAACCTGTCTATTTTCATTGTCCCTGTAGAGTGCAATAAAAAGAGTAAATGAATTCTGTGAATGGTAAAAGTAAACAGGATTTTTAAAAGTATTTCAGTTTTAATTCATCGCAAATGTTGTTTAATACTTGGATGTTTGTTTCTTTATATGTGCACTCGTGTGTGTGTGTGTGTGTGTGTGTGTACGTACGTACGTACACACACACACACACACACACACACACACACACACACACACATGACTCTATCCCTTTAACTATAATAAGCAGGCATGAAAGCTAAATTAGGCTTTGGCTTGTTTTGGGTTGAATAGGTCAGATCACCTGTCATTTCATTTTCACCTACTATCAGTTGAAATCTGCTTAGATTTTCTAAGTGTGATGAGTTTGGTGATCTCAGCCAGTGAATAAAAAGAATAGTAGAAAACCAGTGCTAAAAAAATTTTCAGTGTGGCACAAATGTCAGCCTCTGCTCTGGGGAGTTAGTATGTAGGCTGAGGGATACTCCTGCTAGGTCAAGAAGTGAGGGAAAATGTCATAAAGTCTTGAGAACACATCTGCTGCACAGAGTCTGTGTGACAGGCATCTTCAGGCACAATGTAGAAAGAGAAGGCTCAAGTGACTTTTATTGATATGTTTTAGATAGGGACTAATTTTTCTGCTCTTGTGTAGAAATGCATGTACTGTATCCTGCAATATCCATTTCTGCACTGCTGAATCTGGTTCCTGAAATGGCTCAGCAGCCACTATGGTAATAAGCCCATTTCTATCAAAATGGCCCATATTATTATTCATGTTTATTGGCTACTTTTCAAACAGATGCATGGAAATACATACATATTTTTTAAAATGGACTGCAAAGCTGGTTGTGTAGTCTGTGCTTGAATCCACTCCACTGATATAATCTTAATTACAATGACACAAATGAGCAATGGTATAGTATATGAAATAATATTTGGGAGGTAGGTGTGAAAATATTTTCATTATTTCATCAAACCTAATATATTTGACATCTAATTAGGGCTATTTTACCAAATCTTTTTATATATATATATATATATAAAATAGTATTGTGATATATATATAAAATAGTATTGTGAGCTCCCTGGCTGCAAGTTTGCATTCACAGGAGCAGGTGGCACATGTCAGAGCATAGTCACACTTTCCAAATCTTTTCACATGTGGGTTCTTTATGTCCAACCCCCCCCCATTCTGTAGTGTGACATTTTCTTCATGACAGTTGGCCTCTAAACTGCACTTGCTGCTGCCTTGGTAAAGGCATACAAAGATAATGTAACAGCCAGCGGCCAATCGAGTTTGTGCAAGCTACATCAGCTATGGATGAAACATCCACAAGAGAAAACAAGGACTTAGAAGAAGACTGGATAAAAGGGCTGAAACGGGAAGCTAGCTGGCAGGTTAGTGATACAAAGACAGATGCTTTGGAAGTGCATTAAATCTTAGTACTAAAAATCTTTAAACTTTTTTAGCCTAAGTAGAGGGGAAACATGCACATTGATTTGTAGCATAGCAGTATCTGAAGACATATTCATGTGAGATATGTGATCATTATGTTTTCATTTTCTTGGAAAGAATAGTTATAGGATTCCAAATTAAATTTATTTCAATTTACAGAACAAGTAATAGGGTTTTATAAATCTACAAACATTACTACATTTGTACTTGCTTAATAAAGGTCCTTACATTAACAAGTTGCAGGTGTCTGCTATAATATCAAAAGAAATGTGTGCATTTTGTCTGTGTAAAGGCTAGTTTATTCCATTCTAAAATTATAATACAATACCTGTCATCCTATGATTTCATGGTGTCATAATAACTTGTTATGGGGATTGTTCTAGACTTTGTTAATGAGGTGACCATTGTTTTTAATGCATACTGCATTTTTTCCTTATTGTACTCACAATAGGTGTGCATGCTATTCAGCTCAAAGGCAGCCAGTTTTCATTAGTGTGCAAAGCAATAATATTTATATTATGCAGTACCTCTTTCAAATTTGCAGAATTTCATACCTTCTCAGCCCCACTGAGTGGCTTTGATTGCTCTTTATGTTGCATCCTATACATAATCTATGCACTTTTTCTGCTCTATTGCATTTTAATTAGTTAATCAACAATAATCAAGAGATGTATTCTGAAGCTGATTCTTCTTTCTTTTGCTGCTACCTACAAAGGGTGTGTGGGTGTGGTTGGTTTGTCCTGTAATACCATTATAAAGAGAAATTCAGTTAAGGTGCTGATTTGATCTATTTCTAGCATTTGAAGTTGCATAAGAGTTCAGGGTTGGTGCAGACTACTGTAGCCTTCATGTCAAAAAGCATTTTTTCTACTGTGAAAAGAAAAATGTGTTTAATTTGACACCTTCCCTATAACGTCATGTTAGAGAAGGGAGCAGAATTCCCTATTCTGAGAGGTCCTGATACTGATTTTTATGTCAACTGCCTGCACAAGTAGTGAAATGCTACTCTCCTAATACAAAATCAGGATCTTCTCAATTAAAGGCCAAATGTTTCACTCCCATCTGTACCCAGGGAAGAAAATGTGCACTAAGTTGTGTGAACTAGGCCCAGAATTTGCAAAGGGGTTGAGAAGTATCTATGTAGCATTATTTATCTACTTGTTTCAGTAGCCACAGACTGGAAGAGATTCCTCCTCTGAAGAGCTCACAGTCTAAATTAGCACAGAATGCAATGAGTGAACTAGTCATAGTAGTGATGTCAACGTGTAGACGACTACACGATTAACTGATAAGCCTGGGTTTATCAGTTAATCCTGTCGACTACACGCATTCTTTGGCCCCCTTTGATAGAGCGGCAGGAGCACGACGGATGAGGGGGCAGGCAGGAGTCAATATGACTGGGTAGCCGGCTTTTAAGCCGGCTCTCTCCCCATGCGTGCCGGCTCTGCAGACCCGCCTGCCCCCCGCTTGCTGCCTTCTGCAAAGGTGGGGGGCAGGCAGCAGCTGGTGCTATAGCTCCCCTCCCGCCCCCCCGCTGCTGTCTGTCAGCAGGGGTCCGAGCTCTTCATGAGCAGAAGCTGTTCCACCATCCATGCAGCAGTGTCAGTAGCGAGGAGCTTTGACCCTCTGTGGACAGGGGCTCCTACCACCCCATGCTCCTGCTTCTGACAGTTTTTAAACTGGCTCCCGCCTGCCACCCGTGCTGCTACCTCTTATACAGAGGCAGCAGCATGGGGTGCCAAGGGGCTCCCTGGGAGTAGGGCCAGGAGCACACTGGCTGCTGGTGCTACCTCCGGGGACTATTGAATAGTCGTGTAATCACTAACATTTGATTCAGTTGCACGACTATTCAGATACATGATATCTAACATCCCTAGTACATAGGTATCGTGGAGGAAGCCAGGTTGAGAGTGATGGTGATAGGGTCATGGGGGTATTCAGCATGTCGGTGTGCACAGCTAGATGGATTGAATCATGCCTCCCTTTCTTGCTGTGATGATCTAGTTTATGATATTTCCAAGTACATCGGTTTCTATCGGTTCTGGGTCCAGAATAAGGAAGTTGTTTTTCCAGACAATGAAACTCATTGGCTTTCCCGTAGCAAAGGGCTTGGGAGTTACTCGTACTCAGAGGAGAATTAATTTTTGGTCTTCCATATGTGCCTCTTTTGGGGGGTGAGGAGGCACTACACTAGTGTAGAACATTGGCCAAACCCAGCACTACCTTTGCTGCTAATAAGCAAGGATGGTGGACAGGGAACATCTCCGACCCTCCACCCAGATGCTTGAGATGCAAAAGGATGGGATCAAGAAATCCTTAAGTGCCACAGCCTGAGGATACTCTCCTCCCTCTCCATGCATCTGATTACTCCTGCTACAGCTTCACAGTTGTGAACATTCTATATTTCTATATACCCATTCACATATTTCTGCAGAAAAGGGGATGGTACAGTCTGAGATGTTTTGCCATGGATTTGGCTGTCTTTTACATTTCTGTGCCATTTTCAAACATTTCTGCGGGAATGGGGTGAAGACAAATTTCATTGAAATTGTAAATAATTCTGGGTTTTTTTGTTTTTCTCTGAAAGACTCCTGGAATTAGAATTAGAACAGAATTAGAATGAACGCTGCAGAACTGGAACTCCTCTCCAGTGGTATGTACTAAAGAGCACCTAGGTCATGGGGCATGTTTCTTTCTTTTAAATGGGCCAAGATATTTTAAAACAGGAGCCTTCAAGCTGGGCTCCTAAATTCATATTTTGGCTCCTAAATAAGTGTTTTGGGCAGCCTGAGGAATTAGTATATCTGAAAATCAGGCTATTTATTTAGGACTCATCCTACTGTGAAACTAAGATCTGTGCAATAATCAAATACACATTAATAAACATCCAGAAGAAGAGGAGATGTACAGTCTTGTTTTCCAACTAACAGAGTTTGGAAAATGACATGTAAATTGTGGGTACACTACACTGCAATGTAAGCCCAGGGTCAGACTCAGACTTGAATTGAATGCTTCTATCTACATACATATCTTTCAGAGTTAGGCTTGGACCCAGGGTCATAGGTCCCTGTGGGATAGAAAATTCAAGCCCAAGTTAAGCCAGGACCCAGGGTTTAAGTACTAATGCTTTGTAATGCAGACTCTGCCCCTTCAGGCTCAGGTTTTCGGAGTCTGCCAATTTCCTTTTATCTCTCCCTCTATCCCAAGAATTGCCAGTCAACTTCAGGGACACAGAAGCAGCCCCTCTTGAAGTGCCACAGCTTGGCTAGTCAGCATTTTACCCTTTCCATTATTTTCTGACTCTGAGCTGCATACAAACCTTCAGAGAACCCTCTGTCTTTGCAATGGGGACTAGCAAAAGTCTTTTGCAAAGCATGCTTCTTCATGGTCACTGGAGCACAGCCAGATACTGGTGAAACTGTAGTGCAAAGCCAACAAAATGTGGACTTTAGTGACAGCCCCAGGAATGACAACACATGCCAGCAAGTCGTGAAGAAAGTGACAGACTAGCGATCAAGGCAGGGAGCTGATTAAGTAGCTCAAAACAGAGTACAGGAAAGCCAGTGACTAGAACTGCAACTCAAGCAAGTCACTGACAACATTCTAATTGTATGAGGAATTTGACCAAGCGCTAGGTACTGTGGCGGGGATGGCCACTTGCTGGCTGTGGAATCCAACATGGGGATGAAAGGATCCAGCAGTGGGCGCTGAGTGATGCCAGCAAAGTGACTCTGTTGCTGAAAATGGTCCCAAAGAAGGCTTTTCCCATAGGAGGAGCAACAGCAGCAGCACATGCTGGGACGGTACTCAGAGGAACTTTTTAAAGTTGTTCACTTCCTCCCCCAAGGAGCAGCCTGCCGTGGAGATTGCAGGAGACGAGAAAGGGACAGAAGCCACCTGAGAACCTGGTAAGTTTCTATCTTCAGTTTACTGTTTAATAATATAGGAATGAGTGGAATTTCCATTTAACAGACTAATGCAAAGGTCATTAGAAACTAAGCTAGTAGTGTATTGTATGCCAACACCCTGGCCTCCTGCACCATGTGGATTTCAAAATGGTGATTGGGAAATGCAAACTGTCAAAATGCCTTGAAAGTGAATTTTTACTGGAAAAGGGCAGATTTTTGCTAGGGCATTCCTGTGCCGGACATGGCCATGACTGTCTATACACCATTCTATACCTGTTCAGTGGTGCACTGAACATCATGTAAACAGCAAACAATCGGGAGGGGTGGGGGAGTGCTCCATTTACAAATATAGTTCTTATGTGACAAAATCATTTGTCCCAAATATGATGGAGGTATGAAATGTTGTCCAGAAATGTGCCAGAATGGAGGGGGAGATGAGGGAGGGAAGGGAAGAGGAAGAGGATTGTGGAGTTCTCTTGTTGGCATGTTGTCATAACAGTCTAGGCTATGCTGAAGCACATCAAGCATCCAGAATTCTGACCCAGTCCCAGGTGCTGATAGCCTCAACCTTTTCCTGTAGCAGGAAATCCAAATAGATAGTCCAGTTCTGGGAAACCTGGAGGGTGACTAGCCTATATCACTTGCAAATGTGCTATTCAGTCACAATACATTTGAATACATTGGTTGCACACACTGCTGATTTCCCAGCAGCAGCTTGGGATAACATCTCCTTTTGCCAAATGAGCACCACAAAAATTATGTCCTCAAAAATGTGAAAGTCTTAAAATGATAGAAAAACCTTTTGTAGTATGAAAACCAATTATCTCCTGTAATTTTCTTTTGCTAAAACTAATGTGGGGGTGTCTGAACCATCCCTGCTAGGGTCTGAACCATCCCTCTTATAACATATCATTCTGTTAGGAAAAAAGTTTCCTTTTATGGCTTTGGAATTCAAGATGGACTTTCAGTGCTCTAGCACTGAGCTAGTTGAGATAACCTGCTGTATCTTGTCCTGTTCCAGGCCTCTCAACCTCTGTGGGCTGCAGCACCTCCACTGCTTGCCCACACTGCAGAAGAAGTTGGGATCACAAACCTTCATGGACTACTCCAAGAGGAACGCTTCCATGCTGTACTTATGGCTAAAGTTCTGGAGAGGGCCAGCAAGCAGGTCCAATGCCAAAGAAGAATGGCTCAGGCTACCTCAGCTCGAGGACAAGGTTTCTGCATGGGAACAGGCATTTGCTTTGCCATTCCTGGTGGCCAAGGAAGAAGGATAGAGCTCAGCAAAATCAGCTGTTTGAGCAGTTGCTATCACTAATGGCCCCAAGAATATCAACTGCAGCTGCATCACCCACACCACACACTGAATCCTCTATGCAGTACCCAGTCATGTATTTCAACAATAGCTTGGGAAACTCCATGTCTGGGTGATCCATGCAATTGGACCCCTTGAGTGGTGGGGCAGGGCAACTATCCCCATGTAGCCCTCACCTCTCCTGACGATGCCTCCGTTCCCATTCCCCAGCACCAAGTGTGCAGCAAATGTTCAAAGAAGGGTAAGAAAATCATTGGGCCAGTGGACATGCAGCAGTATGTGGTTTATATCTTGTACATTTTTTCATGATTTAAATTTGTTCATGCACTCTTGGTTTTTGTGTTACTGGTGTTCTCTTGTTGTAATAGCAGCTGGCCAGTCTGACCATGGGTGAATGTTGTCCTTTTGTGATGCATGTTTATAAATAAAAATATTTACTTTATAATGGAAGTTTATTTCTATTACTGCATCAAACCAGACAACGTGTGTTTAAAATAACAAAGGCAAGCACATGATTAGAGACAACTGGGAATTAGTATATGAACATGGTTCCTCAGTGATGGGCAACCAGGAATGGTGGGTGGGCCACATGAGTGGCCATCCTTCAGCTCTGTGGACCGCAGCAGCCCATGGCCCACTGGGGTTCCACCTGTGGTCTGTGGACCTCCTGTCTGTCTCCATCCCCCATGTGCACTTCCTACTCCTCTCCCTTGCCCTCAGCACTTTCGGAATCACCTAATTCATGCTCTGTCCTCATTCCTCCCCCTCCTTCCCAGAACTGGAATGTCATGAATCAGCTGTTCACGGCTGTTCAAGCTCAGGGAGGAGGGTGGTGACAGAACATGAATCAGGTGATTCATGGCACGGTGAAAGTGCTAGGAGAGAGGAGGAGGAGTAGGAAGTGTAAGACTCTAGTGCCCCAAAGAGCCAGAGATGCATGGGGGAGGGAGGCAGAGGTGTCCCATCAGTGATACAGATACCTACATCAGTTCATTCTTACTGTGAATCAACTCTTCAATTGTTAAGTTGTCTGATCATTGATAAATCCATTGTGTGGCAATCAACTTCTGCCAATCATGGAATCCCCTCCTGCCACAAGCAATCAGCCCCTTCCTCACCACCCCTACCAGGCACATACATAAAGGTACTATTTCCTCTCTGCCACTGAAGTCCATAAAGTGGGAGCACATGGCATCCCTGACTGTCACTCAGCTGCATCCAGCTCTCTAATGCAGTTCTGTAAGAAGTCCATCTTTTGGCAGAGTGAACTGGATCAGCTTTTCAACTCTAGCATAAGTCCATTCAGGAGTAAAAGGCTTCGCTTGGGCTTCACAAAGATTGTGAAGAGCACCAATCTAGAGTGAGGTGGACAGCATTGATAACACTGAAATCCAAATGCATCTGTAGACATCTCCCATGGGAATTCAGTCTGCCAAAAACCCATTCCACAACCATTCTAAACCTGCTAAGAGAGTAACAATCATTTTTGCCAGGGCCTCTGAGATCAGAGTGTAATTTCATAAGTCAAAGCAAAAAGGGGCATGCAGGGTCACATAGAATAACAATGGGGACAGTAACTCCATTTACAACAATGTCACTTGATGCAGATAATGTCTCAACATGTCCATGAATGTAAACTCCTGATCAGTGAAAACTCTTGGCATCATGAATATTTCAAGTGCAACCCAGGCGGACATTCAGAAATTGACCTCTGTGGCACAGGTCCCATAGTGTCTCAAGTGTGGTTTGAAACCTCAGTAGCCCCAAGTCAGCAATTACTGAAATAATTACACATGCTTGCCTCAGAAGTATCTGCCATCACTTTACCCCAGTCAGCTTTCCAACACCAAGCTGGTTGGCAATGGACATATAGCAGTTTTGGTCGCACTGCTGGTAATCCCAGATCTAGAGGATGTGATCCCATGGGTCTTTGTTTGTGGCACTTCATCAGAAATACCAGTCTGTGTAGAGGGCACTAGTGGCTACAATTAATGTTATGAGCAGCATTAGCCAGTTTGTCTACCATGTCTGTGTCGTCTTCTTCCTGCACCATCGTAAGCTCTGTCAGGTGCCTTCAGGGGATTAGAAAATGACTCTGAAATATCCACCAACATGTCACAGAAGCTCTGTCTGTTCCCTGACCCAGACGTGAAAGTTCAGCAAGAGAAGTCATTCTAAAGATGCCTCCTCCATATTGCTGGCTCCTGTTTCCAGCCTTTCCCCTGCCAGAGCCAGCTCCAGTTCTGGCTCAATCATGGCTGAATCAAACCATGGCCTCTGTTTCTGGGCGCACACAACCAATATAGCTGCTCAGTGGGATGTGTTGGCAGGTTATTCAACTTCCTATAATGTGCAGGATGCATGGGGTTGAATTTTCTCACAATGCATCATCAAAGGGCTAGAGCAGCCACATTTTGGGAGGGTACTAGAGAGTCTGTAATATGATTAGCTTGATGCAGGTCTCTGTGCTGTGAAGTGGCTACCACAGCTTGAGGTTCAAGTCCAGGTTAGAAATTCTTAACCTCAGATCAACAATCAGAATAGATGTTCCAGCACTCACTCATTAACCCAGGGTTAGCTGACTCAGATTCCACTAACCTTCTGTTTATGTTGCTGTCTGTGTAGACTACTAAAGAGACACATTTTTCTATGAAATGTGCTAAAATTATAATTCTCTCCCTATCACTTAACTTTTTAAATGGCTTGTCCCACATCATTCCCATATACAGTAGACTGCTCTGTAATAGTGTCTGCAACACCATCTATTTTTGATATTCCATAAGGAAAGATGAGCCTTCTTGCTGATGTTATACAGTTATTCAGAGCAAGTTTCCAAAACCCTGTGTAATCCCTTTCCTGATGTTCCCTGGGATCCAATTTACCTACATTATAGTTGTCATGAAACTGGCTCAATTTAACCATAGGCTACTGCAGTGAGTAGTGTTGTGTAGGGAGAGTGAAGGTAGAAATAATTACAAAAGATGTGGATGCTAACATTAAAAAAAAAACACTAAAAAAAGAAGCTAGACCCTGACTATTTAAATAGACAAATGGATTTTACTTCACATTTATATACCTAGGGCCAATTTCTTCCCTCGGGGATACTGACATTGTTCCAGCTGATTTAAATGGGAGTTTTGTCTGCATAAATAAGAGGAAAGTTTAGTCCAAAATGTCCTGAGAAATGAAAAATACTCCTGTGACAGCTACTTGTCAGAGCAGTGAATCCCTTTGCTGACACGTTGAGATCTCAAAACCACAGTTTTCTACCTAATTCATGGCTCAATTAAACAATGGCCTCTGTCTCAAGTCTACTTTAAGCTTTCGCTTTGGTATGCTGAGTTATTATATAGCAGGAAAGAAATGTCTTTATTGGGCAAGGGAAGGATACAGTGGAAAAAAAAACATTAAAGTCATTCTTTAATCAGTTGGGATACTTCACCAAGATCAGCACACAGTTGATTAAAAATAGGCATTTTGTCAGACCCTTCAACAGTTTGATGATCACTTCCTGACAGGATAATATGAACAGACATTCCCTGCCACTTCCATTTAAATTTTTATTCTGTTCAATATTTGTGGAGAATGGGAAGAGTTTGGCTGAAATGAGATCTTATATAGCTTCAGAAAATATAAAATACAAAGAGTGAAAGACTCCTGTTCCTTCCCTAATGTCATGACATTAAGTGCTGTTTGAAAACAGTTATCAGTCTATTGTGTGTATATGTGTGTTTTGTACAATGCAAAAAACAAAGGAGGTTTGGAAAAGGAGTTATGGGAATCACTTGGCTAAAGTAATGTATAAATTCTCATGTTAATTCCTCTTCTGTGGTCTGGAGTAATCTATCCTAAAGCTTTTAAAATTTTCCATTCTTAAAATAATAAGTATTTACCCTGAAGAAATCCTTCTATCACGTGTAGTAAGAGAATCAGAAATGTTAAGCCACTAAATTTTGTTTCCCTTAAGGAAATGAATGCCATTTTTCTGAAGGCACTGAGTGTGGGGGGGAGGGGACCCAAAACCCGCACACACTTTTTTCTTCTTGTTTCATATTTGTTAGTGCTGATCATAGTGCTATAAGCACTGTTTTCTTGCCTTGCTGGTAGTCCAGAAGGGCTATTACAGAGCAAGTGATATACCAATGCATACAGGCAAACATGCAACTATCTGAAGAAAACTTTGTGTCTCTCCCCACCCACCACACTCACTGGATTCTCTTGCACAAGCCACCCAATCTGATAAAAAAAACACCCACTTATTTATCCTGTCACATGTTCATTTTTTCCGATTAAGTTTTTCTAGTTTGCCATGTAGTTTAATTATTCTTAATAAAGTGCAATGACTCCAGCAGCCTTTCTATTAGTTAGAGATCCAGATGAGAACTACAAACATCTGAAAACAGATAGAATGGAAATGCTTAATTTTAGCGGTGGCTGCTGATCTTACTGTATTTTATTTCTTTAATTACTCTTATAGTATCAAAGGAAATTCCATTATACATAAATATGAAATATCATGTGAAAAAGACGGCCTATTAATAGAGAAAAGGCAGCTAATGAATGCCAGTAAAGTTATATTTTAGGGTTATTAGACTCCAGAGCTGGTGTTCTGTCATCTATGAGATTAACCATGTACATTTTGACCTTTACTCAACCCATCATATTAGATGGTGCATATTTGGACACATTATATTTTGAAGGAAGGAACATGTTATGCCCCCTTCAGAGTGCTGTCAATACATAGTTCATTACTAGCCACCAGGGCATGATTGAGGCTAAAACCCCATCCCTAGAGAAACAAAATGATTCCCCTTATTTCCATTAATTCTAGAGGTATGTTCTCTCTCCTTGATGCTCCTCATGAGCATTAAATGAGGGTTTTTCTTTGAGTGATTGCACATGTTCATTCCACCATAGCTGTGTTCATCTTGTGCACAATTCTCAGAAATTCTTCCCATGCAGGTATAAAGGACACCACTGCCCCCAGAGCTCCCTTAGTTTCTTCTTACCACCAGTGCCAGTTGTTGGAGCTGTGATCTTTGTATTTCAAAAAATGATCCTTCATCTTCTTGTGTGCATAGTTCTTGTAAGGTAGGATACTGTTTCTTGTATATACTTATGCCAGAATAATGTTAATCCAGTTATTTGTGTCGACCACTCTCCAGTACTGCACTTATGTTGTGCTCTACTGGCTTTAAGACCTTTTATACTTGTGACAAGCCAATACCAATGAGTGACCCCAGCTGCTTGAAATGCCCCAGGGAAGTCCATGCAGGTGTTAAATGCCTCATTTGTAGAGGTTTCAAGTCCCATTCAAAAAAGGTTCTTTACTTGACAGCATGGATGCTACATGGCAACCTTCCTTGGAATGTCTTTGCTCTAATGGAGTACAATACATTCTCCTTAACAGCAGAAACCCTTCAGCCAGGCCTACTTAAAGAAATTCTCTATATGGCATGTACATCCTCACAGCTGAGGCTTCAGTTCTTCATATCTAAGTTGATCTCCTGTACCTGAAACAACAAGGGCTTGCTGGCACTTCCATCAACATTCTCCTGGCAGCTATCCTAGCTTTCCACTATCCAGTAGATAACAGATCAGGTTTTTCTTAACTCAACATGTATGAGATTTCTAACAGGTGTAGACCAATTATATGCACATGTTCACAGTTCAGTTTCATGGTGTGGTTTAAATTTGGTTCTAAAAGAATATGGGTCCCCTCCTTGAACCACTGGTGTCTTGTTGCCTGTTACATCTGTCTAAGTGGCTTTCTTAGTCATGATTGTAACCTTGTGAGGAGAGGAGGAGAGCTGTAACCTAAGTGACCCTGGTGTTAGGAACTCCATATATAGTATCCTTCAAAGTTCTTCTTTTGACCTCAATCTAAATTCCTAACTAATTTGGTTTCAAGTTTTCACATTAGTCAAAACATTTATTTACCAACCTTCTTTCCAAAGGTTCATTCCAGATGGCTTGAAGAGAAACTGCATTTGCTAGACAATAGAAGGTCTTTGGCCTTTTATTAGGTCTTCAGTGCAGCTATCTATGGGCAACTTCAGACAGTGTAAAGGCCTACCAAGTGTTCACTCAAGGAATCTCCTTCTTGGTTTCACGTGATATTGGTTTATGCTATTCTTTGCAGGTGTGGAACCTGCATCAAAAATAGTGGTTCCCGCAACTGGATCACAGGCAGTTTCCAAGCCTTTCTGGCCTGGGTGCCCCTTCTGAACTCATGTAAGGCTTCAACCTGCTTTTGCTCCTCACAGTTACCTCCCACCATGCCATTGATCATCACTCCAGAAGTAATGCCAGATTTGGACAGGTGGTCCTACCATCCCTGTTCAGGTAGATTCTGAACCTGTTCCAGCTTGAACTGCTTGCAAGTCACTTAGGCTACATCTACACTGCAACACTATTTTGGGATATTGGAGCATCCTGAAATAGCTATCCTGTGTCTTAACAGCAAGCCTGTTATTTTGGGCTCACTATTCCAGTGTCCCTGTAAACCTCATTCGATGAGGAATAAGGTACATTTCAGAATAGTGGCTTATTTCAAAATTTGGTGCTGTGTAGACAGCATCAAATTACAAAATAAGCTATTTTGAAATAAGATTGAAATAAGATATGCGATTTGCATAGCTCAAATTGCATATCTTATTTTGAATTACAGTGCAGTGTAGACATAGCCTTACAGTGGGATAGATGTGTGCAGTCACTCAAAGATAAAAACAGTTGCCTACATTTCTGTAACATATCTTCAGGATGTGTTTTGCCTATCTGAAGTAATACTTAAGCTTGCATTGCTCTAATGAAATCAAGAGAACCAAGGCCCCATTTCTGCAAAGCTTTTAAGGACATGCTAAAATCCAAAGCATTTAATTCAATAGGACTTAAGCATGAGGCCAAAGATAAGCACATGTTTTAAGTATTTACTGTCTTGGGACGCAAGCCCAGTGGCAA
Organism: Apalone spinifera; assembly: GCA_030068395.1. Classification (NCBI taxonomy): domain Eukaryota; kingdom Metazoa; phylum Chordata; order Testudines; family Trionychidae; genus Apalone; species Apalone spinifera. The sequence continues at coordinate 95,817,747 of JANRFK010001234.1, forward strand.
GCAATATTCTATCCAAGTGAGTGAAGATCAGGCCCTGCACCAGTGCAACTAGTATAAAAAAATTGCAAATGATTTGACAACTGACAAAAATAATCAACTCATTTATTTAACATATGCCATTTGAGCCTCTTATGGAGCTGACTGGATAATGGAAAAAATTATTTATTGAATAATTGAAGGGGTGAAGGCTGCCAGAATTAATCTAATAAATTGTCTGACTATTATTGGACAAGCTCTACATCTAATGTTTGTGCAGATGCTGGGTCTTGGCAACACAACTGGGAGATGCCACAAAAATAAATTCATCTTATTAGTTTCTCCCCCCACCACTCTACACACACTTCCTTAAAGTACCTCAGAAAGTATCCTGAGGAGGGGAAAGGTTGAAGCAATAGTTACCAATAGTAGGCCAAGTTCTCTAGTGTTGTCTAACTGCTTTGGACCACACACACACACACAAACACCATAGCAAGCATAATCCCATTTAAATGGCCTGGGAAGGATTCATTCTACAGGTTGGACTTCTCTGGTCTGGCACACTTGGGACCTGACCAGTCCTGAATCAGGGAGTTTGCAGGACCAGGGGACGTCAATGCTGGACCCTCTGTTGAAGGGCTCCACCAGCCCTGACTGACCCCAGCTCTGGCCACTGGGTTTCATTTCCAACAGCTGGCTCCTGCCTCAGCTGCCAGGATCCACTCCTGGTTTCTGGGCTCTTCTCCTGGCAGCTGACCCCCAGCCTCAGACACTGGTCTACACTCCTGGCCCACACACTTAGCTACCAGGCTACACTCCCAGCTGCTGACTCTTGGCCCCAAAGCTGGCCACCAGGCTCTGCTTGTGGCTGCTGGGCTCAGCTTCCAGCAGCTGGCCTCCAGCCTCAGCCATTGGGCTACACTCCTGGGCCAGGTTCTAGCCCCAGCAGCTGAGCTCCTACCCCAGGGCTCTGCTCCCAGCCACTGACCAGACTCTCTTGTCTGGATACATTCCTGGGTCAGAAACTGCTGTACCAGTTTTTTCCCCCATGAATGTTCCAACCCCAGAGCACCCACAGAATCCCCAACTATGCTGGACCAGGGATATTGCTGGATAAGGGAGTCCCAGACTAAAGAGTTTCAGCCCATATGTAGCCAGTTCAGTTCCATCAGTGAGCACCCCTTAGTGGCTACAAGGGACCTCACAATAATTACCTCACCTGCTTGAAGGTGAGGCACAGTCCAATTGGTGATTGAGGTGCAGAGTTCCCCCTTGCCCGGGGTTCTTCCACATGCAGGCTAGTCTTCTGTTAAAGGATCTAGCCTTGCTTAGTTGAAAAGGCCCAGCTCCCACTCAGAGCTGGCCCAGATGCTGATGCTCCCAGTCAGCCCAGAGGTCTGGCCGGGTTGGCTCCAGGATGGAACTGCCTGGCCTTCACGTAGCAGCTCCTTATATAACAGCCTGCCATACTCTGATTGGCTGCAGAGCAGGCTGCCCTTCTGCCCTGCTTGGAGGACCTCTCCACTGTCCCTGCTGCTGGCCAGGGTGCTGAAAGGCCTCCAGCAGGAAGGTCGGGCTCTGTCCACCCCATTTCACCATAGTTGAGAAAATATTCCAGAGATGTAGAGCTGTCATAACTCCCCCTGCATGACTTCTCCTCCTGGCTTCCAGTGAAGAAGGGATGGCTAGGGAATAAGGGTATGGGCAGGGCATCTCAGCAATACATGGTTACAGTAGTGACCAATGGGGCTTTTGGCAACTGGAGTAAGAGAGCGTGACCTATTTTTCTCAAGAGTCTGTGTCTGCATCCTCCAGCCTGAGGATCTGATAGTTGCAAAACTTGTTTAAAGCTACCACTCCAGATTTGCACCAAACAAAGCTCAGTCCATCCAGAAAAACTTAGCCCTTGTTTATTTATGAAATTAAACCTTGTTTTTTGGGCTGTGAATTGCTCATGAATGGGTTTCCTGTTTGTAGTTGTTTGAACAAATATTTTTTTCATGCCTGGGTTTTTCAGGAACTGTTTGCTTCAACTAGTTTTCATGGTTCATGGCTGGTCCTTCAATGATTTTGAAAAAGTGTGGGTAATGACTAATAACATGCTTGCAACACACATGCAGAGTGAATGCTCAGCTATAAACCAGTTATCTAGAAGTTCAGGAGAACTTATTGGGATTTGCAATGATTTGCAGAGATCTTCACAAGTATCCCGTGGTTTTCTGAATGTCCTCAATTATTAATGGTATCACCCCAGGAATCACAATGAGACACATTCAGCATTTCTATTCACATAAATATTTGTAATCTTGTTTTTATTTATTGCCTATAAATGCAAAATCGCAATGTGTATATTAAAAAACAAATCCATAAAACTACCAAAAGAAGACACTCCATTGTGCATGATTCCCCATCGTCTTCCCTGAGAGAGGACAAGAACAAATAACACATGATTAGTGTATAGTCATGTTGCCTAGTTCATGACCAGAATAAGTTCAGATACTACAAGAATGAGGATGATATAAGAATCAGGGATGATAAAAGTGCCCTAAAAGTGTGGAGGGCCACCCTCATCACCCCCTCTCCCTACCCTCACAACAACTTATTCTCCCCAATTCCCTACTCCTCCCATCTGAAGCCCTTCCCCCATGCCGCTCTTTGCACAGCTTCCTTCCCCACACTCTTCCTCAAGCATCCCTATGTTACTTCTTCTCTCCTAGCCCCTGCTCCCCACTCATTCCTCTTTACCCCCCTTTCCCCTGTTGTTCACCCTTACAGCTGGTAAAAAGTTACAGGGCCATGACATCGTAGTCCCCCTGTTCCAATGCTCCTGATAAGAACCTGTAAGGGGGAGAGGAGACTTGAATCAATCAACTTGAATACTTACTCCAAGCCGGGAAGAAGCGTTCTTAGTCAGTAAGTAAATGTTACTTCTACTCCTTCCTTCAGCAGCTCTTCGTGTGTCACCTTCTGATATGCCCCCCAGCCCTCATCTATTTAGGGAGTTAGAGCCGTTAGTCAGTTCCCATTGCTGGGACTCCTGGAAGGCAGCGTGGCATGTTGCAGCTGAGCCACTAGTTAAGTAACATGTTGCTTAGGTCTCCAGCAGATGTCCCTGCTTTTTTTTTTCTTTTTAATTCTAGCAGCAAGACAACAAGAAATGCTATAAATTTAGTTTATCCCATTCTCCAATGAGTGTTTTTTCCGGACCATTGGGAATTCAGAATAACCAGTGTTTGACAACAGAAATGAAGTGACTAAACTAGATAAGAATGGTATAGAATAAAGTCACAAGCTTACTATCGTGAACTTCCTTGATTAGTTTAACTAGAGGACAGAAGGTTTTCAGCATTTAAAACAGCTGACAGAAGGATCTATTCCCAAGCCTTTCCCTCTAGCTAAACCTATTTTGTAGACTGAATCTGTAGGACACAGATTGTACTGTACTTTTGACTTTTAGCATATTCTCCATTCCACTTTGTCCCAGGCTATATTTCTGCAATGTGAACTGGATTTTGCTTCTCTGCCAAATGATCATAGAAGATTGCAAAATCCAAATGAAATATCTTTTGTTACAGATATTTTATTACTAAGCAGCTTTTTTTAATTTTAGCATTTACAATATAGGCTCATTTACTAATTTTATCTATTTATTTTATTATGGCAAAATATTTCAAATGTTACACCTTTTATATCTTGATTTAGAAATCACTCCAGAATATCATTGTAAATGAAATGATATTCATGTTCTAGGTATTTTGCTTGTTTTTCATAGCAAATTAAAAAAAAAATTGGTAAAATTGATTTTTGAACTAATAACATGAATTATAGGAGCTGATAAATGTGAGATTAATGGCTAAGAAAGCAGACATTTCAGATGGATAATTTAGATTATCATTTATTAATCATAAAAAGTAAACCTGCTATATAACTAATTTTAGTTTTATCAAGAAGATGAATTGTTTCAGCTAATGAATGTATAGATATTCTATGCCAAAGGCATTTGTAAGAATCTGTTAATCATTTAACTGTGTCATGGCATATGCTTTGTCTTCATAAACCAATTAAAACACATAACTCCCTCCACTGAAATGTGTGTAGGTCTTCAGTGCCTAAAGCAAATTAAAATAGCATTTGTCTTAGAATATTCCGCGGTATTGCAGATGCAGAATTCATTGGGTATAGTGTCTTCGGGCAAAAAAACATAGGTAAGCCAGAAATATTGGAAAGACCAGCTCAGTTTCTAGCATGTGAGGGGGTGCCGCAAACTAAGGCTGTGATCCTGTGCACATTCACATGCTTACCTTGAGGCATGCAAGTAAGTCCCAGGGTAGTTAGTTGGACTACTCAAATGCTTAAATTTAAGCATGTGCATAAATATTTGCTGAATTGGAGCCTACATCTAGAAGAAGTGCTGTGCAACTGAGGAAAGACCTCTTGGATTGCTTCTTGGTACTCATTAAAATACAGTGAGAGAGGAGCAACTCCTTGTCAAACTGATGGTTGTCAATCCCAGTGTCACTATAATGTGGTGACATAGCATTTCTTATTTTGTGGGGTTGGAGTACAGCAAGGAGAAGACAGTGGGAACAGTGTAAGAGATGGAATGTGTGGGAGTTCATTCCCAAGCAGAACCATATGGAGGCAATTTACCTTCTGTGTGTACATTTCCTGAGGAAAAGCATAATACTGGTCCTCCCCCATCTCACTTTTAGCCAGGATGAGGACTCTGCATTGATGTAAAAACTAACAGTAAAAATCTAAACAGTTTTTACTGATTGTTTACTAAACAGTTTATTGGGGACAGGGTGAGCACTTTCCTTTGGAAGACCTAGTGCAGTTTAGAGTATTTCAAGTCATACCAAATGCATGCCAGATGTACATGTTATTTACTCCTGTTCCCCTAGAGGCTTTGAGTACACCTACCATCTGCTCCTGACTTAGAATATCTCCCTGAGTATCAAAGCCAGGATGAGCCATCACAGGCTCATCCTGTTAACAGATAGCTTCCTTCCACTGTTTTTCTGAAACCTTCTGCAGATGCTCTCATTCTATGACCCTTTAAATTAAATTAATGGAGATTACCTATCTCCTAGAACTGGAAGGGGACCTTGAATGTCATCAAGTCTAGTCCTCTGCCTTCACAGCAGGACCAACTACCACTCCTGACAAATTTTTGCCCCAAATCCCTAAGCGGCCTCCACAAGGATTGAACTCACAAGCCTGGGTTTAGCAGGCCACTGCTCAAACCACTGAGCTATCCCTCCTCATCCCCTTCTTTAGGAAACAGCTCCTGGCAGTGCTTCAAGCACAAGGGAGGAGTCACATGCTGAAGTTTGAGCCTTGTAACTGGGGGTTCATTTGAATAGCTTTGCTAGCTTTTCTTCATTTGGCCCCTGCTGAGCATGCTGGTTTTGCATCATTCTTGTCTCCAACTGGCTATTCCAGAAGAGAGGGACCAAGATAGAGCCACAACACAATTAGACTGAGATTTTAAAAAATGCTCAGCATTAGCTTATCTCAGTTCTCCTGGAAATCAATTATCCTTAGTTTTAGCGAACTACTAAATTAAGCCAGTGCTGAGTACTTCTTTAAATCCTACCATTGGCTTGCTTTGTTGTGTGTTTAAAATATCTCTAAACAGCAGGACAGCCCCACAGTATTTCTAATACACATGTATCCAGATTGACACGATACAAAATATCTGCAGAAGTGTCAGATTTAAGTAAAAGGTAAGGAGATATTGTGAGGGAAAAGGTAAATGAGCCATGATAAGCCATTACACTTGTATCAAGCCCATCTTTGTACACCCCATCTAAAAAAAAAAGTCCCCACTGAGAGAGGAATGATAAACTCATGTTTAAAACACGGAACTGAGATTTAGGTAATCTGACCTTGTCCCAGATTTCCTGTGTGAATTTGGGCAAATAACTAATGTAGGAGTAAATTGCATAACATTTACACTTACTCGCCCAAGGACTCCCATTGATCAGTAAATGCTCGCCACTGTAAGAGTTGCCCAATCTAGCTGCTTATCTTGGTCTCCCATCTGTAAAATGGGCTCATAAAATTCTTGCCCCCTGCCTCTTTTGTCTGTCTTTTCTGTTTAGATGGCAAGCTCTCTGGGGCAAGGACTGTCTTTTCTATATATACATACAAGTACCATAATAGGGTCCACTCTTGTCATGGGCCTCTAACATACTCATTTCAGTTGGAGGTTTTTCTGTATTCAGCTGGACCCTATGTAGAAGTAAAAACACTGCCAGGAAACAAAAATCCATTACAACATCACTGCCTGTTGGAAAAAATTAGGAGTTGCGACACAAAATCACAATCAATAGGAAGCTTAAGTTTTAAGGCTGGATTGCTATGCTTTATTCATGCAAGTCTGTTTCTTTCTCAGAGAGCTGAATTAAAGATGAATGTGAAAGTGTTTAAGTTTTATTTGCAGCATTGTACAAATGTCAAAATGAATACAGTCAGCAGCTAGATAGAAAGCAGACAACAACAACAAAATCAAAAGGCAGCAAACAAAATAATCAGCACTAGTGAATTCAAATCTCAACCATAGGTTTTCTGTTTAACAGCCTAGATATTGCTATCCACTCTATACAGTTACTTTATCTGTTTCCCTAATATATTATCTGCAGGCAACATTATGGGTCAAACCATTGTTAAAATAGAGGGGAATGTGTAGTTATTCCTATAATAAACAATTTGAGAAAATCTTTTTAAGAAGTCTATCTGCAGTAATACAAAGGAAAACAGCATTAGGTGGAACATCAATTATTTAAAACAATGTTGCAGCCATGTTTTACCCTATTGCTTTGCTAAGAGATAAAGTTCAGTCATTTCAAATTCAAGTTCTCAGATGCCTTCTTAGGTCAAAAGTCCATAGATTTATGATAGACATATTCATAAGACTAAGTAAAAGCATATTTTTGGGTGCACCCAGCACAGGGATCCAGAAGGTGCAAGAGTGTACAATAGTAGCTAAGCATTTGTAGGCATACTCACAATATTGTTCAAGTGATAGCTGTGCAATAAGGCAGAATTGCAGTTGGCTGTAGGTTTTATAGGATTTTGAGGAAAATAGTAATTTTAGGCCATGTTGCCCTAGATTTAACTGACTGCTGGGAATAAGGGTGGGAAAATGGATCCTTGTAAAGACTTGAAGAATACTGCAGAGAGGGAGAAACTGGGTCCTTATGGACCATTGAACCTGGTTTATAAATGGAGTGTGGAAATGTAAGTCATTGTGCACTTACAAACTTGGGAGTTTTGTATGGATATTACTTGACTGTAGAGGGAAATCTTCCCTAAAAAAGAACATCTTGCTATGCCTGAGATGGGAGCATGGTGCTTTAATAGGAGCTAAGAAAAAGACGAGTAAGTCAAAGAAATAAAAACATTTTGTCTGCTATGCGCGCGCGCACACACACACACACACACACACAAAAGAACTATTTCATGAAAAAATCAGGCTTCTTGACAGTCAAATGTATTGGGTAAATGTGAAGTCTGAAAACTTTTTTCTTCTTGTTTATATTGACATTTGGAAATAGTTCCTTCCTTTTGTTACAAACAATGCAGCCAGCAATAGCTTTTCAGTGCATGTAAAATCTTTAGTGGCACAAACCTCACAAAAATAAATGATACTTTGTATGAATTCTGAGTGAATACACATAGGCTGAGAATACAGTTAGGACAGCTGCCATTGCTTAAAGGTCAGTAAAGCATAGCATTAAACGGCACATTTTGTGCTCCCAGACACGTAACTCATGATAAATTTTATGCAGTACATTTCTGAAACATCTACAGACACATTTTCTTCAATAATTCACAATCCTTTAAAAGCTTTTTTTTTCTTTTGACAATCAATAGCAGGACTTGGTTTCTGTAAAACTTGCTGGTACTGGACTTCAATGATCAGTTTAATTGGAGAACAGATGGTGTTAAACTTTTATAAACGCTGACAGAGGAATCTGCTTCCAAGTTTTTCCCTCTAGCTAAACTTGGAACTTGCAGGCCCAGTCCCTAGGACACATATTGTACGTCTGACCTTTAGCCCTTTGCTCATCACACTTTATCCTGGGCAATCTTTTCCTCTGCAAACTGAGTGTTTATCTATAAAGCAAGTGTAGGAGGATTCAGAATTTACATTAGCATGATATGTTCAGTGGGTAATGTCATCTCTACTACAAGACTTTTTCCTGCTTCTGTTTGTTAGTGTAAAGTCAGCAGAAGAAAATTAGCTGGCAGATTTCAATGGAGACTGTTACCAGTGTCCTCTGCCAGACACTGCATGGAGTGCCAAATTAGAATTGATTTCTCAATAAAATTGAGTTCAGCCTCCCCAACATAATCTCAGACAGAAATGACAAAACCTCTCTAACTCACTTTTTAATTTTATTATTTTCAGTCAGTTTTGTTGTTGGATGTTTTTCCTTCCATAATTGCTTGTTATCCTCTTCCGAGCATCTTTTCCCTAGTCCAGGAGAACAAAAGCTCATCTGATTTTTACAAGCAGTTCAGAATAGTCAGAGGATCATTGCATAATTCCTACCTCCCATTTCTCCTCCCAGATTGAATTCTGTGAAGACTCTTCTGGAATTTGAGCCAGGAGTGCAAGTTTTCTCTATGCTGTGACTCAAGCTCAGAGCACAAGCTGTTTACAATCCCCTCTTCCCCCAAATGCACAGCACATTGCTTTCAGAATCACGAACCAACCTAATTAAAACAATTTTTTTCCTATTGGAGGAGTAATTCCCCAAATGTGCCACCTCGCCAGAACCATGCTGTGTCTGCTCAGCTCACTACCTCAACTCCAGCGCCCACAGAGGCTCATCTTATTGTAAGAAAATCAATGCCTTCTAATGTGGCTTTAATTCTTAAATTTGGTGCATTTATCACACTTCTAGGGAACCTCCTCTAATAAATAGAAGTGCTTGAATGTCTTCTTTGCAAAAGGCCATACACAGTGGGTGACTTTTAAAATATTGTCATGTGGTTCGAGAGACATTCAGAATAAAATAAAGCAGAGTTTATTGAGGAGCAGGGAATCACTATTGTTTAAATTCTGTGACATTCAAGGGAATTCCAGATAACAGCACTGAAGGTGCCTAAAGGCTCTACCCCACCCCTTTAACCTGCTGCTTACTGATACATACCAGTCACAGAAACTGGAGGCACATATCCATATCCATTGGGGAGAAGTGGAAGGATATGTTTGCAAAGGGGACAAAGTTGCAAGGAATGATGGTGAAATGCAAGTGGCTTCTTGTCACTTGCCTACATTGTGGGGCAATGCCTGCCGCAAGGATGTGATTTTTAAAGCATACTAAAATGCCATAATTAGTTCATCTGGACCCCCTAGTATGTACTAAAGGATCCCAAGTGTGGTTTACTATACTACTGTTTCAAAAAGCACAACTTCACATCAGTAGCTTCTATGCTGACCAGTTAATGTGCAACATATTAATGTGTTTTAGGAATCACATTTCTATAGAGCGCATTACCCAGTTGTGTAGACAAGCACTTAGTCTAATATCCAAACCAGATTCTCTCCTGGTATAAATTGGAATAACTGAGCAACACTGATTTATACTAGCTAAGAACCAGTCCTGTGTTTTTATAACCAATGAAATCTTTTCCTCCCAGAACTCAACTATTTATCTGCCTCTGCCCTGACATAAAAATATAACATTTATGAAACTGTCTCAGCTGTTACTTAAAACAGTTCTTGAAGGAGTGCTTGAAGGAGTTTGGCTGAAGTTACACAAGAAGGGGCAAAGAGTGTGTGTGCATGCGTGCGAGCGCGCACACACACACTTAGAGGGGGAAGATAGTATGTTTAAGAATTGTCAGGGTATATAGTAGTTCACTGATGTTCTCAAAGCCACTTCTTTTCCTCAACTGTTTTTAGCTTGAGAAACTGCCACCTCAGTGTCTTGTGAATACCAGTCACTGAAACCACCTGATGTTTCCTTTCAGATCTGTGCCTCAGAGGGCTTCACACACAGACCACTCCTATACCCTTTCTAGCTATAGCAGTTGAGTTTGGGATTGTGTGAGTTAAGGAGGCCATGGCTTCCAGATGGAGAGAACATGGATCCAGGGTCATTTTCTTTTGGTCATTTCTAGCTAGCATTGGTTATTTTTGTTTAAATTATTGGAAAATGCAGCCTCTCTCTTCCATTCTCATTCCTTCTCATTAATGCTCACCCTCTCTGATATTGAGCCTTCCTGTTGTCTCACCCATGTTAGCTTTTCCCTACCCCTGTTTTTCCCTTCAGTTCTCCACAATGCTATCTTTCTGTCCTAATCATTCCCATCTAGGCTCCATTCCCCTCTTTCTGTGTATTAATTGTATGGAATACTTATACTCTCCAACTGAGGGCAAACGTTTACTAAGAAATGATCAAAATAACCCTAGGAGATAGATAATTCTTATCCTCCCCACTTTAATAGAATGGGAAAACAGAGGCCTCAGCTCCCTGTGACTTTAAATGGAGTTGTGAGTGCTCAGAACCTCTGTAAATCAGTCTCCCAAGTGATTTGACTAAAGCTTCAAGTAGAGTCGTTGTCAGAGCTTGACCCTGCAAGGTGCTGCGCACATTGGCCCTGATCCAGCAAAGCATTTAAGCACTGAAGTCAGTGGAATACTCTAGTGTTTAAAGTTCAGTATGTGCTTACTTGCTTTGCAGGGTTGGGGCTAGAATGTCATGAGCCACCCTTAGGTCAGTAGACCATACTAAGCCTCATGCTATTTAGCTGCTGATCCCTGCAGCCATGGACCATATGGGTATGTTTATGCTGCAATAAAACACCCATGGCTTTAGGTCAGCAGAATTGGGCTTCAGCTGTGGGGCTGTAAAATTGAAGTGTACATGTTTGGACTTGGCTGGAACATAGATTCTGGGACCCTCCTCATGAGCCTAGACAGTTCACCAAGACCAGCCACGGAGATTTTATTGCAGTGTAGACATACCCTCTGAGTGCTCAGCAGAGAAGTTCTCTCAGCTGCTGGCAGGAAGCTAAGGGCCTTGAACTGGCCCTAATGTCAGCAGCAGTTTGGGAGAACCCTGCTACACATGTGCATTGTTCTGATTGGCTCACAGGTGATCTGTTTTTCACACGACAGATTGACCCCTAGTGACTGTAGCAGAGGCAAGGAATAACTGATGCTTTTGAGAAAAATCACGATGGCACTCTTGCAACACCGACTCTCAAGACTGTCTTCACAAGGAAAAAGGCTATGAACTTAACTTGTTTTGCCAAAATTAAGCTTGTGATTTGTATAGAGTAAAAAAAAACAAACAGTGGGAGTTGCATCTATGAACTCTGTGGAGAACAAAGACCAGTTTTGGCCACTAGGAAAATTATATTTCCCACATTAATGACCTGGCTTACATGGCCATGAAAATTGTTTATGAGGGGTAGGTGAGGGACATAGAAACTCAGAAACTGGAGAATGTTAGGTCATCATGCCCTCTTCTCCTAATAATAACTCATCTTTGCATCCCACTGTCAGCATAGGTTTCTTCCAGGAATATGTGCACCATGAGTCATGTTGTAGGGGTCTAAAGATAAAATAAAATATATTTTTGAATAATTCACCTAGCAAAGTTCTAAATATCTCCAAAATTAGATATATTTTGTTGAATATCTGTGTATATTCTGGGTACTACATATTGCATCTCCTAAGCATCATCATCATCATCATTATTATTATTATTATTATTATTATTACTTAGTATTTTATGATTAAACACTGGCACTCCAAGCTCTTCCTTTGGGACAGAATTCCACAGACCTATAGAATTCACTGTCCAAACGTTTTTATTGATAGCCTGTATTTTCCTTTGCTTAATTGCAGACTATTATATCTACTTATGTCCTCTTGTACCATGATTATAAATGGTACATCATCAGTTTAGGAAGAATACAAAGAGGGGTTCCACATGGTCAGTATTGGTTCCAGAATTATTTAATACTTTCTTTAACAATATACACACAGTAAAACAATTTGCAGATGACACCAAATTAAGAGGGATCACAAATACAGTGGAAGACAGAGGGAGATAACACATGGGGCTTGAGAGTTTAAAGAACTCTGAAAAAATTAACAAGATGAGATTTAATTTAGATAAACTAGAAAGTCACACACTAAGAATGAAAAATATCAACTGCAAAATGGAAGAATGCTGGTTAGAAAACAACAGTCATGATATTTTTTACATACATGTAGCACCTTCATCACAAGGAATCCCAATGTGCCTTACAAATTAAATAGACTAATTTGCAAACTGCATGCAGGGATTAGTTTATCCTGAAATGCCACCACCTCTAGTGTAGAACATGGCAGCTAATCAACAGCACCCAGCAACTGCACACTATCATTTAGGACAAAAGCAACAAATAATAGTGAGATTTAGGGATGTTAGAATGGGTTCAAGAACCTATTTAACACTCCTTCTTTTTGGAAGAGTACCCAGAAATCTTTCATGGTTACAAATAGACAACATCTCATTCTGCATTTACTGCAGCAAATCAGAGATATCCCCAGTGGAGACAATGGACAACAATTATATGTGCACTAACATATGATATATTTCTGACAAGTGAATGTTCTACTGAGAGATGAAACAATATAGAGTATATGTAAACAAGAGGAACAGTGATAAAATTCCTCTGTGCAGATCAGTAGTAAGGTCAAACATGCAGTTGTTTGAGAGCTATTTATTATAAAATGGACAAGAAAGTTTAAGTGGAAGGAATAAGAAGAGTGAAGCTGGGGAAGAAGGGAATATGATTCTGAATCAATTACTGGGTGTGATATATGAAGAGAGATTAAGAGAATGCATAGTCAAGCAAAGAGACAACAAGGTTTAGGGATAGAAGAGATAACACTATTAATACAAAATTGGCAATGACTTAGGAAGGGGTGTCTATAATTTAACACCCTGCTGCTGCAGAATTTGGTGGCATTCCTTTTCCACAGGAAAGCTTGCATTTCAAAGAGGGCATAAAAGATACCTGGGGCGGCATAGACAGGCTTGTTTTTTCTCCAATATTCTTGCTATGTTAAGCAGATATGAAAGGAAGTGCACCAGAGTTAGAGTTACTATAGATCATGTAAGCAATGGAATAATGTACCGAAGGAAGTAATTGTGGGAACAGTGTTAGTGCTAGAAAAACAGATGAAACACTTATGAGATTACAGTAGGCGTATGTTAGTACAGGTGGGGAATAGTTTAGATTAGAAAAGCTAGAGGAGTTTTTTAATCTCTATTATCTTTCATTGTGTCATTATGAACAAGTAGGAAATATCCATTGAATGGCATTGTTAACAATTGCTTTTGAGAACTTATGGAAAAAGGGTAAGGTCCCACAGGATGGAAAGAAGAGTATACATAGTACCCATTTTTTAAAAAGAGAACAAAAAGGAATTATAGAGCAGTTAACCTAATTTTGATACCTGGAAAAATACTGAAAAAAATTAGTAAACAATCAATCTATAAGCACCCAGAGCAGGCCTAGCCAAAATATGGCCCATGAGCTGGGTCCAGATTGCCAAGCCACCGGATCCAACCCATAGACGCAGCGGGGAACCCCAGGCAGGCTTCTCTGCTTGTGCCGCAGCCCTGCACGCTGCTCAGAAAAGAGGCTGCCAGGCCATTTCTCTTTCAAACTTATCTTGGAGGGGCAGGGGTGAAAAGTCTTCAGGTGCTGTCGCCACCCCCAGCACAGTCCTATCGGCCAGTTTCTGACCAGAAACTGGCCAATGGGAGCTGTCAGTTTGAATAACAGGCAGCACATGAAGCAATATATCCTTCTGTCTTCCATCTCAGTTATTCACACAAGCCCATGGCCAGGCAGGCAGGGGTTTTAAACTCTGCAAGCATTTAGCTCTGCAGGCAGGCAGGCTGGTTGGGCTGCTGGCTGGTAAGTCTCTTGGCCAGAGCCTGCCCCTTCCTTCCCGAACCCTCTGCCCCCCACTCAGCATACCCAAACCCTCTGTTTCCCTTCTGTACCCATACCCCCTCCTAGATCTGGCACCCCATTCTCCTGCCCCAGATCACAATCCTCTCCTACCCTAGGTCACAACCCAAACTCCTGCACCCCAGTCTGCTCTGCTATATCACAAACCAACCTCCTGCACCCCAATCACCTGCCCTAGGTCATAACCCCCTCCTGCCCTAGGTCACATTCCAAAACCTTGCACCCTAATCCCCTAAATCACTACTTCTTCCTTCACCCAAACTCCCTCTCAGACCCCACTTTCCTGCACCCCAATCCGTTATCCCAAGCTCCCTTCTGCACCAAACCTCCATCCCAGACCCCACACCTCCTCCATTAATATCATGGAAGAGTGCAGTCCTCAACCACTTTCCAAAATCTTGGAGTGGTTCCTCCATCAAAAAATTATTGCCCATGCCTGATTTAGAGAATAATATGGTTATAAGTAACAGATAGCATAGCTCTGATAAGAACAAATCACTCCAAACCCAACTAATTTCTTTTTTTGAGTTACTGCTCGGTGGAAAAAAGGAAGCTGTAGATGTTATATATGTTGAGTTAACTCAGGCTTTTGACACAGTCCCATGTGACATGCTCATTAGTAAAGTAGGGAGATGTGGTTTAGATTAAATAACTGAAAGGTGGGTGCACAATTGTTTGAAAAACCATATTCACTGATTTGCTGTCCAACTAGGGAAGGGCATATCTAGTAGAGCCTGAATGGATCAGTCGTGGATCTATTAATAGTCACTATTTTCATTAATTGGTAGTGGGATGCTTATAAAATAAGCAAATAATATCAAGCTGGGAGGGTTTGCAAGCAATATGGAGAATATGATGACACTTCAAAATGACCTTGATAAATTAGAGAATTGGGCTGAACTCAGTAAGATGTAATTCAATAAAGACAAGAGTTAAGTTGTAATAAAAAGACTTGGACTTTTCAGATTAGAAAAGAGGAGACTAAGGGGGGGATAAGATAGAGGTCTATAAAATCATGATAGGTATGGAGAAAGTGAATAAGGAAAAGTTATTGTTCCCATAACATAAGAACTAGGGGTCATCAAATGAAATTAATAGGTAGCAGGTTTAAACAAACAAAAGGATGGGTTTTTTTTCCACACAGTGCACAGTCAGTTTGAGGAACTCCTTGCCAGAGGATGTGGTGAAGCCTAAGACTTTAACAGGGTTCAAAAAAGAGCTAGATAGATTCATGGAGGTTAGGTCCATCAATGGCTATTAGCCAGGAACTGTGTCCCTAGCCTCTGTTTGTTAGAGGGTGGGAATGGGTAATGGGGGAAGGATCACTTGATGATTCCCTGTTCTGTTCACTCCCTCTGGGGCATCTGGCATTGGCCACTGTTGGAAGACAGAATAATGGGCTAGATGAAGATAGGAGAAGATGTAAATGGCTTAATCTGAAGCAAAGACAATTAGGATAGATATCAGGGGACAGCTTTTTAACTGTGAGGGTAACTAAGCACTGGAACAGGTTTCAGAGAGGACTGTGGTATTCTCATCACTGGAGATTTTTAAGAACAAGTTGGGACAATCACCTGTCAGTAATGGTCTGGATTTACTTGGTTCTGTCTCAGCACAGGGTGCTGGATTTGGTGTCCTCTTGAGATTCCTTCCAGCCCAACATGTCCTTGATTCTATAGCATTGTGTGATTAAAGCACTTAGCCCTTGACCAATAAACACTTACCCCTTGGCTGAAGTGGTCAGACAGATTTCCTAATGAAAACGGGGAGCAGTACAATGTCTCCAATTTCTGCACTCCAGTCCATGCAATGGAATAAATATTTGGAATATGGAGATCAAGGTTAGATCCTTAAGCTTCAAAGAGCCATCTAGTAGTAATGTAATGTAATAGTAAGCCAGTGAGCAGCATGTATCACAGAACACAAATGATTGTTTCCAGCTGGCCAAATTATTCTTGCATGGGGTCTATGGAAGGGATGTACCGTGAGTCCAAGCTATCCCCTTCCAGTCCTAACAATATGTGATAACATGACCTGTAGAGAGGCAAATGCTAAGAATTGTGTGACTTTGGCATGCTTGATAAGTGCAGCACAAGCTGCCTGCTGTTTATGGGGTCCAAAAGTTGTGGTTGAGTTCAGGTCCAATATAGTATTAATGTAATCCTGATGCTCATTGCAAAACCTAAAGCCAGTATCAAAGTATAAACAAGTAAGACATGCCATGTTTAACTGAACATCTCTCATTGGAAATGACTCACAGTGCCATTTCAGGAATCACTTAATTGCATGTTACCAGGAAGACTTTTCTGCTAGTAACATGTGTAGCTTGAGTATGCTGCAGTGTACACAGGGGTCTGCCTGTTGAAGGAAACTGAGGGCTAAATTCTAAAATCAGATGTTTGGTTAGAGTTTGTTTAAAATGTTACAATCCTCTGCTAAGCCACTACAGACTACTTAACCACTTATATGGTTAAGATCTACAGCAGAGTGTTCCAGCTGTATTCTGCAGTGTCCCTTTTAACCCACTTTCCCAGTGATGCAAGTAAACAAAAGTTCTTACTGGTATGGGAGGGGAGGACACACCAACTAAGGGTGAGGGCATGTGACTTCCCCAAATGACCCTCACATAACTCTGCCCCGCCTCCAGCATGGGATTCCCAGACCTCTGTGGAGAGACTGGGGGCTGGGGCTGGGAGTTCTGCTCCTTTTCCCACCACCCATCCCAGTGGGGGAAGGACCAAAATTCCTAGCCCCTTCCTCTGCCCTTCTACAGAGCTGCCGCTTCTCTTTGTACAGAGGCAGAGGGCAGAGCTGGGAGAAGCAGTGGGAAAAGGAGCAGAACTCCCACATGGGGATGACTAGGGAAGCCAGATTGTTGAAACAAAAATACCGAACACTCCCCGCTCTCCCCCCCAAAAAAAAGACACAGAGAAAAAATTCTGTTGAAGGGAAAAAGGGGGGAAACCAAAGTTTTTGAGCAAAAAAAGGACTGCAAGGACTTAAGACAAAAAATAAAATAAAACAGCATTAAAACAGCACGTCCCCTTTAAGTGTGAGTGCAGGGACAGGAACAGGGGAGTGGTTGAGCACTAAGACCCAGGGAAAGCATTCCCCTAGGTCTTTTGGCCAGCAGCTATTTTGTGCTGGTAGCCTTGGGGAACCAGGTAAGCATGGGGGCTGGGGTCATTGGGAGCCAGGGGAGGCTCAGGTGGGGAGGCTGGGCGCTGAGTGTTTGTAGGGTTGCCAGGTGCCCGGCATTTTTGCCTCCTGGCCGAGGAAAAATTCAGAAAATACCAGACATCTCAGGTGTCCGGTATTCTCTGAATTTTTTTACCGGACAGGAAGCGAAAAGACCGGACTGTCCGGGTGAATACCAGACACCTGGCAAACCTAGGGGTGACTGGCAGGAGGTCTTTCTGATACATTGGACTGGCTAAAAATAACTTGCCAGTACAGTATAGTCTACTGGCTCACTTGCATCATGGACTCCCCACCCACCTTACACCCTGTTCCTAAATATTTTTCTTTGGATGCTCAAGTTAAAAAGAAAGGTGATAGTTTTCAGAGGTGAAAATTGGGCTCCTGAATCCTTTCTGTCTTTTTGGCCTTTACGTGACCTGGTTTTCAAATGTTCTGACCCATGTTACTGAGCAGTGGCTATGTTTGCCATCTCAGTTTCAGAAATCACATAGGCTACATCTGCACTTAGAGATGGGTGTGTGATTCCCAACTTGAGCAAACATATTTGCACTAGCTCTCACCAAGTTAGAGAGCTAAAAACAGCACTGCAGATGCAGCAGCATGAGTGGTGCATGTATGTGGATATGTAGTTGGGTGGCTAGTCCATGCCAATGCTGCCTGTGCTACCATATTCACGCTACTATTTTTAGTGCACTAGCTTGTGGAGAGCTACAAGTATGTCTGCTCTCTGGGAGTCAAACCCCTGATGTAGCCTTAGATTTGCATTCCAGAAGTCACTTTAAAATACTTTTAGGAACAGTAGTGTGTTTGTTACATACTGGTCACAGATACTGAGGAAGACTTAATCTAGGCAGGGGTAGGAGTCACTGGGCTGGATTTTGCATTTTGTGTATTTACCGGTGTAACTGTGAAAAAGACCATCATTCTGATTTGGCAGCATTTCACATCCATTTGGCACAGGTCTGAAGCACTACACTAGGTGTAAGGCAGTGGAAAATCAGGCCCATTATGTTTGTGCTCTGCACTTCAGCTCAGCCTAAGTGCAAACTGATACCCTCATGGTCCATTGACAGCAAATTTAGCAGCAGTAGATGAGCTAAAAGGGAGCCTTCCTCTGGCTAAGCCAGTGAGAGTTGTGCTAGGCTTGTTTCAGATAGAATAAATACACTTTTCCTTTTGAACAGAGCAGTACTTCTGTTTTTTTTTATGGGGGTGGATATTTGATTGTGGTGAGAACTATAGAATATTAGTGTCTTAGAATCTATGCTCAAAAGATAATTTAAAAAGTAAAATGGAGCTTTTAATGCTGCAAACAGTCACAGAGAAGTCATTTTACAGCAGAGGGCATTCAAAATGGTAGGCATAAATGTGTGTGGGGCCCAGATGTCTGATATGCTTTTAAAGTGAAAGCTGCAGTTTTAAGTATACAAGCTGCCCTTAGAAGCTCTTTGGAGGAAGTCACCAAGCAAGCAACTCATTTGCTTTTCAGTCAGACTGAACGGCAGTGGGAGCTGGAAAAGAAGGAAGCTAACATTTTTGAAGGACAAACTGTATTCCTCTCAGAGGCTGCGGCAGAGGAGCTTGCTGTAGTCTGCTGCCATTTTGCTTGAAAGAGCTAGAGCACTTGAGTTATGGTGACATCTATTAGAATTCAATTAGTGGTAGTTCACTGACCCAAATTAATGCTTCTTGTTAAACTCAAGCCAGTGTATATGTATGCTATTTTCAGGCCAAACGGACCTGCATGGAAGAGAGGCTCAGAATCTGAGTCAGTTGGCAATGTCTTAGTAACTGGATTCAGAGCTCAAGCTTAAATAATGCCAGTGCTTGAGGCTTGCTAATAGAATTGCACACGTCTCTAGTTTGTAATTAAACTTTGTAGATCTCTAACTCAAGATGAGAAGGGAGTAAAAGGACAATGGAGACAACGTCATGGTTGCTTAGCGGGCTCTTTGTTATGCTCTCTCTGCTCTACCTGTGAACATTAGCAACTTCTGGGACTTGTTTACACAGTGAGATTCTGGATCTTGATCACTGCACTATATTTTTCTGGAGGGAAAACTGAGAGTGCAGGGGAAAGTAATGGCCTTCCAGCCTCTCTGTTCCCCATTCTGTGCCTTTCACAGTCTCTGACATCATCATATCCACTCAACCCTTAAACTTGATCTAATTATACTCTAATTTCTCATTGATTTTCTTGGCTTGATTATTGGTCCACACTGTCCCACCACTCCCAGACATCCTAAACCTTTCTTATGCCCATTTTCATTCTTTTATATTAATTGTTTGCCTTGTTTATGTATCAGTGCCTAGTATATTATGGGCACTACTGCAGTAATGCATTTTTTGGAGGGGGGGGGAGAGAGCAGTGGAAAATTAAAGGAAATTCCTGTTCTCTCTTTCCCTCATCTCTGTTTGTTTTCTCACTGGAAACACTCAGTAACTTGCTTCCCAGAAAATATTAGTTGCTATCTGCTGCTTCCCTACATACCATTCCTGCGGATTGCATTATTTTTTCCATTATTAAGAAAGGGATAGAAAATAAGACCCAGAATATCTTACTGCCCCTGTA
>JANRFK010001234.1:95854836-95867137 GCA_030068395.1 Apalone spinifera
TTCCACCGCTTCATCCAAGGTGGAGGGGTGGTGACGACGTACCCAGCGCTGGCCATTGCTGGGTAAAATATCAATAAACTGCTCCAGGACAACTTGCTCTGCCACTTGGGGTCCCGTACGTTGTTCCGGGTCGAGCCACCGCTAAGCGGCTTCCTTCAGCCTCTGTGTTACCACTCTGGGGCGCAGTCCGGACTCTTATGCTTGAGCCCTAAACTTCTGGCGATACGTCTCTGGAGTAATCCCCATTTGGTCCAGGATAGCCTCCTTAAGTTTGTAGTAGTGGAGGACATCCCGGTTGCTCAGACTCCGGTAGGCCATCTGGGCAGCACCGGTCAAATACGGGGCTAATAAGGTGGCCCAGTGCACCTCGGGCCACCGAGCCACGGTAGCCACCCGCTCGAAGGTGGTCAGGTAGGCTTCTGGGTCGTCAGTGGGTCCCATCTTGGTTAACCTGACTGCGAAGTGAGGTAGCTAGCTCCCTTCGGACGCCCCTTCATCTTCCTGCCCCGTCTGAGCCGAGGGGGGCACTGGTGCTGGCTGGTACTATTTCATCCACTGCTCCTGTTGGGCCTTCATCTGCTCAGCCACCTCCTGGATCAGTTGTTTCTGCTGCACTTGGTGCTGAGCGGCTAATTGCTGGATCAGCAGGGTCAGCTGCTGCTGATTCTATCTTTGGGTTTCCTTCACCCATTCCATAAATTGGGCTGGATTCATCCTCCGGCTCTGTAACGGGGTTTACGCCCCTTCTTATTAGGTGCCACTACCAAGAAACGAGAAGCGCCAACACAAAAAAAAGGAAACACCCAAAAGTTAGTTACCTCCGCGCTATTGCGCATGCACCTCCCCTCCCACGGGTTTGCGGTGCTCCTCAGTGCCCACATTTTCCACCATCTTGTGACCGTCCAATGCGTCACTCCGTGTATGCGTGCGGCCGGCGGGGAGTAGTCGTGTGGTCCAACCTGCCCAGTGGCCGTCTCGTACCCTCACGGATGAGGGGGAAGGGGGACCCGGGTCCGCCCACTCTCACGGGTCCCAGCCCAGGGCCCTAAGGACTTGGATCTAGAGGGATCTGGTCCGGCTGACGGGGTTGGCACCGTAACTTGTCAGCCCGCGAACCACTCCGGGGTTCCACCCTGGGCTACTTCCTTCCCTTCCTCCGTGGGTCTGTCCCACCCTGTCACCCGGGGTGCCCTCCTTACCGCGGGGCCTCAGGGTAGGCGGGGGTGCTGGCGCTTCTCCCGGCGCTGGCACCTTTTGAATGCTGCGCCGGGATTGCGGCACCAATCCGCGCTTGAGGAGAGGCCCCTGACGCTTGCCCAGGCCAGTGTTGCCATGGCGACGTGGTCGACGCCTCCGCCATTCGCCGCCGGCGCCAGGCGTGATGTCATCCGGCCACGCCGGCCAGACAGCCTCCGAGCAGCCCGGACAGCGCCGGGCTTTCCCCGCCTGCCAGCTCCAAAATGCCTCCCGGGGCCGGTCCTCGGTGCGGGGCGGGTGCGCCCTATCACACCACCCTGGATCTCCCCTGGCCAGCCCCACTGCCCCGACTCTCCTCCTCACCTGCCCTGCTTCCAGTCCCCCCTCCCAGCCAGTCCCTTCCCCCTCCCCCCCCCATCAAGTGTACCCGTTATTTTTTCTGAAGCTACCTGGTAACCCTAACTGTAAAGATTTTTAGTGATGAAGGCTATATTTGTAGACACGGCATTGTATCCTATCGTCATGGAATGCCTTCTATAACTATTTTGTCTTTACTTTTTCCCCCATTTCACTAACATCAATAAAACTGCAAACATAAAAAAAATCTTTGCACAGAGTTTTGGAATGTACAAGTGGGCAATCTTGAATTAAAGAGAGCAGAATCCCTTTAAATGTGTTTAAAATGCTATGGGTCCAATGATGCCACTTTCGCTGATACAAGTTGAACCTCCGAAATCCAGGATTCTTTGGTCTGGCAACATCCGTGGTCAGACAGGACCATGGATGTTGCTGGATCAGAGAACCCAGCTCCCAGGAGTGCGAACCCAACATCCATGGGAGGCCCAGTTGGGTGGGGGATAAGCATGGCAGTGGAGGCTAGGGAGCTCCATCCCCGGGGAGTCCCAGCTGGGCGGGGCAGCAGCGGGACCATCAAGCCCTATCTCCAGCAGGGATCCCCAGTCAGATGGGGGAGAAATGGGGCCACGGAGGCTGGGAAGTTCTGTCCCTGGGACCCTTGGCCACATGGATCAGTGAGTGGCAAAAGCAGGGCAGCCAGTAAGCCCTGGTTCAGGGAACTCCGGCCAGTGGGGCAGCAGAGGGACAGGAGAGCCCCGTCCCAGGTAGGGATCCCTGGTTGGGAGGAGGAGAAGCAGGGCCGCAGAGGCTGGGGAGCTCTGTCCTGGGGAGCTCCAGCAGGCCGGAGCCCAAGTCCAAGCTCTGCAGGCTGGAGCCCAGTGGCAGGGGCCAACTGCAGGGGGGGGAAGTGTCCTGGGAGACCAGTGGCAGGGAATCTCCACATATCCAGCAAATTCCCTCATTTGAGATGGGTCAAGTCCTGATGGACAAGGGAGGTCCAACCTGTACTGAATGGAACCTTACTCTTCAAGGAGTACAATCTTCGAGTGCTTGCTCATGTCCATTGCTGCTGCACACTGCTGGGTAGAGGGGCACTTCAGCTCAGCAGCAGGTGTGTGTGTGCTTCAGCCTATATAGGCTGGAGTGGTTCCCCTACCAGTCCCTCCTTTAATTAGTTAACCAGTTAAACAATATGTTTAACCAATTAAATGGGATTTTACATCCCTACTTTGTAGTTAATGTAGCCTGAATAGGCATGCAAGATCACCACGTGCACTAGTGCTACAAGTTTTCCCTCTAGCACTACCCATAAGGGAGTGACTCTAGTAACCCCTGGTGTGGTACCTAGAGTAAAAGTCACAGTAAAAGAGGTGCTGTGTGCCACCCCACACCCAACAAGTTCCTTCTTGTTGCCAGTGCTGGTGCATTAGAACATCTCTGTTCCAGCCTTGGTTGTTGTCTTCTCCACATTGTTAGTCTTCTTTGTAGTAGGGATGTGAAAGGTTAACTGGTTAACCCTCCAGCTCAGTGGGGCCTGCTGCACACTGCTGGGTAGAGAGGCTCCTCAGCTCAGCAGCAGGTGTGTGTGTGGGGGGGAAAAGGGAGGAGTTCCAGCCCATCTAGGCTGGAGTGGTTCCTGTAGCAGTCCCTCTTTTAATTAGCTAACCAGTTAAACAATAAGTTTAACCAATTAAATGGGATTTTACATCCCTACTTTAGCTGTGGTATAGGTTAGAGCAGTGTTTCGGAAAGTGCTCTGCGAAATCACTTTCAGAAACACATTAATTGGCCTGCCCCGGTTTGTTTATTTGCTGGCACTGTCGCCATGGAGCCTCGTGGCTCCCATTGGCTCTGTTTTGTCCTTTGCAGCCAAGGGGAGCCTCAGGAAGCGGTGTAAGCCAGGCCACTGCTTCCCACTGCTCCCCTTGGCTGCAAAGGATGAAACAGAGCCAATGGGAGCCACAAGACTCCGTGGCCGCGGCACCAGTAAATAAGCAAACCAGGGCAGCCAGTTAATGTGTTTCTGAAAGTGATTTCGTGGAGCACTTTCAGAAACACTGGGTTAGAGTAGCTAGTCCCAAAACAGGGCATATCCCGATCCTTGGGGTTTAAATTTTGTGATTCATGCAAACAGTTTGTACTGATCAGTGCCTTCCATAGAAACTGGCTGCGTTGTCTCAGTGAATCGCACCCCATCAACAGGTGTAAAATTTGCAAGTTCTTTAAGCCTAGAGCTAAGAAGGCTGAGGCATTCAAATTCACACACTCCTAATGGAGTTGGCCCTAACTCCAGCACTGACGCACTGATCGGAGTTGGTACCGAGCACTGAAGGATTGGCATGTACTGCCCAGCAGCACTGTCCTCTAGTTGGCACCCCTCCCCATCCCCCGCTTCATCAAATAAGCTGATGAAGGCAACAAGGGGCTGTTCATCCCCACCTCAGAAAAAAGACAAGGTGTGGATGAGCTTGGGAGGCCTAAATCATGCAGTGGAGCACCTCAGCCCACTCCATCTACCCCTCTCCAAACAGTGGAACTCTTAGTGACATCCAGGTGCCCTCCCATGTTGGAGGTCCTGCAGGTTGCATAGGAGCCATTACTGCCGTCCTGGGTCTCTGTGATTCTGTGTTTCAGTGCTTGGAATGGTGCCTCTCCTTGGCATCAGCACTAGACTCTGCAGAGAGAAGGATCCAAATGCTGTTCATCAGCCTGCGATCACCGGGAAACTACCTCAGATAGGCTGGTCCTGCTAACTTTCCTCAGTCTGTCAGGCTGGATCCCACAGCAAAGGGGTTCAAGGCACGGCTCACCAGTGTGGGAGTATATTCTCTTGGAGGCACATAGTCTGCATCAGCCCTCAGCACTGTTGGGACACCTGTCCATACGAGCAGTGCCACCTCCTCCAACAGTCTCCTCTTCCCAGGTGTTGCCCAAATATGGGCACCACTTGTACTCCACGTCAGGCTCCAGGTTGACAAGCACTAGGCATATATGGCATATACAAACCATCACAGATCCATCACCCACAGATGATCAAGGGACAGCCGGGCTTGGAGGAGTCCAGGTCCTCGACACCAGACTTCTGCTCCTGGGCTTAGTACTCCTCCTGACATGCATCTTTGATCTCCTGGTCACTGAGGGTATGTCTAGACTGCATTCCTCTGTTGGCAGAGGGATGCAGTTTAAGCAGGTCAACATTGCAAATGAGGCAGGGATTTGAATATCCCGTGCCTAATTTGCATAAAAATGGCCACTGCGTTTTGCTGACTCAGCACTTTGTCAGCAAAAAGAGGCAGTCTAGAGGGGTATCTGTTGAGAAAGAAAGACTTTTTCGACAGATCCCTTATGCCTGCTGCAAGGAGGTTTACAGGATCTATCGAAAAAGGCTTTCTTTCTCGACAGATCCCCCTCTAGACTGCTTCATTTTGCTGACAAAGTGCTGTCGGCAAAACAGGGCAGCCATTTTTATGCAAATTAGGCACGGGATATTTAAATTCCTGCCTCATTTGCAATGTTGACCTGCCTAATCTGCCGACAGAAGGATGAAGTCTAGACATACCCATAATGGTGAGTGTGTGCACCCTAGCCCTTCTTT
Source organism: Apalone spinifera (assembly GCA_030068395.1). NCBI lineage: Eukaryota > Metazoa > Chordata > Testudines > Trionychidae > Apalone > Apalone spinifera. The sequence continues at coordinate 95,859,986 of JANRFK010001234.1, forward strand.
GTTGTGGAACTCCCTGCTGATGCTGGATCAACCCCTCCTGGCCAGACTTCTAGCACCATTTGTACCTCAGCCAGTGAAATGGCACCAGGTCTCATGGTCATCTCCATGTTACTACTAGTCTCCTTGGAGCCTTATTCACTCATCCCACATAACCAGTCAGTAACAGTGGTCTCAGACAAGCACCCAGCCCACACTTCCCAACTCTGCGTGGAACCCTTGGTGGTAGGGTCCTCCTCAGCCCCTCAGGAAGAATTAGCACCAGTGATGTATCCATAGTGCCTGGCAGGGCACTGGATGAGGCAATCATGGCCCCTCCGCCTCACATACCTCAGGATACACCAAGGCCCACCAGAAACTATTGAAAAGGGTGGCCTCCAACCTCAACTTGAGGGTAGAGGGGTTGGAGGAGCCTCTGATAACATTTTCAATGTACATTCAGCTGTGACACTGGCTAGCGTGGCACTGCCTTTCCATGATGAGGTGGCATGCATATCCCAGGTGGCAAACTCCATCTTCCCTGACTCCTATCTCTAAGTGGGCAGAACACAGATATTTTGTCCCTTCTAAAGGTCATGAGTACCATTACTCCCAACTCCTTGGTGGTGGAGGCCATGAATCACAGGGAGTGCCATGGGCAGACCAAGGCTTCTCCTAAAAATAGGGACTCCTGGAGATGAGACCTCTTTGGTTGAAAAATGTATTCATCCTCCAGTTTTCATCTGAGAGTGGTGAATCACAAGGTTCTCTTGGGACAGAGTGCCTTCAACTTGTGGCAGAATAGGTCCAAGTTCAAGACCTCCCTCCTGGGGGCAGGTAGAAAAGACTTTAAGTGGCTCCTGGGGGACCGGGCAGCAGCAGCCACAGGTGCTCTCCAAGCAATCTCTGATAAGGTAGACCCAGCTGCTTGGACCGTGGCTTCTGCAATCTCCCTGCACAGAATGTTGTGGTTTCTTCTGTCTGGCCTTTCATACAAGGCCCAGAACTTAGGGTATGTCTACATTGCAAAGTTAATTTGAAACAATAGCTGTTATTTCGAATTAACTTTAATAGCGTCTATACATGCAAACCGCTATTTCGAATTTAATTCGAAATAGCAGAGCCTTTAATTTGAATTTGGTAAACCTCATTCTACGAGGAGTAACGCCAAATTCGAAATAGCTATTTCAAATTAAGTGTAGTGTAGACACTTAATTCTAAATAGGGGGCCTCCAGCCCTTCCCAGGGAGCGCTGGTGGCCACTCTGGGCACAACCAGGAAAACTTACTCTCTTCTTCCCCAGCCCTGGAGCCATTAAAGGGGTAGCCCCTGGCCACAGTGCCTATGCCAGCTCCAAGCCTGCCAGCCCAGAGCCAGCAGTGGCCACCGGGGCCCCGGACCCAATGGCCCCAAAACATGAGCCAGCAAGCCACTGGCAGTGAGCCCTCAACCGCTCCCTAGGAGAGTCTGCTAGCTCCCAGGAGCCTGACAGGGGCTGGAGATGGCGGGTGCCTTCCTGGTCCAGGGGGGAGATCATGGACCTTATTCAGGTTTGTGGGGGATGCCCCCAATGTCCATGATCTCCGCACTAGACGGAGAAACATGGCCGTCTATGGCAGGATAGCTACCAGCCTGGACACCAAAGGCCACATGTGAACCCAGGAGCAGGTTAGCATGAAAGTCAAGTTGGTCTGGCGAGACCCCCACCCTTGAGCACTGAGCTTCCCCTCTCCCTTCTTCCCCTTGCTTCCCCCTTCCAACTCCCTCCTCCCAGATTTTCCCCACCCCTCTCCCACCTCCTTTCCCCAATCTCACCAGAGTTTCATTACCCCCTCCTCCCCTCCAGTTTTGTTCAATAAACACAGTTTCTATTTTTGAACATACGGGTCTTATATTTGACATCAGGAAAGGGGGGCTAGAGAGGGGTAAATGGAAGGATGTGAGGAAGGAATGGGGCACAAGCCCCTGGTGGGGAGGACTGGGGAGGCTTTGAGGGCTCCTAGGGGTGGATGCTCTCCCTCAGGGCCTCCTGGAACCTGACAGCCCCCTGATGGACCCCCGGATGGCAGCCTGCAGCAAGTGTAGCCGGGCTGATGGCAACGACCCCACAAGATGCACTGGCATGCCCAGGGGCAGCTCTGGCTCCATGTGGCCGATTTCTGTGGTGTCCCGAGTTCGGGCACTCAGGGTACTCCAGGACAGGACTGCTTTGCTGTCCCTCATCGAGGTAGACAAGCAAGCGGGGAACCCTGAGAACTGTCTGTCCGGGGGGTAGGGTCCCTTTAAGCATGGAGCTCAATTAGCCTCAGGCGGCAGCCCCACACACTAAGTCCTAACCTGATGCCCTGCCGGCACTGGTTCCGGCCAGCCTTAACTTCAGTTCAGGGTCCACTCAGTGTGGACGCGCTATTTTGAAATAGCAAAATGCTATTTCGAAATAGTTTTTGTGTATAGATGCATTATTTCAAATTAGCTTAATTCAAATTAAGTATTTCGAATTAAGTTAATTTGAAATAGCGTTGTAGTGTAGACATACCCTTACTGTGGCTTCAGGATCTTCCCTTCGATGGCAAGGCCCTGTTTGTGGAGCAGACGGATGTTAAGCTTCATGGCCTAAAGGATTCTTGAGTGACGCTAAAGACGCTCAGTGTTTCTGTACCTGTAGGTGAATGCTCCTAGTGACTCTTGCAGTGACACCTCCCTTGAGTGATATAAGGAGCACTAAGTGCTTCCCACACCTTCAGTTCCTTCATGCTGGAAATAAATTCTGAGCATGGGGAAGGAGAGTGGCATGTGGAATAGACATGAGTAAAGCATGTCAAAGAACAGCTGTTGTCCAACATGCCAAAGTTTTTCCTTGCAGAGTAAAATACTACTCAATATGAGCAAGATGGCAGAATCAGGTCCTGAACTTGAATATATTTAAGAAATCATCTACCTCCATCCTTTGCTTTTCAAGCTCTTTTCATTGTGATTAGTACTACTAAGTAGACCTAATACTTGGCAGTTGATTAGTGCTTTACATTCACAACTCTCAAAGCACTTTACAAAAGTGGAAATGTATTATAAATTTAACAGCAAGGGAAACATTTCAAAAGGGGGTTCTCATTTTGGATGCCCACTTTAGACATCTCTGGTATATTTTTTCAGATATGCCATTTTTTATTTTAAATGAAATGTAATTAAAACAGAAATACCATTCTTTAGCCCTAAGTCTGCAACTAACTATGCTGTCAAGGTATGGTACTCATGTAGAACTCCACTGACTTGCAGACTGCTGCATGTAAGAGTGGGGGTCCCATGGAGTGAGTCTGTTGCACACATCTGTGACTTTAGGAAGGCGGGAGGGCAAGTTTCCCTCGTGGGACAAAGAAACGAGAAAAATTGAGACGAATGAAGTTCTGGGATAAAGAGGAGCCATATTTGTTGTGTGCATTTTCAATGGGCATTTGTTTGTAGTTTTATAAATTAAAATAAAGCAATACATAATTGCAAGTACGTAGGGATCAAAGCAGAAGGATTTGTAATAGCCAATCAAAGCCTAGCATTGAGAAGGGGAACACTGTAATCCAGGAAATACTTATAACCTAAAATACTGTCAAATTATCATCTAAATAAACCAGAATTAAATCTTATCTGAACTGAGAATTTTCCTGACTGTAGCTGTGAGATTAGCTTTGTGGGTGTATTATGCAAAAATTTCATTGGGTTTTTTAAAGTGAGCACTAATTGATATTTGATTTGTATTATCTTTGTAGCACCTTTGGCAGTGACTTGGACTAAAGAGAAAATTTCAGAAATAAAAATGGTTTTATTATTTTAATTAAGCTCAATAGTATTATAATTCACATGCCGCTGGTGCTCAAGACCTGCTTGCACAGCCCGTTGTGGTTGTGGGGAACCCTGCGTCCTCATGGTTTCTCATTATCATCAGTGGTACTTCATGCAGGCACCAGCATCTGACTAGCTGATCACACTGCAAGATTGTGAATTAAATATCCTCTAGCTTCTTTCTCTCCTTATTACTCTGCCTTCAATTCTTTTTTCCCCTTTTCCTAAACCTCAATTCACACCATTAAATGAAATGTTAGCACTCAATAAGAAAAAATTATAGTGTAAACAATCCAATAAGAAATTATATGACATTTTGTGTTGTAAATTTGTGCTTTTAAAAGTTATTTTCTTGGGTTTTCACATATGGTATCTCTTATGTTAATCAAATTCGCTTTCTTGGGACATTGTCCAAACTGTTTTTTTTTTCCCTCTCTACATGGGTTACAGAATTCTGCAGTATTTTAAAAAGCACAATAGTGCACAAAACGTGGAGCTTTAAAAGGGTTTACCTCTGTGATAATTGTTTCTATAACTTCAGAAATGTGCTATTTTATCTCATCATTTTAGTAGCTAGCTACTTAGATAGGAATGATGGCCCATGCCATGATCTTCTAAGGAAGATAACGGAAAGCTCTTCTGAAGATGTTGTCAACCTCTTTTGAAGATGTTGTCTATGATGATATTTTCATAGGGGATTCTGAAATGGACAGAGTGATGTATTTCACTGAATAAAATTACTCCGATAGTGCTGCCGTACACGGGGGAGAGCATACATGTCCTAACTCATATGTACTGTCCTACTGCTTCAAAGGAAATAGAAGTGTGAGGGAACTAGTGACAGTGAAAAATTTAGCTACTGAGGCATGAAACGAGAGGATGAAGGTAAATGCTGTTAGCCCATTGAGCAGGCTTTTGGGAATAGTGACATCATGGCCTTTTTCACTGCATCATGAACCTGCTAGAAGGACAAAGCTAGAAATCTTGTAAGTGTCTAAAATACCTTCTTACAAAAAAGGGACATGTTAAACCTGCTAAGTGGGGATTTTGGGGGCAGACAGCATGGAATGTTAACAGATTGAGTAAATAAAAGCTTCCAAGAAGGGTTTGATTAGCATTGTACCTGTAAAGCCAACCAGCTCCAACTGACTATAGAATTAATAGTAGGTGAATAAAATGTTAAATAGCCTTAAATAAAGGGGTACAAAGTCTTATAAAATGAGGGTTGATATGATTTGTTTTGTAATATAAGACTGAATCCTTTGCTCCCCCAAAATAACATTGTCAGTTAAATAGAAACACAAGTACTTACTTTTGCTAATGGAAAACTGCAGTAACAATCTTTGAATAATAGGTTTTAGAAATATCAGCTATTTGGGCCTCATACTTGCTTTGACAGTCAATACAGAAGCTTTCCTTTAAAGAGGAAATAGTATTTGGAGATGGGGATTTATGCTACCCGATTTTTCTTACAGAATTTTTTTGCATCGCAGATGAATTATTAAATGCAAATTCAGCAATGCAAGAGAGGAAAAAACAGATTATTTTCCTTTTGAGTTTGCTGATTAGTCAATTGCTTAGTTCGTGGAGGATGCCACTTGTGTCAAGTTTCTGTATACTTTCATAGAACTGGAGCATGATACTTACTGTATCTCAAGTGAATGATTTTTCAATTAGCCTGCACTTCCTTGGCTGTATTCCCTTCGCAGTCCTATGTGGGTGATGTAGAACAAAGGTTTAAGAGGTTTTGGACAATTTATGATGTTTGGAGAGGCTGTTTGTCAAGAAACAATATCTGCAACAACTTTTATGTTCAATTTTAGTTCTGGGTCTTTTGTTTATTTTTATAACACTATTTTCTGAGGTGTTAAAGTACACTTGAAGGTATTATTAAAAATGGAGGGGAAAAAAAGGCCAGTGTTAAGGGACCGAGGTATCAGGGTGGCACACAACTGTTTTTATGATAGAGATGCAGACAGGAGTGCACTGTGAATGGGTTTACTCCTCCAGCCATACCCAGAAAGAAAGGAGAGATCAGAAACATTTGAAAATGAGATCATACAGCGTGTGAACTATACAGACATCTCGCCCATGTTTTTTTTATGAGAAGTCTTACTGACATTTGAAAAGTAGGGACCTGTTCCTTAATCTTAAGGTTGACTGACATTTAAGGGCAGCGTAAGGCATGGTTTCCTCCTCCTCTTTTTAAATTGCAGTTTTCATAAATCAGTGTGAGTGGAGAAACCTGGTTACGTCTTGCAATGTGCGAAGATGTGGATAGAAATATGAAAAAGTAACCGATGACATTTTAAACACTGATTCGTGTGTGTGAGAGTATATTTATAGAGAGAGAGAGAGAGAGAGACAGAGACAGAGAATCTTGCAAAGAGAGAGAAGAATTGAAAATGATTATATTTCAGCCTTTATCTCAATAGCATGGACATAGTTATAAGGAGTTTTATTATAAAAATTAAAATAATTGAGGGCAGACAGGATTCATTACTGGCTAAGATGCCTCATTACAAAGCCACATGAGGATTCCTAGGTCAGTCAGGCACCTAGCTTTCACACTATAGGCAGACCCAGAACCTTTCGTGCTGCTGAGCTGAGGAAGGTAACAGTGCTGTGTACTGTGGCTCATGAATTGAATTGGGTGGGCAGTTGAGAATCAAGGAGCACACATTTTTTTCCGATCATTGATCCAGTACCAGGGGCTTAGAAAACTTTCCTACTCTTGGAAGCATCCATAATATTCCCAATAGAGTGTTTCTCTGCTCTGGCAAGCAATGAAACATTTGACCTTAAAGTGTCAGTGCCACCTAATGTATTCAGTAATATTCTTTGCTCCAATATTAATTCTTTGCTCCAATATTTATAGGCAATATGGAAATGCAATGATAGGAAATGTAACAAAATTTAAAGCTATGGTTTCACAAAGCTTAAAGCAAAACTGTGTTCTTCTCTCCCAGCAAAATCTAAGAGGCAGTTTGAATGCCATGCTTCTGATGACATCACAGTAAATTCCTATTTCTTCTTTGACTGATTGTTCATGTCCATTCCATGCATGCATGGATCATCAGACAATTTTTCCCTCTGTAGTACCTGTTGGGCCAGCAGGGGAGCCCCCTGGAGTGGCACCCATACATCAGTGCATATATACCCCTGCTGACCCTCCACCCCTCAATTCCTTCTTATCACCCGTGATGGTCATTGGAATGTGTCTCGCTTGCCTAGCAAGTGTGCTTTAGCAGTTTTCATTGTTCTTATTTATTTAGCAGTTTCTAGTTCAACTAGCCCATCATAAGACAGGATTTTCAGGTCTCTCCTCCACGTCGGTCTTCTCTC
>JANRFK010001234.1:95867237-95878330 GCA_030068395.1 Apalone spinifera
CCAGCATTTCGGCGTTACAGACTCTCAGACACTGGGCTACTATATATATGATTTTAGTGTTAATTAGTTGGTTTGTTGTTAGTAGTGGTTCATAGTGTAAATAGTTAATGATTCACACTTGTGTCCCTGTGCACCTTGAGCAGGGCATGCCCAGACCCAAAGCTTCAAGCCCTGTGCTAAGTGCCTCAAGCTGATGCTGTGTGGAGGCCCCCACGAAGCCTGCCTAAAGTGCCTTTTATCCCATATTATGGACAACTATAAGATCTGCCATAGTTTCAAGCACTGTAATAAGTGGGAGAGAGACTCTCAGCTGAAGTTCCTCCCAATGGAGGCAGCTCTTTGGAACTGGCCGCTAAAATTGCACTGGCCACCCAGAGTGCGCTGGCCTTGGTGCGGGAGGTCCCAGAACATTCTTGCTCATCTCTGGTGCCATGGTGCACCCTGGCCTGGACCGGCACCGTTCCCAGTCTCCTGTGCCTCAGAAGAAGCAGAGACCTAGCAGGGGCGGATCTCCATTGAGTTATGCACCGAAAGTGCATACCCAGGTGGGGCACTTGGCCTTTGTAGCCATAGTGCCCAGGGCACCTGTTCTTGGTCAGCACCAGTTGAGCCCACGTCAGGACCCAAACCTGTAAAACAATCTGGCTGAGGTGGACAAGCTCTCCATGCTGGACATGTTTGAGGCTGCATGGGAGTTACCCTCTTCCCCCACCTTTCCTTCTGGCATGGTATGAGGGCAAGACAGTCAGCCCTCCTGCACTGACCTACTGGCACTGGTGGGCTTGGTACCAGTACCCAGGCCTCACCAGAAGGCACAGCCGGCACTGCTGACCTCAGTGTGTCTTCTGGGACCACCACCAGGGTACAGGACCCCAGCACCCAGGCAAGCTGGAGTCGATGGCCAGGCATGCTCCTCGGCACCACTCACTGGCTCGGGGTATGTTGGCACTGCCCTGGTCAACCTCGGATTATTCCACTGACTCCAAGGCCGAGTCAGTTTTCTCCAATGATGGTGAGTCCCGATCACGCTTCCAGCACTGCTACTATTTGTGGCACCACTCCCAGCACCGCAGTGTTTCAACTCAGCCTCCTCAGCTGTCATGGCTGCCTCAGTGGCAGCCCCCTCTGTAGTGGCCCTTCTGAACACCCTGGACTTACCACCAGGCCCAGAGCTCAGGGCCCAGGTCTCTCCCAACTGGCTTCTGCCTGCTTAGATCCTATCCTGATCCCCTCCATGTGCCAGTTCTCAAGCCCTCCATCTCCCAAACCTTCAGGAGATGGGGGGATGGAACCGGCCCAGGTCATGGGCACAAAGCAGTCAATTGCCTCCCAAGACTTGGAGCAACACCATCTGCAGGAGAAGCAAGTGCTGAAGGAGTCCTCGTTTTCTTACTCGGTTAAGGCACTGGGGGGCTCCATTCCATTCATGCCCTTGATGGACTTGAGGTCCCATCAGGATCTCCTGAAGTGCCTTGCCCAGAGCTTGGGAGTTCAGGCTGAGCAGGTGTCAGAGGACTCAGACCCTATCGTGGATATACTAAACGAGGGTGTCTCAACCAGAGTGGCACTCACCCTCAACAAAACAGTGACCAAGATCACCTAAATGCTCTGACAAATCCCGGCATTCATCCTGCCAACTGATAAGTGGGTTGAGCAGAGATACTATGTCTCTCAGGTGGGCCATGAACATCTCTTTTCCCACCACTTGTCATGGTTCCTTGTTATCCAGGCGACAAACTACAGAGAGCGACAGGGACAACCAGGCCCGATACTTAAAAACAGAGAGGCAAAGCAAATGGACCTCTTGGACCAAAAGTCACATGCCTCTGGTGGGTTGCAGCTCAGGATTGCCAACCAGCAAGTGCTCCTGAGCCACTATGCAAATAACTCCTGGTCAGACAAATTCAAAGACCTCATGCCTTAAGACTTATGGCAGGAGTTTAAGGCTCTGTCAGAGGAGGGCATGATCATTTCTTGCATGGCCCTGAAGGTGGCCATTTGAGGAGGCAGGCTTGTTTTCAGAGCTTACTCTGTTTCTTTACCAATTCACTGTGCTCCCTTTTGACCTTTCTATGGTCCCCAGGGTTTTTACCAAATGCATGGCAGTAGTAGTGAGAAGCAAGGAGTTCAGATCTACCCCTACCGGGATGATTGACTGGTTCAGGGGCCCTCTTCCACTCAGGAACTGGAGCATATATCCCTGGTTCGGGGAATCTTTTTAGATCTTGGTCTCTTCTTGAATGAGGCCAAGTCCACCCTGGTCCCTATTCAGACAATAGACTTTCTGGATGCCTTGCTGGACTCTACGGTAGCTGCAGCCTCTTGGCGCAGGACTTGGTTCCTAGCCATCAAGGATTCCATCCCATGTCTTCAGGCCAGAAACTGTATGAGGTGCCTGGGCTTCATGGCAGCATGTATGTATGTGGTGCAGCATGCCAGGCTCTGTCTCCTCCCTCTATAGCTGTGGTTAGCTTGGGTTCACAGTCCAGCCTTCCAACCACTGGACATGGTGATGACAAGTTCCAGAGGACAATCTAATCTCCCTTGACTAGTGGCTCCAAGAAGATGTGTTTTTTGCTGAGGTCTCATTCTCCTAGCCTCTGCCGTCATTCCATCTAGTGACAGATGCATCTGACACCGGATGGGGAGTCCACATCAGGAACCTAAGGACACAAGATATGTGGTCCCAGTCAGAGCTGTCACTTCAGATAAATTCAGAAAGCTGAGGATGGTCTGCCTCGCTTGTCAGGCATTCTTTCCCCAGCAAAGGAACAGGAGGGTCTTGGTCCTGTTGGACAATACAGCGATGGTGTTTTACATCAACAAACAGGGTGGTGCTTGTTCCCACCCCTTTGTCAGGAAGCCTTCCTTTTCTGCGAGTTCTGTGTACAGCAGGGTATTCATCCAGTGGCCTCGTACCTCCTGGGGGCCCAATATACCATGGGTCAGCAGTAGGGGGCCCAATATACCATGGGTCAGCAGTAGGCTGGCAACCCTATTGCTGACCTAGACAATTCGGTATTGACCTAGTATTGACCTAGTATTGACCGGTATTGACCTAGACAATTCGGTATTTTTGCCTCCTGTCCAGTAAAAAAGTTCAGAAAATACCAGACACCTAAAATGTCCGGTACTTTCTGATTTTTTCCTGGCCAGGAGAAGAAAATCTTGGGCTGCCCGGCTCAATATGGAGGCAGCCTAGCAACCCTAGTGCTTACTGGGTTGTGCAGGGAAAGCTGTCCGGCCCGGCACAGAGAGGCAAGATGGCGGGTGGCTGCTGGCAGTCTGGTAGGGCCAAAAAGCCTCACAAATGGTTTCTTTTTTTTTTTTTTTTTGCTCAACAAACTTTTTCCTGGCATGGTTTTTTGTTGGCAACCCTTCGCGGCAACCCATCTGGCAACCCTTCTCGGCAGGTCTTTTTTGGGTCCCTAAGAGCAGACGTCATCCTTTGCATTTTCCCCACCTGGACCTGTTTACGACCCACAGGAACATGAAGTGCCCCTGTTTTTGTTCCTTCATGAACCACAGCCCAGGATATCTGGGGGATGCGCTCCTTACTCTTTCTCCTCCTGGTCTGCTGTACACATTCCCTCTCTTGTCCCAGTCCACAAGGTGATCCTAAGAGTCAGGGAGTTCAGGTCCTCTCTGATCCTGATAGCACTGGCATGGCCATGGCGGCACTGGTTCACATCTCTTCTGAACCTCTTGGTAGAGCAGCCAATTACACTCCCGATGTACCTGGACCTGATAACTCAGGACCACGGCAGGCTTTGCCATCTGAATCTGCAGTCTTTGCATCTCATGGCTGGAAGCTCCATAGTTGACGGCACTGGAACCCCAGTGCTTGGAGTGGGTCCAAAGGGTCCTGATGGGGAACAGGAAACCCCCTATTAGAGCCACTTATTTCATAAAGTAGAAGTGGTTTTCTATCTGGGCTGCCCAGAATAGATTCCCTCCAATGGACACCCCGATCCCCTCTGTTCTTGACTTCCCACTAAACCTAAGAGTTCAGGATTTATCTTCGTCCTCAATCAGGGTACACCTGGCAGCTATCTCCATCTTTCACATGGGCTCTCAGGGCAAATTGCTCTTTGCAAACCCTATGGTCCATCATTTTCTCAAGGATCTACACTTTACCCGCATGTCTGCCAACCCGTTCCCCCATGGGATCTCTACTTTGTTCTCACCAAGCTCACTGGTCCCCCCCCTTCAAGACTCTAGTGACCTGTTCACTGTTGCACTCTTGTGGAAGGTGTCCTTTTTGGTAGCCATTATGTCAACCAGATGGGTGTCTGAACTTAGGGCTCTCACATCAGACCCCGCTTTCCACTCTAAGGATAAAGTCAGGCTCTGCCCACACCCGGCCTTCCTGCTCAAGGTAGTGTCCCAGTTCCATGTTTCTCAGGATATTTTTCTAGCTGTGTTTTACCCTAAATCACAAGTTTCTGGTAAGGAACAAGTCTTACACACACTACACATTAGGAGATCCTTAGCTTTGTATTTAGATAGAACAAAACCCTTCCACAAATCCCCTCAGCTCTTCATTGCAATAGCTGAAAGAATGAAGAACATCCCTCTATCGGCCCAACGTATCTCATCACGGATCACCTCCTGCATTAAGGCTTGGCTGGGCCCCTCTGACTGCACATTCGACTAGGGTCCAGGCCTCATTTTTGTTGCTAAGGTGCTTATCCTGTAAAAACGTAGGGCAGCCACGTGGTCTTCGGTGAACACCTTTGTTAGTTATTACACCTTAGTGCACCAGGCTAGGGAGGACACAGCCATTGGTAGGGCAGTATTCCATTCCATTGAAGGTTAAGCCACCAACCCGGCCTCCAAGGGTTCTACTTGGGGGTCACTTACACAGAATGGACATGAGCAATCACTTGAAGAAGAAAAAAATGACTTACTTCTCGTAACTGTTGTTCTTCGAGATGTGTTGCTCATGTCCATTCCAAATCCCACTCACCTTCCCTTCGTCAGAGAACTCTGACAAGAAGGAATTGAAGGGTGGAGGGCCAGCAGGGTATAAATGCAATGATATACAGGTGCCACTCCGGGGGGCTCCCTTGCTGGCCCAACGGATACTGCTGAGGGAAAAATCTTCTGACAATCTGTGCATGTGGCACACCCACACCCACATGAAATGGACATGAACAACAGTTACAAGAGGTAAGTAACCATTTTTTCAATATTTAAGACAAGTTCCAAGTGTGTAATGGAGTGAAATGAAAAAAAATTAATCTTACTAAACAAATAGAGAAGAGAGTTATTTTCTCGATGTTATTCTGTTGACTACTTATAACTCCTCTTGATCATGGAAATGAGAATTGCATGCTTGTGGTTTTTTAAGCCACACACAATATTAGATAACTTATTTCCCTTGTTAAAGCAACACTCTCTTTGACCAGAGCCACTGGAACAGAAATACATAAGTGTCAGAAATGTAAAAATCCATAGAGGGACTGATCCACCAGTCCTCCCTAACTCAGGTGAATTTCTTGGGAGTTTAGCTTATGCAGGACTGGAAGATTGGCCCAAAATGTCTCCTGAGGTTTTTAAAACTGGCTTCTAGTGACAGTGCTAATACTGCTTAGCTAGCTTTACTTCTGTGAGTGATTAGCACCAGATGTTGAAGTCAGGCACTGAAGCCAATATAACAATTGCTTTATAAAGGGCGATAAACAACATGAATTGAGGACATTAATATTTAGGTGTTTTCATGCTAAAACTATCTGAAGAGGATGATATAAAGTAACATAAAATTCCCCTTTATAATTTGAGTAGCACAAAAGAATGACTAATAAACTGCATTGCTTTTATAGCTAAACAGGGTGAAAATAAGGCTGCTTTTGATATATTCCCACTATACAACTGTATGTGGGGGGAGGGGAATAGGCAATCTTTTTGTATTTTATGTGAGGCATCATACATTGTGTGTCTATAGAATGGCTTTCGGTGAGCTGAGGAACAAATGTTAAGCATTGCAGTTTGTTTTAATAGATAAGAGCACATTTATCTATTTCTGAGCTTTAAACCATTGCAAACATATATAGAAAACCCCATGTTGACAGTTTAGAAAGCCTGTGGGAACTAGGGCAGCCAATTTTGGAAGTTTCATCACATGACATAATCTGTAGTTAAAGATTAATTTTTAATTCCTGAAGACTCCATGACAATCCTGGAATATTGGCAACCATAGTTTGAACCAGTGTAACTATTTTCTGTTGCATGTAACTTTTAAAAAATAACCATTAGATATTTAGGGCTGCATTCTCTACTGCAGCAATATCCTTCAGCACTAGAGATATGTGAAAGAGCTTAAACTGATTTTTAAACAGCACTTACTCTGAGCCTGGGATAAATGATAGTCATTTAGAGGCTGCTCCAACTTAACACAAAGGTGGTCTCCATAGGTGGCTGCACAGTGGAGCTATGTCCATCCTCATCCCTGTCATTTCACCTCCTTTCACATGCCTTCTACTTGGTGTAGGAGATGTCCCCAGAAGCTTTATACTTTCTGAGAGTCCAGTCTCAGTTGAGTAGCTGTGGCTAGATTCCAGTTCCTCATTCCACCCATATGATGAATGAGAGCTAGAACTAGGAAAGAAAATCTGCCCCTTTACAATTGAGATACAGTGTAGCCTGACATTGGCTCTGTGGGCTATATCCTGCAAAGACTTATTACTGGACTTATTGTGCACTACTCTGAGTAGACCCACTGACTCCAATGAGTATGCTCATGGTAGTAGGTACTTTGCCAGGTAGTAAGCATTGACAACATCTGGACCTTTGTGTGGCAGGGCATCAGCTTCATTCAGCTGTCAAAGAAGTTTGGTTTTAGTTTGTGCTTGTGAAGAAAAACAGGATGATGCTTCTCCTTTCCTGCTTTTTGGACTCTCCGCCACTTCCCAGATAGGAACTGAGACCCACTTACAACATTAACACAATAAAAACAATGTCTATTAGCAATTAAGTAATTGTAAGACTAACAGATGAATTTTGTCAAGGCAAGCATTAACTTGAAATAGGACCACTGACTTGGAGCAAGCAAATGAAACACAGATCATAGTTGTCAGTGGTTCACAACTGGAAGGGCTTATCAAGTGCAGTTCTTCAGGGATCTCTCCTAGGTCTGGTTATATTCAGCATCTTTATAAATGATTTGAATAATGGTATAAAAAGTACACCTAGAAAGTGTGCAGACGATACCAAACTTGGAGGGGTTGCAAGTAATTTGGAGGACAGAATTAGAACTCAAATCATCTTGACATCTTGACTCAAATCATCTGGAGAAATAGTCTGAAATAAACATGATGAAATTCAGTTAGGAGAAATGAAAAGTACTTAGGAAAAAATAATCACTTGCATAATTACAAAATGGGAAATGAATGTCTAGGAAGGAATACGGCACAAAAGTATCTGGACACTATTGTGAATCAAAAGTATGACTCAACAATATCATGCAAAAAAATGAATGTGATTCTGGGAGAATTAGCAGGGAGTGTTGTGAGCAAGACACAAGAAGTAATTCTTCCATTATACTCAGCACTGATAAGGTCTCATCTGGCATATTGTCTTCAGTTCTGGATGCTAGATTTCAAGGATCATAGAAGATTAGGGTTGGAAGAGACCTCAGGAGGTGTTATTGTTGAAAACAGGACCAACCCGAAATAATCATTCCATCCAGGGCTTTTTCAAGCCTGTCCTTAAAAACTTTTAAGAATGGAGATTCCACCATCTCTCTAGGTAACCTTTTTCAGTGATTCACCATCCTCCTACTGAAATAGTTTTTCTTAATATCCAAATGGGACCTCCCTCAGTGCAACTTGAGACCATTGCTTCTTGTTCTGCCATCTGCCACCACTGAGAATAATTTTGTTTGATCCTCTTTGGAACCTTCCTTCATGTAGGTAAAAACTGCTATTAAATCCCTCCTCATTCTTCTCTTCTGTAGACTAAATAAGTCCAGTTCCCTCAGTCTCTTCTCATAAGTCATGTGCCTCAGCCCTCTAATCTTTTCTGTAGTGGAGAGCCCAAATCTGGAGTGGGAAAGGTCTGGACAAATTGGAGAAAATCTAGAGAAGAGCAACAAAAATTATTAAAGATCTAGAAAACATGACCAATATTGGGGAAAAAAACCCCCTCGGTTTGTGCAGTCTGGAAAAGAAAAAATTAGGATAAAAGTCTTGAGGGAGGTTGAAGGATGAAAGAGAAGGGTGATAAATTATTCTCCTTAACCAATAAAAACAGGGCAAGAAGTAATGGGCTTAAATTGCACCAAGGGAGATTTATATTAGACATTAGGAAAAACTTCTTAACTGTAAGACTGGTTAAACATTGAAACAAACTACCTAGGGAGGTTGTAGAGTCTCTATCAAAGGAGGTTTTTGAGGCCATGCTAGACAAGCAACTTTCAGGGATGGTGTGGATAATATTCAGACTTGCACCAGTGCAGGGGACTGGACTAGATGACCCATCGAGATCCTTTCCAATCCTGCATTTCTTGCAACCCAAGGTATCTTTTGACTAGAATGCAGGCTCTGAGGTGGGGTCAGGAGTGAGGGAGGGGGCTCAGGGCTTAGAGGCAGGGGATTGGGATGCAGGCTTACTTCCAATGACTCCCAGTCAGCAATGCTGCTTGTTTCCTGCTTGTCCTTGCACCACAGACCAGTCTGTGCCCCAGAAGTGGCCCATAGCAGGTCCAGCTCCAAGGCAGAGGCACGCAAGGTACTGCCACAGGCACTGCCCCCAGCTCCGATTGGCCAGTAACTGACCAATGGGAATGGGGAGCTGGTGCTCAGAGCAGGGGCGATGCTTAGATTGCTGAAGGGCTCCCCAAACTTCAGAGCTGGTCACTTCCGGGGCACAGCATAGCACATTAAAGTGACCCAGTGCCTGACTATCCAGGACAAAGTACTGAGTCACGACCTGTACTTTGAAAATCATTGTGCTAAACTGTACTAAACTAAATATGTGTTAAAAATTATGCAGTCCTGTTTATGGGCCACTAGCTGTCACAGCTACAGAATTTACTTTATGTTCATCACTTTATTTAGCCTGGTTTGGGAGAGGAACCAACCCAGTTCAATGGCAGTCCACAACTGGATATAAATTGAGGCCAAGAGCTTTTCATTTGGCATAAATCAGTATTAAAGTCAATCATTACCATCATGGCAAATGTCAAAGGAATGTTGCAGATCGAGCTCTTTCTGGAGCGATCGTGATCTCTCTCTCTCTCTCTCGGTTCTGTATTGAAATGAATGAAGCTGCTCTAGTGTACCATGCTTTCTCTTCAATCTTCCTGTGGTCTTTCCTTTGTTAGTATCTGTATATTTTTCTTCCATCAGTTAATGCTGGTGGCACAGAACAATGATGAGAAAAGAGTTGGTCCATCATCAGGCCCTTATTTTTAGATAATTAATACTTGGCAGCAGAGTAGCACTTAACAACCATGACTGGGAGATGACTGGCAAAAAGTCTAGGCATGGCATCATCTATTTATTACTTTTTTGTCTGTGTGCCAAGGACTTAATCATTTGTTACTTCTACCCTGTGAGTGTGGGAATGATTATTATGACTTGAGAGAAGATACCATTGGGCTGCCATAAGTAACCCTTTGGCACAGAGAATAGATTATATCTGACAATTCTGCCAGCATAATATCCACGAAAATCAGATTCAGTGTATATAAATATTGTTCTCTGACGATACAGCATAGTGGGTCCAAGCCTTTTTGCAGATTCTACATGAGCATCTCTGTCTGTTGTCACAATCTCTGTCTTTCCATTCAATGAACTTTTGTGCCAGGAAGTCGATAGCTCCTCCTGTGCTGATCTGATCAGCTCTACTATATTTCCCTATTTTAAATCTAGTTCTTGGTGTTCTACCATTTCCCCTTCCCTCTTTGATCAAGTTTGTTCTGTGTTTGCTTTTACTCTATTTAAAAATGGTGACTCTGCTCACAAGAGGATTATCCCAATCTCTCACTGGTATACATTTTATCTAAATTTAAATGAGCTATACGTTCAAGTGAATGAAACCAGATCACAAGTGACTGCATCGTTCATTTCTTAGGGCTCTCACCTCTGAGCTACAAGACTACATGTTCATTAGTCTCATGAAAGGATTTGGGCTCATCCCCAGTGCCACTGGTGGGTATTGTGCTATCCTTTGTGATTGTCCTTTAGATGAGATGTTACATTGACACACCCTTTTCCTTTTGCTGGTGATTGATGTCCAGGAGTAATTAGAAATACCTCGAGGATTTTCTCTTAAAAGAAAAATATTAAGGGATAATACAGCTGTCATAGCCAGCATTTCTTCTCTTAGCAGAGCAGGTTCAAATATCCACGGCTCTGTGTGTAAGCTGCTCCTGAGCACACAATGGCTGCTCTGTTTGTCTAAACAGTCACTCCCCTAATAGTTAACTCATTTAGTATTGTAAAGAATTTTTAGGATGCCTTGTGTATAAAAGGCAAGTTATAAAATTTTATTCCATTCTGGAATCTAAGCAAGTATGAGAACAAACAATCCACGTGTTGGATTTCATATTGGATACCATATTAACTTAAAAACTGAATATAAATGTAAATTGTTTGTTTACAGTGCTTTTACATAAGAACGTAACGACATAAGAATGGTCATACTGGGTCAGACAAAAGGTCCATCTACCCCAGTATCCTGTCTGCCAACAGTAGCCAGTACCAGGTGCCTCAGAGGGGGTGTACCGAAGACAATGATCAAGCAATTTGTTGTCTCCTGCCATCCTTATCCAGCCTGTGACAAACAGAGGCCAGGGGCACCATTCCTTACCCCCTGGCTAATAGCCTTTTATGGACCTAAACTCCATGAATTTATCTAGCTCTTTTTAAAACTCTGTTATAGTCCTAGCCTTCACAGCCTCCTCTGGCAAGGAGGTTGCACTGTGTAAAGAAGAATGTTCTTTTATTAGTTTTAAACCTGCTACCCATTTATTTCATTTGGTGTCCTCTAGTTCTTATATTATGGGAACAAGTAAATAACTTTTTCTTTATTCACTCTCTCCACACCACTCATGATTTTATATACCTCAGTCTCCTCTTTTCTAAACT
>JANRFK010001234.1:95878430-95902179 GCA_030068395.1 Apalone spinifera
TATCTTTTTTGAGGTGAGGAGACTACATCTGTATGCAGTATTCAAGATGTGGGCATACTATAGTTATACAGGGGCAGTAAGATATTCTTCGTCTTAGTTTCTATCCCTTTTTTAATAATTCCTAGCATCCTATTTGCTTTTTTGACTGCTGCTTCACACTGCGTGGACATTTTCAGAGAACTATCCACGATAACTCCAAGATCTCTTTCCTGAAGCTGTAGCTAAATTAGCCCCCATCATATTGTATGTATAGTTGGGGTTATTTTTTCCAATTTGCATTACTTTACACTTATCCACATTAAATTTCATTTGCCATTTTGTTGCTGTGTTGTTCCGAAGACATGAAAGAGATGAGGTAGGTAAGGTAGAAGTTAGTCCAATAAAAGACATTACCTCACCTACTCTATTTCTAAATTATTACTCAGAACTACAATTCAGTTAGCTTGGCAATGTCCCCAAAGCTCTTTTATAAACCAGTAACTTCTAGAATAAATTATATATCATACATAATCCATAATTGTCCTTAAAAAGGTAATAATTGTTCTAAAAGGTACAGTTTGCAGTATATTTCACTTGAAATATGTGTAACAAAGCTGGACTGGAGATTCAGTTTCTAGTCACTCTGCCAGAATAACCTGTCTGCGATTCAGGTCTCTGTCCAGGTCTCGTATGATACTAAATAGTATGTGTGCGTCAGTCTGATTTTTAGTTGTGGCAAGAAGTAGGTCTGAGGGTTACTCTTCTCAAAATGGGGTCGGGGGGAAGGGGAAGAAGAAAAACTGAGTAATGATCATTGATATTTCTGTTCATATTCATGGGTTTCTCATTTGTTACCTCAGCATCTCCCACAAAGCATCAAGTGATGGTATTCCACTGTGTTTTCATGTATTGGTGTATGCAGTCTTTCCACGAAAGCCAGTACCTCTCCAAAGTCATACCAAAGTGTAATATGTGCACTGCATTTCATCAAGTTTGGAGAGCTATGGTAGGATTATTGGTTAGTTTCTGCCTTATCTAGACTTGGAGCACCTTGACTTGTGTGGTTGGTTGTTTTCTAGAGGGAACGGCTTTGTGGAGGTAAGCAGCAACTCTGACATAACTAGATTTCTTGAGACCATGCTTTCAAATCCCATATGGAGTCAACTTGGTCCTTTATTCTTCCAAGACAAATGAATTGTGTTCCATGCAGTCTGCCTCAGGAAGGACTTTTAGACAAGGCCTTAAAAGAAGAAAACTTTCCTGTTTGCTCTGCCTACTCATTAAATACACTTATCCTAAAGAGAAATGGTTTGGCCTAACATTCTTGGCCATCATGCAGCTTATCCACTTGTTGTTTGGCTAGTTGCTATTTTCTAACCTACATGTGGCTGTGCTTTAGTGATAGACAAAGTGATCTCTGTCTGCACTCAGGCTACGTCTAGACTGCATGCCTTTTTCGAAAGAGGCTTTTTTGAAAGTTACTGTCAAAAAAGCCTCTTCCGAAAAAGAGCATCTAGACTACAACCAGTACTTTTGAAAAAGCAAGCTGCTTTTTCGAAAGAGAGCACCCAGGCGGTCTGGAGGCTCTCTTTCAAAAAAGCACAGTTTGCATTACATTGCGCCTTTTTTCGAAAGAGCACTCGTAAAATGAGGTTTTCCGCGGTCAAAAAAACTGCTGCGTTCTTTTGATTTACTTTCGAAAGAATGCAGCAGCAGTGTAGACGCAGGGGAAGTTTTTTCAAAAAAAGGCCACTTTTTTCAAAAAACCCCTGCAGACTAGACACACCCATAGTGTTAAACGTTCTAAAGTGAAAGTTACTGTACAAATTTCAGATATTACTACTGCAGTGTTGATGCTAAAATATACATGGATGTGTATTCAAGGAACCAAATAATAAACTGAATATACATAACATGATGAGTTCCAGTGTTTGTCCTGGTAATGGGCTGATTAGCTATTCAAAACTACTCATTAATTTTCAGTTAGAATTGTATTATTTTAGTGTTCTGCAAATGTTTTCATGACATGTATATAACAGAAGACTCTTCTTGCTCATAGCATGTTGCACAAAAAAGTATTTTCAAATCGAGTACTGCATTTTTTGTTTGTTTTTTTATTCCTTCATTTTCTTATAGTGGCAGTTTAAAAATGTTAATATTATTAATGCAAGCCTGACTGTCAAAACCTTGTGTTATACAATCAAAATCTCAGTTCCATTTGCTTATAGATAGCATTGTGAAATGGACACCAAAAAGGTTATGTGTATTTTGTCTTTTTTGTTGTCAGTGTGCAAGACACATTGCAGGAAATATTTCATGTGGGAGCTAGTGTGTCAGTTTAATAATTGATATTAGAAAGTTATGTGAAGGTCTTTTTGTGTTAAATAAACTAGCTTTTTCTCAGAATGGAAAGATAAATGGTGGGAGAGCAGAGAAGCAAGCTGCTCTATAAATGACCTAAGTTGTAAGATATATAAACTGCAGGAAAAGAACCCACATATTTTTATCATTGCTAAGAAAGGTCACTTTTTACTATAGTAACAGAATAATATCTTTAGTTAGCAGATAATTGCACAACTAGAGGATCAAATTCCAATAGATGTTAATAAAAATTTTAACAGAGAATTCTGCTTTACTAGCTTTTTATTGCCCTTCCGATGAATAGATGCTGTCAGCCAAAATACTGTATTCATATACAAAACTGTTAGAAACAAGATTTTCTATAGTCTTGATGGGCAACCAAACTTGAATGCTGTAAGTGACATAAAAATAACATAAGAATAGCCAGACTGGGTCAGACTAAAGATCCATCTAGTCGAGTATCCTGTCTTCTGACAGTGGCCAGTGCCAGGTGCCCCAGAGGAATGAACAGAACAGGTCATCATCAAGTGATCCACCTCCTGTCACGTATTTCCAGCTTCTTACAGAAACTAAGGACACTATCCCTGCCAATCTGGCTAATAGCCATTGATGGACCTATGCTCTATGAATATATGTAGTTCTTTTTTAACCCTGTTAAAGTCTTCACAACATCCTCTAGCAAGGAGTTCCACAGGTTGACTATGCATTGTGTGAAAAGATACTTACTCTTGTTTTAAACCTGCCACCTATTAATTTCATTTGGTGACTCCTAGTTCTTGTGTTATGGAAACAAGTAAATAGTTCATCCTTATTTACTTTCTCCACATCAGCCTTGATTTCATAGATCACTCTCATATTCCCTCTTAGTCATCACTTTTCCAAGCTGAAAAGTCCTATTTTTTTTAATCTCTCCTCATATGGCAGCCATTCCATACCACACTCATATTTGTTGCCCTTTTCTGAACTTTTTCTAGTGCCAACGCATCTTTGTTTGAGATAAGGTGACCACATCTGCATGTGGTATTCCATGTGTGGGCATACCTCTATTTATACAGAAGCAATAATATATTCTCTGTCTTATTCTCTATCCCTTTCTTAATGATTCCTGGGGTTCCTTAGAGACTAACAAATATAAGGTGCCACAGGACTACTTCTTGTTTTTAAAGTTCCAGACTAACATGGCTACCCCTCTGAGAGTTAATGATTCCTAACATTGTGTTTGCTTTTTTTGACTGCTGTTGCACATTGAGTAGATGTTTTCAGAGAACTGTCCACAATAACTCCAAGAGCTCTCTTTTGAGTGGTAACAGCTAATTTAGTCCCCATCATATTTATATGTACCGTTGGGATTATGTTTTCCAAAATGCATTCTTCTTCTTCTTAAACCCTTGTACTGTGAATGGAGCATAGGCCATCTACAAGTCTCCTCCACTTACTTTGCATTTATCAACATTAAAATTCATCTTCCATTTTGTTGCCCCAAAATAGTTTTATGAGATCCTTTCGAAACTCTACACGTCTGCTCAAGCAGTTTTGTATCATCTGCAAATTTTGCTGCCTCATTGTTTACCCCTTTCTCCAGATCATGTTTGAATCTGTTGAATAGGGTTGGTCCCAGTACAGATCTCTGGGAGACATCACTGATTACCTCTCTCCATTGGTTTTGCTATGACTTGAATTCTAAAATGTTGATACCTTATTTATAACAGGAAGTCAATTGTAAAATGTGCAGATGGGTTTTAAAATAAATTTAGCCTTAAAGTATTTGTGGGTAAGAACATAAAAATGGCTGTACTGAGTCCATCTAGCCCAGTATCTTGTCCTCCAACAGCAACCAATGCCAGGTATGCTTCAGAGGATACAGTTAGAAATGAGACATGCTTTACATATATTCATGTCCATACTGCAAATTAATATGTTATATCCCTCTTGCCTCATATTTTTTTCTAGTCACTGTCCTAGTTACTGAATTGCATTAAAAAAGTATTGTGATGTACCTGCACTAGAACATGATCAATTGGAAGGTGCTGGTCCACATTCTCAGCTATGCCTACATAACCCACACAACTAGTCTGGTTACTGAGCAATGCAAGTGGTACCTAGACCACCGCAACAGTTAAGATCAAGAGACCTCTACAGCATGGGCTGGGAGCCAACTGGCTTTTAGCTCCGAGGGTAGAGGCTCCTATACTCTGCTTCAGAGATCCTAGGTTCAAATCTGCCTGGTGGTGGTTACAAGTGGGGGCTCCTCTGGGATCTCAACTGGGTCTCTGAAGCTTGGGACATGCTTCTTCACCTAGGGGAAGTATGTAATCCATGCACCTAGTGTGGTTACTGAGCAATGCAAGTGGTACCTAGACCACCGCAACGGTTAAGATCAAGAGACCTCTACAGGATGGGCTGGGAGCCAGTTGGCTTTTAGCTCAGAGGGTAGAGGCTCCTATACTCTGCTTCAAAGGTCCCAGATTCAAATCCGCCTGGTGGTGGTTACACCTACATCTACTATAAACTAGTCCATCTGAGTGAGAGGAACTTCAAGGAACCTCTCTTTGTTCTGGTTTTATGTAAGCTTGGTTTTAAGCATACATAGTACAGCTGTGGACTCAGCTGGTTATTGTTCCAATGGCTGGTATTCCAGCATAGAATAATAGTAGGCAAGAGATAAGAAATTTTAGGTTCCATAATGTTACATATAATAGATACCATTAAATAATCAAAAGGTTTGAAATTATATTATAGTATCTCCTATTTAGCAGCAGAGTTGTTGTGGATTCCTGGATAGCGAATGTTCAGTTTTTAATGGCATTGTATTCCATTTTGTAAGATCTGAAAAGCTTCAGGCTTAGTTTTGACCTTACGTTGGTGTAAGTGAAGACAATAGAATTGCCTCAGTGTATAGCCATTTCCATCCAAAGCCCATTGAAGTTAGTTGAAGTCATTTCATTGTCTTTAATTGGTTGTGTCTAAAGTCTAAAATGAAGTCCTTTTGCTGTTAGAAGCACAGTGCATTTTAAAACTATGCTGTACTTGTTTACTATTGTAAACAGGAGGGCCTCATATTACCTAGTGAATAATCTACTCTTCCTGAAGCACTTACCTTTTCTGAGACGTTTCCCATCCAGCTATTAAATGTAAACCTGCTTAGCTTACAAGGTCTGAAAATATCAGGAAGTATGAGTACAAAAGCAAGAACTTCTGAATTTAGTAAGAATTTTGGATATGCAGAGAACATAGGACTGGTTCCTGCATAGTTACAGAGGTGCAGTAAAGAAAACAGTTTTCCATTTGTGTGATTGGAAGATATCTGGATCCATATTATAAAATTGTCCCACATAATGAGGAAAAATTAAGGTGCCTTTGCTGTTCTGTTGTTCCACTCTTATTTTTTGTGGTAAACTTACCAATGCAATATTACTGTCAGCTTATTTGATGTTTTTATGGGAAACAAAACTTTTAAAAAATGGTAATTATTGTTGAAAATAGCAATTCCAATCCTAATTAGCATTTGGAAGATGCCAAATTTATCCTACTTTTGCTACAGCAAATTACAGTGAATCAGTATTTTACTAGAGAGAAATGAAATAACAGCAAGCAGTCCAAATTTACCTTCAGTGCTCTTGAATTTTGAGGGTGTTCAAATCTGGAGAGTAGAATTCCTTTAATAGATACATCTGGAAAGGAAAGGGCCATTTCTGCTTTCATGTCTCAGAAGTGGAAACTCTGTCACGTCCTCCTGTGTGGGTTGTATCTAAATCTGTCCAGGTTTTCTATTAAAGCCTTCCCTCCCTTATTTATCATTTTTACTTCTCCTGGTGGAGTCTATATACCTCTGTTCCTTGCTAGGCATCAGATAGAGATGCATTGTTCCTTTGTTCCACTTAATTCCTTCTTTGCAGTCTGCCAATGCCCCTAATTCAGAATGGGGAAGTCTTCTGAGAGTGATAGGTAGATCAACACCTTCTACTTCTTGGGCAAATATGTTCTCCATTCACAGCACCACCCCCTTCTACTAACCACCTCCCCATATACAGTGAGCTCAGTGCCTCAGAACATCTTGCCTCATTACAGTGTGGGCATTAAAGAGTTAAATTTCATAAAGGTACATTGGCAACTGCTGGTTATGTATCTTGTCTTTGTCAGCCAATTTCTGTGAAAGAAGCAGGGCAAGGTAAACGATATTGAATGAACTCTCCCTCTCTTCCCATGGCTGGGAAGGAGGAAGCATTCTGGTTCTACTTTGTGGCTCTAAACTGCTTTTGCTTTGTGTCAGAGTCCAACTTTATAGATTCGATCTCTTCCTTCTTAGTCTGACAGAGTTATTATATTACTTTCTGTTACACGAAGAGCCCATGTTTGTGCACTACACTCTAATTAAAGGCTGATATCCAGCTGTAGTAGTTTACATTTCTGTAACCGCTTTTATGGTGGTGTCACATGGAGTTAGCTCAGTCTGAAGACAGCCAGAGTTTGCAGCAGTTAAAGCTTTTGAAGGAGATTACCATAATTACAAGTGATCAACATACAGTGCTTTCTCCCTCAATGTTCCTCTCCCCTTTTGCACAGCTTACTTCAAGGCAGGCTGTTAAAAAAAAAAAAAAGGTCAGTGAAAGTGGCTTCATAGAGAACACTAGTTAGCTAGTTGAAAATGCAAACATTTAGGAATGATTCTGGAAATACATTTGAAATACAAAATCTCTTTAGGCTGCTATTAATGGAATTGCTAACAGTGTCAACTTCTATTATTCATTGTTATTATTTTAGTTCTGATTATCATTTTAATTTTGAATCCTTTGTTTTATTCATATTTTAAATGCCAATGGTGTGCCCTATTCTGATTTAAGAATTTACCTCCGGGAGTATACTTTTTATATACCTATTCCCCCCCATCATATTGTGCCATTGTTTTCAGATAGTGGCCAAGAAATCTTGGTAGTGAGAAAAGAGTTAAAAACAAGAGATACAAGTATGTCCTGGATAGATGAATCCATTTTTTCACTAATTAATAGCATACTACTAACAATGGAAAGCCATTAAAATCCGAAGGTGTGTTTTGTGAATCACATTTATCAACCACTGTATATGCTGAAGTACTATTATTTATTTTGTATTTTTAACGTAATATATGGATTTTTTCATTCAAATGTAAAAAACAGTAACAAAAACATATTTTTATCTCCATTTAAAATATATTGAAACAAAAAGGAAAATGTAATAAGAACAGTACATTTTTATGTCAACGGTAACCTTTATATGGTGCTCTTTAGATAAAACTGTGAATATTGGAAGAGAAAAAAGAAAGATAAGTGGTTCCCTTATTCATCTTAGTCCAAAATCTATTTTGCCCACTGCTGGTTGTTGGCATTGTTTGATGATGTGACATAGTAACAGAGTATCAGATTATCAGAAAAGGAGATTCCCAATTTAATAGTTACTCACAGAAATCAAAGTATTTTTCCTTTTATCTCAACATCTCAAAATATGTAGCTGTTAAATTTCAAATCATGTAGTCTTCCTGATTTATCATCATATCATGGATGCACTTAGCTGTCTAGCATCAGGGAATCCAATAAGTCCTGTCACATAAGAAGAAAAGAGAAAATCCTATTGGATAATGGTTTACATTCTTTTCTACCAGTGATTTATTTTTGTCACAAGATTTAATTTTATCATAAGGCAGATGCTCCATCTATATCAATGCAATACATTCCTGTGTTCATTTGTTTCATACAAAAATTGTATCTGATGTATTTTTAGTTGCATTTTGACTTTGTTAGAACATGGAATGATTCTTTGGTGTTTAATCACATGTATAATCTCCAGTTTTTGTAATTTTCAAGTATCACAAAGCAAGTCCTATGTAAAGAAGCATAATATGAAATTAAAATGTGCAGACTAGTAGCTACAGATGCAGCTGGTGTTAACGTTTTCGATCTCTAGTACATGTCATGGCAGTACATGTCAGATGGAATAAGTAGAGCTTACTCAGGTTATCAGGTGAGCCTCCTGGTGAGAGTGTGCCAGACTTTATCTTGAATTAATTTCATTGACATTATTATGAAATAAATTGTTGCTGCACTGTGTGTTTGAAATCTGCCAGGGAGCTTCTATGTATTCTGTCTAAAATGCAAAAAGTCTAACCACAGACTGCTTTAATGACAAGCTAGTGTCCTATCAACACTTCCCTCCTTCCAGTCTGCCACTTAATACAGATAATACTCTTCTGAATAATCATCTTTATTCTGCGGGGCAGCTGAGGTCCACAGGTTGGGATCCTTCGCCAACTGTCATTATATGGTGGAAGCTGGCTGCATCTGCTTATACACATTGCTTCTCCACAGCCACTCTGAAAAAGCAGAACTATTTCCATTACACACAAAGAGGTCCAGTGAAAGACTGTCAGATTGCTGAACTTTTCAATCAGCTCAGGATATATGTGATTCCCATTTTGACATTCTGCCTGGAGGACCATCTATTGTCAGCTGCCATTGACAAGTGACAGCAGAGCTGTGACTTCCAGGAAGTTTATTTTATTTTTCTCCTTCCTCCCTACCTTTCCTTCTCCTTTAAAAATAAACCTTGATTAACTACTCTTTCTTCAGTATGGAGCGTGGACAAATGAAGGTAGGCTTGATGTAAAGTTTCCCAAATTTGCATTTTAGTGGTATCGCTAGAAGAAAGCTAATAGACAGGAAAGGAGACCAAGTTAATGACAATTCTCTAAACAGCTGTTGTACGATTCAGCTTCACTACTTCAGTTAATTAATCAGCACCTTGCTGGCAACTCTAGGGGAGATACTCGTTAGATACTGGTAGCAAACAGACAATGCTTTCATATCAAATATGTTCAACAACATCTAATGCAGCGATAACTTCCACAAAAAAAGGCAGCGAATACAGTGACTCATAAAGGTGCTCAAGAAGAGGCATTTGATATTATTGTACACATTGAAGTGCAGGATGCATTGCATATGTTGTGTATTGCATATGTTGCGTATTTGTATCATGTCTACCAAAATGTGAACTAAAAAATTCAAACTCTTCCTCAGATGCTCCTAGATTTATAAAAATACAATAAATGTGTATGTATATATCATGTATTATTACATTCATGTACTGATGTCAGTGCATACAATACAATAATGAATTAAACATATTTTGTTTCAGGAGACTGAATTGGCCATTGTAAATATTTCATGCAAATATATTTTGAATAGAGTAAACATATAATTAAGATAAAAAAATTAGTCTATAATATGCTGAGCCTATGCATCACTATAGTAAAATGGTTGTTGTCTCAGAGCTTTCCCTCCATCATCTGTTCTAAACAGGAGATGCTTTGCATCCGACCTATCGGGTCAATACAAGCATTAATATTTTATGAGTAATAATGCACAGAAACCTTAAGCCAATGAAATTACATCTCTATATTTGCAGTACACTGTATATTTTAGTGGAGCTCTAAAATTGTCCTTACAAATGTTAGTTTCAAATTCAAGACAAAACAGACTTAAAAAACTATGGTTCTGTTATCACAAAAATGTCCTCCCTCCTTGTTATTTTATAGTGAAGTTGCAATTTAACATATCTTGTACTTTCACTTTTTCTTTATCCATATCTCTTGATTTAACCCTGTTGTGGCAAAGATAGTAAATTGCAATGAAAATGACAAAGCTTAAGAGGCTGAAATATATTTGCTGTCAAATGCTCCATACTTCTTCAGTTTAATTTTTAATATGACTTTATTGACTTATTAAGAATGATAATAGACTACATATCATTTCATATACATAATTGTCACATAAATCTTTAATATTACTGACATTTAATTTTGCCGATTGTAAGATGTAGTGAAACATTTTCAATTTTAATGTATAAATGTTTGTGGTAGTCAGAACTTTGTTGTTTGATTGCTTCTTGGGTTGTGTCATTTCCTTTTGAACCTTTCAAAGTTTTGGTTGAGTAATGCAAGTTAAGGCTCATTGATATCATTCCAAGGGTCAGGTTATTGTACTCTGGAACAAGGGCTTGGAGTTATATCAACCAATGTATATGGGCAGTTTATTCAGTCTGCTGGCATGTACTGATGTAGACAATTATAACTCCAGCTCTTTAATGAAACTTACTTTATGGCAGGAAGAATATCACAGAGTTTAGAATACTCACGGGAGCTATGAAGATATATGTCCCTTTTAAAATTAGCTTTATGGCACTGAAGCTTTATGTATTTACATGAAAGTGCACTATTAACCCAAACTACTTGTTTTGAACTAACACAGTTGTCAACTATAAGGAAGCAGCACTGGCTATAAGAAAATTTCCTTTATATCTATTTTTGCACATTGCTGGTATTTAATATGAATAAAGATCCTGCTAAAATGTCTCCTTTGCTGCAGTTGTTCACAGTACAGTGAGAGCAAAACGTTTTCTTAATCCTGCCTAATCTGCAGCAAAAACCTCAGATAAAAAAGGACTTTTGTCTAATCCGGTTTCTCAGGTATGGTGTACTTTTAGATTTAGGCTATAAATAGCTCTCTCTACTTTGTTCTTCTGAAAGCTAACTGCTAAAAAAGAGACACTGATTCCTTCTTATTTTCAAAAGAAAGGGTATTTCTAATTTAGAAAAGAGAAAATTAAAGAGGCAAAAATTTTGGTGTATATCCTCTAGTCTGGGGATTTACCACTGAGCACACTCACACTATAGAGTTGTGTTCTCGTTTTATTAACCCATAGGCACAAGTGGTTGTAGAATTCCCACTGCTAAGTGCTGCTCTATATTGCAATAGTGCTAAGTATCAAGAAATTCCAACATCTGTTTTCAGGATTTTAAGACAGGGTACATCTCAAAGCACTTGTGTTTGACCTTTTTTTTTTCTTCACTATTGCTCATTCTATAAATCTTAGGGAAAAAAACCTTTGAAAGGGTGAACCAATCACATCCCTACATCTTCATTCTTAAAGAAACCAATAAAACAAACAAAAAAACCCCACAGGACTGTGTGTGTGTGTGCATGTGCATGCACGTTTACAAAATCCTAGCCCCATTGAAATTAAGGGGAGTTTTATCATTGACGTCAGTGGGGCCAGATTTCAACCTCTCTAATTTGTCTTTCTGAATACCTCACCTACTCTTTAATTGTCTTGCCACTATTCTTACTACTGAAAGCCATTACAAGCCTGAGTGAATTCTGTAGAAAGGCCCTGATGTCTGAAGAAAGACCTTGTGGACCTGCCACACTGCTCACCTGAAAAGTGCAGTAGAGAAGTAAGTTCTCCAAGCTCTCTGGAGCGGCTGTGTGAGAAGCAGCCAATCAGAATCCAGAAAGCTAATATAAGGAGAGTTGCTTTGTAAGAGCATGGGCAGTTCCTTGCTAGAGCTGGAGGAGAGTACTTTAGTGCTCTGGGCTGGCTGATGGGACTCTACTTGCACAAGGCCCTGAGGTGAAGGGGAAGAATATGCTGGACCCAGGAGGAAGTGGCCCAGGGAATTTGCAGCAACAACACAGTTATTTAAAGACACATTGCAGACAGATGCTATCTACAGGGTCCCTGGACTGGAACCTGGAGTAGAGGGTGGGCCTGAATCTTCCACCCCCCACAGCAATCCCCATTAGTCAGTAGGGGAAGTGGCATGGAAAATGAGTCACCAGAGGGGGAAACAGAATGGTAGTAGCCCAACTTAAGAGCTGAAATAAGAAAAGCCCTGAGTGGGTGAAGATGTTGCCTCCAGGGAAGGAACGCTGGGACACCACTCTATTCCAGAGCAGGGACAAACAGGAGAAACATTACAGAGGGCACTAAGAGAGGCTCCTGTTGGACTTGTACCGTGGAAGGTGTTTTGCTTTGTTTTATTTCACATACAGACTGTGTGTGACTCAGGCAGAGGACTGAGTCACTGAAGAATCACCACTAACAGAGAGCAACAGAGTGAGTGTGCAGACACACTTGAACAGAGGGAGCTCATGGGAGGTGAGCATATGTGTTACACTTCCACTGACTTCAACAAAGCTAGATTAGGCCCTTCCATCTTTTCAGGCTACAGCAATAGTTTTGTATCATGTTGGCTATGTCTACACTGCAGCGCTATTTCAGGATACTGGAGTTTCCCGAAATAGCTATCCCGCGACTCAACAGTAGCCTGTCATTTCAAAATATAACGGGCTCGCTATTCCAACATCCCTGTAAACCTCATTCCATGAGGGGTAAGGGACATTTTGGAACAGCAGGTTATTTTGAAATTACTAAATAAGCTATTTCAAAATTGACTTGAAATAAGCTACACAATTTGCTCAAATTGCATAGTTTATTTCGAGCTACGGGTGCAGTATAGATGCACCATTACAGACCTTGAGATAAGTTGTTGGAGGAAGGTCTTTATTTTCATTTGATGTACTGTGTTTTGTCTGGGGACAAAGTGGTGGAGAAGAGGAATGGTTAAAATTGGAGTAGGTGTCTGCAAAATAAAATGGATTGATTTGTGAGAAGTGGGTATAAAATTAATGGGCTATCTCAAGGCTCTCAATCACTCCTTTCTCTCTCCCTCTAGTAAATGAAATAAATGTACTTCTTATGATAGGTGCCAGTAGCAGAGACTGAATTCCCTCTCTCTATCCACAGAACAAGCATTGATAAGAGTATACCTATCCTTACACCTTCCTACCCAATATATCTCCTTCCTCCTTGCACTCTAGTGATTAATTCTGTATGTCAGGGTCCTTCAACTCACATTCTTTTTTGAGATTCAGCTTCTTCACTGAGACCACCAGCAAGAGTTCCCATTTATGCCAGCTGTGAGTGGCTTTTGTGATGTGGACAATTCCAATAAGAACTAAATTAGATAATAAGAACAATACCTAGCTTTTCACACACAGTTCCTCAGTCTTCCCCCCGGCACTGTACAATGAGTGTACATGGGAGGCAACAAACCTGAGGAGTTTGCTTGCACCATCAGTTTGAAGAGAAGAGGTGTCAAGTGGGCTTGGTAAGATCAGTAGGCGCTGTTGCCCGGGAGGGATGGAGACTCTTTAGTGATCTCTTGCCTACAGTGGAGGGTCTGGGTACCAGCTGACTTGGTCTGCTGCTTAGCAGGGAGCCAGTCCTGCCCAACACTTCCCCTGATCTTGGTCACCAGATGACAGTAAACAATGGAATGGGTTACTTGTTAAGCACCAACAAATAATGATGGTGTACAAAGCGCAGATATCAAAATATTTGCTGTCTTGGGCCTAGTCTGTTACTAACCCAAACTACTTCTGCTGCTATAGCTTGTTTGGTGAGCAAATAAAGTATAGAGGCAAAAGCACTTTTAAGCTGGTATAACTGCAACAATACTATGGCTTTTGCAGGCACAGATTTGTCGTAAAAATAACATAAACAACCAATGTAGCTATATCAACAATATTTTTCAGTGCAAATCTGGCTTTGGAGAGTTTACAGTCTAGAAGAGAGAAGTAGAAAGACAAAATGCACTGGAGAAACCCAGAAAACGGAGTTATATTTGATAATGTTGTAATATAGCAATTTTTTTTACAATGTTGGTACTCACAGAAGTGGGTCTACAGGAGGGATTTGAATAAAGAGGAGATGGGGCCCAGGCACATTGGAAAGGCAGTCTACTTAGACATGGTAGCCTTGAAGAATATAGAGATGTAGAATTGTGAAGTTAGAAGGGACCTCTAAAGATCATTGAATCCAGTCCTGTGCACTTATGGTGGACCAAGGACCATTTACATCTTCCCTGACAAATGTTTGGCAAGTGTTGACAATCTGCTCTTTAAAATCTCCATTTAGGAGATTCCATAACTTTCCTAGGCAATTTATTCCAGTACTTAACCACACTGACAATTAAGAAATTTTTCCCAATGTAGATCCTAAATCACTCTTGCTGTAATTTAAGTTAATTGTTTCTTGTCCTATCCTCAGAGGTCAAGGTGAATAATTTTTCACCCTTCTCCTTTTAACAACTTTTAGATATTTTAAAACTGCTATCATGCTATCATTTACCCTGTCAGCAGGGCTGGCCTTACCATGAGGCGAACTGAGGCGGCCGCCTCAGGTGCCAGACTTGGGAGACTGGGGGGGGAGGGGGCATCACTAGGACCCAGAGAATTGAGACCTTTCAAAGTTTTGGCCCAAGCAAGAGGGCATGGGGTGTTATTTGAGCTCCCCGCCTCAGGTGCCAAAATGTTGTGGGCCGGCCCTGCCTATTAGTCTTTTCTTTTCCAGATTAAACAAACCCAATTTCTTTCAAACTTCCTTCACAGGCAGGGGTGGGGAACCTAAGGCCTAGGGGCCGGATGAGGCCCCTGGTTTGACTGGATCTGGCCCCCAATCTCCTCATTGGGGAGCTCACATTGATGCTCCAGCCTCCCGATGTTCCCCACAGGGCTGGAGCACACAAAATCTACTAGCCTATGCTCCCCAAGGCTCTGGTGTGTGAGGGGAATGTGGAAAATATTTTTCTCCTTCTCGGTCAAGGGCCGCTTCAATAATGGGAGGTGGGTTTTTTTTTCTTCTTCTCATTTGTGTGTGGCCCCAAACTGTTTTTTCTGTGGGCCAGTAGCCTCCAACCCCCAAAAAGATTCTAGATTTTAATTTCTAGATTTTAGTCATTTGTGTTGATTGTCTCTGGACTTTCTCCAATTTGTCCACATCTTTCCTGAAAGGTGGCACCCTGAACTAGATACAGTACTCCCATTGAGGCCTAATCAGTGCAAAGTAGAGTGGAAGAATTACTTATGCATTCCAGACTGATGTTTGTTAATGAGTTCCTAGTTTATTAATGAGAAGGTCATGTGAGACTGTATCAAAAACTTTACTAGTAGGCTGCGTTTAGATTGGCATGATTTTCCGGAAATGCTCTTAATGGAAAAGTTTTCCATTAAAAACATTTTCGTAACAGAGCTTCTAGATTGGCACGGACACTTTTCCGCAATAGCACTTTTTGCGGAAAAGTGTCCGTGCCAATCTAGACGCGCTTGTCCGCAAAAAAGCCCCGATTTCCATTTTTGCGATCGGGGCTTTTTTGCAGAAAACAAATCTGAGCTGTCTACACTGGCTCTTTTGCACAAAAGCTAATGGCTCAGATATCTCCTCAATCAGCTCCTTGAACATTCTAGGATGCATTTTCTCAGGCCTTGGTGAATTGAAGACATCTAACTTTTCTAAGTAATTTTTAACTTATTCTATTCCTATTTTAACTTCTGAACCTACTGTATTTTTACTGGCATTCACTATGTTATGTGTCCCATCACCACTGACCTTCTTGGTGAAAACCAAAACAAAGACCTCTGCCATTTCTACATTCTCAGTTATTATTTCTCCCTCATCGAGTAATGGATCTACCTCTTGTTTCTAATGTATCTGTAGAATGTTTTCTTGTTACCCTTTATGTCTCTAACTAGAGAGAGTTCATTTTGTGCCTTTGCCTTGCTAATTTTGTCCCTACATACTTGTGTTATTTGTTTATATTCATCCTTTGAAATTTGACCTAGTTTCCACTTTTTGTAGGACTCTTCTCTATATTTTTATATTGTTCAAGATCTCTTTGTTAAGCAAGGTTGGTCTTTTGTTGTACTGCTTATTTTTACTATCAAGTTAATGGAGATTGCCTAGCTCCTAGAACTGGAAGGGACCTTGAAAGGCCATCAAGTCTAGTCCACTGTCTTCACAGCAGGACCAAGTACCATCCCTGACAAATTTTTGCCCTAAATCCCTAAATGGCCTGTGCAAGGATTGAACTCACAAGCCTGGGTTTAGCAGACTAATGCTCAAACCACTGAGCTATCCTCCCACTGAAAAGTGTAAGAGATTGTGTAAAGTATCATGTCTGCAAATAAAAGGCCTAGAAACTCCGTTAAGCACATATAAGCCAGGAATAGGAATTATAACCCTGGTCCTTATGCAATAGAAAATGTAAAAAGCACTTTCCTATAGCCTTTCCAAAGGTATCCATTTTCTCCAAACTTGGTGAATGTGTGACTTGGGGAGGGGGCACAAAGTTCATCTAAGCCAAACAGAGCAATTTTTAGTATAAAATTTTCTGAAAAGTGTTCATCACATTTCTATGACATGCAACCTTCTCAGACATACAGAATACTTGTGATTCATTGACCCCCATTATAGATTTGCTCCTCTGGGTAATCCCCATTTAAAAAATTCCTTTAAAAAGAAAATGCTATGTAGAGCTTTTGCAGTTAGCTATGTTAACTCACTCTGTATCCAACCTTTTGGCCTGTGCTTTTCATAGTGGCTAGGTATTGGGTGAACTAAGAAGGTAGTTTCTGCTAGGTAAAGATTAAGTCTCCCAAGTGATCAAAAGAAGAGTTTCATAGAGTCACAGAAATTTAAATTCTGGGTTACTTTTTTCCCCACTCCAGCTCACGAAAGCTCATACTACTATATATATTTTTGTTAGTCTCTGAGGTGTCAGAGGAGTACTCGTTTTTAAAGTTACAGACTAACATGGCTCCCCCTCTGAGACAGACACAGCTACCACTCTGAGGAGAGTAAGGGTCCCTCTGTGCTAAGGCAGGAATAAATACTGTCTACACCAGCCCTGACAGGTGCTTGTCTAACATGGTCTTAAAAATCTCCAATAAGAGAGATTCTACAACCTCCCTAGGTAATTTGTTCCAGTGCTTAACTACCTTTACAGTTAAGAAGTTTTTCCTAATGTCTAATCTAAATCTCCCTTGATGCAATTTAAGCCCATTACTTCTTGTCCTGCCCTCAGTTGTTAAAGAGAACAATTTATCACCCTGCTGTTTATAACATCCATTTAGATACTTGTTATCATGCCCCCTAAGTCTTCTTTTCTCCATACTAAACAAACCCATTTTTTTAGGTCATGTGTTCTGCACTTCCACTCATTTTTTGTTGCTCTGCTCTTAACTTTCTCCAGTTTGTCCACATCTTTTCTGCAGTGTGGTAGCCAAAAATTGCCTCATTACTCCAGCTGAGGCCTTATCAGCTTTACATAAAGTAGAAGAGTTAACTTATTGTGTCTTGCTTACAATACTCTTTCTAATACATCACAGAATGATGTTCACTTTTTTTGCAATAGTGTTACTCTCCTGACTCATATTTAAGTTGGGGTCCACTATGACCCTGGATCCCTTTCTGTAGTACTGCTTCCTAGGCAGTTATTTCCCATTTTGTATGTGTGCAACTAATTGTTCCTTGCAAAGTGGTGTACTTTGATTATTTGCTTCATTATCTTTCTGGGTACTGAAGTTAAGTTGTGTGGTTTATAATTTTCTGGGTTGTCCTTATTCTCCTTTTTATATTTGTCCTTTTCCAGTCCTCCACAGTTTTCACAGATAATTGCTTATGGCTCAGACATCTCTTCAGCCAGTTACTTAAGTATCTAGGATATATTTCATAACACCCTGATGACTTGAAGACATCTAACTTGTCTAAGTAATTCTTAACTTGCTCTTTTCCTATTTTATTCTTAGATTTTTGACCCCATTTACACTGATGTTCATTATGTTAGTTATCCAATCCCTGCTAACATTTTTGGTGACAATTGAAACAAACGAAATGAGGCATTTAATATTTTGGCCATTGTTGCATTTCTGTTCATTGTCTTTCCCTTCTAATTGAGTAATGAGTCCATCTTGGCCATGGTCAATATATATTTTAAACCAACATTTCCTGCTAAAAACAGCTGAGGTATATGTACACACTTATGAATATCTATTGGGTTAGGCTAACAAAACCTCTTATTTTATATTTTCTATATTCATTTAATTATATCCACTGATCAGGTGTAGTACTAATAAGCCCTGAAAAAACCCTTTGACTTCTAGCATCATATAGAACCATTTCCTTCTTCTTCCCCCTCATGTTTTTTTTTTTTGAGCAAAGAAATTATAGAGTCAGAAGCTGTAGACATACAGTGCTCTGTAATACCTAGGTAAAATTCTTCTCTTGATCAATCTAAGTGCCAAGTATTTCTGTAACAGTTTCTCATGTCACTAATGTTTCCTTCTCTAAGCAGTCAAAAAGACTAAAGCACCAGTGTTCATGAAATGTGTAGTACTGCCCAGCAGGAGCTTAGTCTTCAGAGAGGCCAGCTGTGTTCTTACTCTTCTGAAATGGTAGATAGATGGTGTTAGTTATTTTTCTTGAAGGCAGATGACAGTTTCTTATGGATAATGTAGTATTTTAATAATTACTGTAGGAAAATGATCTAACCTAATGTGTATTAGTTCTGCCTACTATAATATGTATCAATGCTATGTCAATGCTATACTGTTTAATGGCTGAATTAATGTCTTCACTGTGCATATTATAGAACACTGTTGTATTTATATCACATAATTTATTACAATGTGTACACTACTATTACTTTCAAAACCCAGAGTAAATTATGGACAAAAAGGCTTGATGTCATGGATTGGTCATAGTGCAAATAGATTTCATGCTTTGTCACAGATTAATAGAAAAGTTGTTTGTGGAAATTATTTATATAGCTTAAACAAATGGTTATCAATACAAGTTTTATGAACAAAAAAAAAAACCAAACAGTCACTAAACAGTGAGACTATTAGGCAGGGGCAGATGACCATTTTGCGGGACCCACGGCAGCCCAATTTCACGAGGCCCTCCTTTGCCACGGCACATGCGCGGTGGCGCTACAGCGCATGTGCGGGGCTTCTAGAAGCGCGGGGCCCGGGGCGGCCACCCCACTCGCCCTGCCCTATATCCACATAGAATTGCATTTGTATTGAGCTTTTGACCACTTGTTCACAGGTATCAGCTTCTGTCAATATCAAAGGAAGCCTGCTACTGAAAAATGAAAGAAGTGGAAACATTAGTAACTTATAGGACCCATAAATGATTAAAATATTACCATATTACCAGAAAAATTTAAAAGGAGCATCAGTAAAAGGAAACTCCACTTATTTATTGAATGTTTAAAAAAACACTTTTTCTGTGAATAAATTGCATTTGAAAATATCACAAATATATGCCACTAGTTAATGTGTATTACAGGTCCTGCATATTCCTGCAGTTTATGTGAGTCTGTTAACAGGCTAATAGAGAGAATTTTGGCTCAAGTTCTAGCGTGATTTTAGCCCTGGTGGTCATTGGTTCAATGCCCAATGTTTCAGCCAAAATTAGGGACCATCATACAAATTCTTCTGAGCTTCAGGTTGGCAGTAGCCATTCTGGACACAAGCAGTAGGAAAGCCTAGTGAGCCAGCCTGCAAAAAGAAAAGACTCCATCTTGCTTACTAGCATTTTACTAATCATAAAAAGAACAGTACCGAGAGGAAACACATCCATCCATGATTCTTACTACTCTTTTCTCATCTCTCATTTTATTTTTCTCTTATCTGGGATTATATTGCTTATTTTGGGCTATAAGACTGATGAGATCAGTTTAAAAACAATTAAAATGCAAAATTTAAGGCTGCACAAGAGTATAATTTTACATGATTTACTATCTAGTTTTTGCCAAGTAATCCACAGTTACCATGATAGCATTCGGTAAATAACTTAATTTAAGGATTTAGATGTTTAGACATTATGTTATCCATGTTAACCATTGCTCTATCTCTGTCTTCTTCTTTTGTGTGACATGCTTTGTTATTGGGAAAAAATCAACAGGATAAAGTTACTGCAACACAACTTTAGTATTTATAAATTAACACTTTGTTTAAATATGAACATTTAGCAAAACACTAGGCCCATATGTTGCATCAACCTACACTAGATTATCTGATCTCTCATGTATCTTATGCAGTCCCTTATTCATTTTGTGCAAATACTGTAGCCCAGACCGTATGCCGCCGCACTTGAACTATACTCAGCATATCAATCCTCACAATGCATCTTCCTTGCTCCAAAGCAGTGGCCTATACCATCAATGAATTGTTACTCACCTCTGTGCCAGCTCAGCTCCACTGATTGGTGCATTGTGAGGTAGTGCCAGGCCTCCGCCCATTCCAGCTGCTGTTGCAGAGTATATGCAGGCTTTCACATCTTGACTTTGGCTATGTATACACTGCAGAGCTTTTCCGGGATACTGGAGGTATCCTGAAAAAGCTATGCTGCGTCCAAGGAACATGTCCGCTTTTTCAGAACAGTTTCCAAAAAAGCAGATGCGTTCTTTCAGCATCCCCATAGTCCTCACTGTATAAGGAATAAGGGATGTTCCAAAAGAGGAGGTTGTTTTGAAATTTGGTCCTGTGTAAACAGGCCAAATTTAGGAAAATCGTCTTCCGAAAAAAAAGCGGAAAGAGATACACAAATTGCGGTTCACAATGTGTATATCTTTTCCCGATATAACTCTGCAGTGTAGACATTGCCTCTAAGTTTGGATAGCTCATGAAGGGATAGTGGAAGTGCGAAGCCCAAGCAACATTCTAACCCAGTGGTGGACAACCTACAGCCCAAGGGTCACATGCAGCCTATCAGGGTTCTGTGTGAGGTCCACAAGACATTATGTTTACGATTGTCCATGCTCAGGGTTGCCAAATTCTGCTGGTTTCTGTCTGCATAGTTTTATTGTATCGGTGTTACTGAAGTGCAAGCAAGGGCACGTGAAGTGTGATGTGTGCTGATTTCACACAACTTTGTGAGAGTTGTGCACTCCCTCTGCATCTAATTATGGCACTGTTGTTGTTCAATCAGCACACCCTGCAAATTCTTGCTATGCAAGCACAGTTAGCAAAACTACCCTATCCCGGGAGATTGTATTGGTTACAACAATCTTGAGGCCCACCCGAAATGAAGGGGCTCAGTCACTAGCCTGGGTTGCCCATCGCTGGTCTTAACCCATAGTATCTTCAACAAAAATCAGCGGATCACTTAATGACCATGATGCCTGGTGTTATATGAAACCAGACTGAATGATTTCCTTAATGCTATAAGTTGCACTGAATATTGTAGAAATGCAGTAGATACTATGCTATGGAAAATTAAGATTCAGTAACATTGTCATTAATGTCTGCTATTGGGAACACAAAGATGATGTGCTTGAGTATGAAATATAAATAGACGTTCCCTGACAAATATACCACAATAGATTTGGAGAAGAAAAAATCTGTTGTCTTCTAATCCTCACTCCATTAAAAAGAACAAAACCCTATAAAGTATTATTTTATAAAAATAGCTGTAGTAATATTTTTTTCAGCGGAGTGTTGCATCAGGCCCCAGGGTTCTTTGAAAAGCATTTTAATGTGGAAAAGTTAAGTCACAAAGCCGTTTCCTTTATAGTCTAATTGATGTAAATAGTTGCAAAGCAAACCATTGTGAGTAGCCTTTAAAAAATACAAGTTCTGTTTATCTCATATAAATGTTTTAGAAGCATTTTTACTCTGCCTTAAGGCATTTCATTTAATGCTCAGATACATGCTGGTAAAAGCTTTACCTTATGGTTGTTTAGTTGGTATTCTGTAGTATTCAGCAACATGCTGAGGGAGGATATCAATAGATAGCAAAGACAAACATGAAAAAGTGAACAAAATCTTTTTCTCTTCAGAGACTTCACATTTCACACTTTGTTTCAAAAAAGCTACACTCCTTCCAGGAAATGTATTACTGACTGAGATAAGTCTCTGTTGCTAGCACTTAACAGGTTTTGCCCAATAGTATTATGGTGTCTGTAGTCTGACTATGGTTGTTCCCAGACTGAAATCTACATTTTAATGATATTATGGTTATCAGCAAAGCTAAGGACCAAAGTTATCTTAACTCTCCCGGTTGTGCTATGACAGTGCAGGGAGTCAGAATTATTCATGTGATGCACAAGCATTTTAAAAGTGCACATCATGTCCAGAGGAACCAGCAAAGGTCAGGGCATTGTATACATTTCTGCCAATGATCGTTTTTTTGTTATGGTCTGTTATGTTGGAATTGGCAACTGACAATGTTGACGCAAGGCATCTTAATTTGCAGGATCGATATAATTTAAACAGATGTTGAATTTTTTTTAATTGTTCCAGGCAGAAACTGTAAAATTATTTCAGAATCTGTCAAGAAATTTTTTTGCTGTTTGAATGACAGAAAATCATCACAGGTTGTGTACGTTTCTGATGATTTTTTGGATTTAGTAATAAAAGGTGAAATTAAAAAATGAAATTTTGGCAGGTACCATTGCTTTAGTTGTGATACCAGCAAAACAAACAAACAAACAAAAAAACAGGTTGTACATATAAAATATGTGAAGAGAAACTCCCAGGAAAATTAAGCTGAGCAGAGCTCATCCTGGTTGGGACAAAGATAAGCCTCTTTTTAGCTCACCCAGGAAAGAGGCTCCATTTGTGCAATAAGGGTCCCATATGAGCTCCAGTTGCAGAAATGTATGAAGAGTGAGATCCATCAATCGATTGTTTGTCTGTGTTAGTGACTAACCATCAGTTTGCAGAGTCAATGGTAACACTTATAGATGTCTGCAATGTACATAATCCAGACCAGTGTTTCTCAAACTTTTTTTATAAAGTACCCCTTTTTCAAAAATAAATAAATAAATGTATAAGTACCCCCTTTTTAAAAAAAAATTATAAGTATCCCCAGTACCTACAGTTTTCAGACAAACAATTTTTTTTCTACCATTGCAACGTATTTGTTTAAACTTAATCGTAGCCGACCAGGTGATGAAATTTTGGATGTAAAAAGTACAAAAATAATAAAGCACTGTAAAACTTAAAACAAAAAATCAGTTTCCTCCAAATTTCAGTTACATTGACGTACCCCCCAGACTTCTCTCAAGTACCCCTGAGGGTACTTGTACCACTGGTCGAGAAACACTGATCCAGACTATGAGGAGCACAATTGCTGAGGAATTCAAGAGAAGCCTGGCCAATGCTGCTAGTGAGCTTGCTATCCCCCAAAAATAGTGATACGTGTTAGCCGCTTTTACTGGTGGTGCAATGAGAGTTCCTCTGATGCCTAACACGTATGTAATGTTCTTCCCAGCTCATAGCTAAAGTAATGCAGATGTTCTCCCTTCCCTCTCTAAGGTCTGCGGGTATGTCTACACTACAGCGTTAATTCGAGTTATCTTAATTCGAAATAGTTAATTCAAATTAAGCTAATTCCAATTAACGCATCTACATGCAAAATGCAGTCCGAATTAGCATTTTGCTAATTCGAAATACTGCATCCACACTGACTGGAAACAGAATCGGATTTAAGGCCAGCCAGAACCAGGTCAGGCAGAGCATCAGGTCAGGAGTGTCTGTGTGTGACTGCTGCCTGAGGCTATCTGACGCCTGTGCTTAAAGGGACACCTCCCCCCACTCCCCGGGCAGCGGGTTCTCAGGTGTCTCTGCTTGCTTGCCTGCCTCGATGAGGGGCAGCAAAGCATTTGTGTCTCTGCGTGCTATGGTTGCCCTCACTTGGGACACCACAGCACTCTGCAACACGAAGCCGGAGCTGCCCCTGGGCACTCTGGTGC
>JANRFK010001234.1:95908627-95928790 GCA_030068395.1 Apalone spinifera
ATTTGCATCCCTTTTCCGGAAAAGGGTGCCTGTGTAGACGTAGCCTTAGGGAAATATGTAGACCAATTGGAGAGGGTCCAGAGGAGAGCAGCAAAAATAATTAAAAGTTAGACTGCCTGACCAATGAGGCAAGGTTAAAAAAAAACAAGACATGTTTACTCTTGGGAAAGGGGGGCTCTGGTAACAGTCTTCATATAGCTAAGTGTTATTTTAAAGAGAACAGTGATCTGTTGTTTTCCGCATTCACTAAAGGTAGGATTAGAAATAATAGATTTAATCTGCATCAAGGGAGACTTAGGAACAACTTCCTAACTATAAGAACACATATGTCCTGGAACAGACTACCAAGGGAGATTATGGAATCCACTTTATTGGAGGTTTTTAAAAACAGGTTAGACAGACATTTCTGGATGGTCTAAATTTGCTTAATCCTGCCCCACCTAGGAGCTGGACTTTACTTTTTAAGGTCCCTTCCAACTCTTCATCTGTATGATTCTATGCGTCTATTCTGCACGTCTTTGGCCTGATACCTATCTGAGCTCTACTCCGTCATTATCAAAACTGGCTTAATTGTAAGTAGCCGCCACTCAAAACTTTCAACATGAAATCCTTGGAACAGTCTTTATTTTCTGACAGCACCAGGAATCCAGAAATTATTGTCTGGATCTCTAGCTATCAGTTTTCTTCTCTGTGCTTTGCTCCTAAGTACTTCAACTTAAGTTTTTCAAAAACCAACCTGAAGGCTTAACTGAATAGGTTTTTGAATAGGTTATGTTCAGTAATTGTACCAAAGGAAATTATTCTTTCAATGGTTAGTATTTCCATATCTGTTCAACGGTGGGTGATAAAATCTGCAAGCTTTCACACTAAATCATAAATACAGTCCTGTCATTATCCATTTTTATAAATGTATTTGGAAAGTTCTTATGTGGATTACACTCAAGGTGAGAAAAATTATAGTTTAATAAAATAATTGTTTGCTTGATGTGCTATGAATTCCAGTGGTGCAAAATGCCTGCTTGTATTAGTTCCAGTAACATAAAGCAGTATTATTTATGAACACTTAGCACTTATATGGCGACTAGCATCTTCAAAATGCTGTACCCGCTAACAAATTAATTCCCACAATACCACTATGAGATAGTTAAGTAGTAGTATCTTCATTTTATAGATGGGTAACTCAGACAGAGAGGTTAAGAGAGACTCTCTTCAAATTTTAATAGGAGTTTGACATCATTTCTCAGGAGGTGGGCCAAAATTAGGTGCAGTTATGTTTCTTGCTGCTAATTCATCCTTCACTTGTCACCCAACAAATCCATAGACATATAAGCAGTCCCACATTAAACAATAATGACTTACATAGATTGATCATGCAATTTCCATTTTCTGGGATTGTGGGGAAGGAGGGCACTTTCATTTAAATTCAATTATGAAAAAAGGTTTTATAGTAAGAGGTGGGTATTTTCATCTGGGTTATTAAATGGTTTGTGAAATTTGCCAGTGTTGTGAGAATTCCCTTCTGTTAAACCAAAGAAAAGAGTGCATGAAATTCTAGTATAGAAATTTTGCTTTATCTTTAAGGAACATTAAAATGGACATCAAATAATGTAATGCAGTGGGTTTAAAAAAATTCAGCAAGAAGAACGTGAATTTGTGTGACAACCAATTTCATAGCAAAAACTTTGCAAGAAATAATTATGTATGTGCAATACTGATAAGACATCGTGAATGCAAGTTTTAAGATGCATGTGTCTTAGCATTCCATCCTTCCACCACAGTGTTCTAAGAATAGTTATCACAGTTCAAAAGCATTCTGTGTAAAAATGGGAAATATAGGGCAAAGACAAAAGTCTAGAACACATTCTTGCAAAGTTAAGGACCCTGACATTGAGGAGAGTTTGTATTGTATCTTTCCCAACCCCTCACTCCTCTTGCAAACTCTGTCCCACTATCTGCCAGATCAGCTTGAAATGAAATATTTGTTAAATTGTCCCTTCTTCAACAGCAAGAGACCTGGTGAGATTTACAGGTAGTAAATTTTCAATGCAATAAACAGTGGGTAAACATATGACAACTTCTACAGCAATGTAGAGCCACTAACGTATATTAATCTTAAATGAGTTTTGCAGTAAATGGTATTTTTTAGGGCTGTCAAGCGATTAAAAAATTAATCACAATTAATGGCATGATTACAAAATTAATCACAATGAATCGTGCAATGAATAGGGTATGTGGCCCCTTTTAAAACCGCTGTGGCACTGCCATGGAGCTGACCCCGGGCTCCATGAAGTGCTGCCCATTTGAAACGATGTCACGGCGTTTAAAGGGCCAGCCCTGCTGGAGCCCGGTATCTGCTGTAGTCCTCAGCAGACCCCAGGCTCCCACAGCACTGCCCCT
This sequence comes from Apalone spinifera, assembly GCA_030068395.1. Lineage (NCBI taxonomy): Eukaryota > Metazoa > Chordata > Testudines > Trionychidae > Apalone > Apalone spinifera. The sequence goes on from JANRFK010001234.1 coordinate 95,911,025, forward strand.
TTGAAATGCCACTGTGGCATTTCAAAGGGGCAGTGCAAAGCACAACCAGGATCAGCTGGAGTCCCCAGCTGACCCTGGACTCTGCGCAGCATTGCCCCTTTGAAACACTGCTGTGGCATTTCACAGGGGCAGTGCCACACCGCTGATCCTGGGCTCAGCTTGCGCTGCCCCTTTGAAACACCACAGTGGTGTTTCAAAGGGGCAGTGCCACAGAAATGCCTGCGATTAATGAGTTAAAAATTAACTAATGAATTCTGCTCTGCATTAATCGCAGTCGTTAACACACATTAATTGACAGCCCTAGTATTTTTTAATGTTAGTAAAGTAGTGTGGATGATACCTATTGCTTTATCCTGAGGCTCATTGCTTATTGATGTTGGGCAGATTATAGTATTAGTGCACATTAAGTGATTGGTAAAATTGGTAAATATAGTAGTTCATGACATGAAGTACAGAAGAGATTGGACTTGGACATGTTAGGCTGCTTTCTGATAATGATGTGTTGAGCAGCAAGTTTCAGTTAGACTGTGTGCGGATGCTATACTTTTTCAGGACTTGCACCACCAATACGATCTCAGGTTGCTTCTCTTTACTGCAGCGCTTTCCTCACTGAAAGTGGAGCTGTGAATAAGGTTGCCAGCTCTGAATGAATATGTTCTAGGAGATATTTTTTCCAAATGACATAATGCCATTTTCTTAAAATATCTTATTAAAATCTCCAGGATTGATTGCAAGAGTCTCGGGGAGATTGATCCTGGTTCTAGGAGACTCTAGGCCAATTCTGGACGGTTAGCAACCAGTGCTCCCTCTAATCTTTTCCATCTATGGGCGGAAAACATTTTTTACATACATCGAGGCAAGTGAGAATTTGCACCACCGGTAGAAACAAAAAATCCTAGCTGTGCAGCTCTGCTAATCAGCTGGGTGGCATTTGAATCTCTCCCAAACAGCTGAACCAACACACAGCTGATAGGCAACACTAGTTAGGCACTTGCCTTGATTTTATAAATATTAATCTAAAGTATACATAGAATGTTTTCAATGTGGGGAGTGTTATTAAGAGGACACCTAATCTTTACATAGCAAAAGTATTCATCTTGATAGGTAAAAGGTATGGTAATAATGTTTTACTAATGTTAGCTGACAGGATTTTGTTTCTAAATAAAATGCTGAGGTAAAGAAGGAGCAGAGACCTTCACTGCTGAATAGAAAAGAGTGGGTTGGCCTTGGTTTACCTAATGCAAAGAGGCCAACAAGTGGCATATATATTATTTTGATCATGTGCATTTTGTGTCTGCTTCCTGCTGAAAGTATAGTTTATGCGGCATAGTGTCATCAAGAGCCTACCTAAAAGTCCATCCCTACTTCTACTCGAGGCGATGTTTGCTTTGCCATTGACTTTAGTGGGAACAAAAATAGTCCCTGTAGGTGTAAAGCATGTTCTATAAGTGGGCTGGAGAAAGCCTCCATTTGGGTATGCACAGATGTAGGGCACGGTGTGGCAAAAAGTTAGGAGCATTTTATACAATGGACTCTATCTTTTAGGGTACTAGAAGCAGAAAGGGTTAAAATTCTTTCTGATCAAGTGATGAACTCTTTTCAACCTGCCTTTTAGTGTTATCACCATTAGTTTTCAAACAAAAAACAACTGTCCAAAAATCCCATTTTTCCCTGTAGAAATGAGTGTGGTATTTTATTTTATGTAAATGTAAATGGAGTGATCTGACTGTGCAGAGGGGAGTATTACATTGCTGAGGCCCTTCCATAATACAATTAAATAGCAGTGTAATTAAGGGCTCCAGCAATTTGCCATCTCTTTTTTCACATGGAATTACTTCAGATGTCTGGCATACACACTTACCCTGTTGTTCAAAGCTATTACAGTCCATACAGTCAATAATCTGAAAATTAAAAATTCAATAGTAGATGCATTAAAAATTGTACGCCTCCAATTCAGTCCATACTCCCAGTTCAGTCAGTTTGATGATGGAAGGATGTATTGAGAGGTGCTGGCCCCTGGGAGATTCTGACACATTTTCAGTATATCTCAAAACATGCCTTGCTCCATTATATTTGCAGGACTAGAGTTTGCTTGCAGCTTGGATTTAATTCTGTAGAAAAAAAAATGAAGGACACATGAAAAAGCATTGTAATGCTAATGTGCCACAAGCCAACTAAGTTGGTTACTTTCTTTCTGTAAATGGAACATATATCCCTGGAATGGACTGCTGTGTTAAATTCCACCCATAAAATTAACATTCCCAAGAAGCTCAATACCCTTATAATGCTATGGTAAAGCATTGGTCCAGCAACCATTTCGAGAGGAGAGCACCAGTTACTGATTGTATCATCAGCGCCACTTTGTGCAAGTCCTGTATGTCCCTAACAGTTTGTCTACACTGCAATCGGAGATGTGATTACTGCCAGTACCTGGTGTACCCCTGCCAGTGTCAATGCACTTAGCACTGCTAAACATCATGGTGAATGTGTGGCAGCATGGGCTTCAGCAAGGGCTAATAATATGAGGAAACATTCCGGTTCCCCAATGTGCTTGTACAACTTGCACTGAATACCCTGCCATGAGTCTTTCATGCTCTTTTTAGCAAGCTAGATTAAAGCTAGCCTAGGTATGCAACCCATGTGACAGTCACAACTTTGATTGCAGTGTACCTCTATTGTTAGACATTTTCCCCTCTAAGTATTACCTTGCTCAATCTTGAGAGTTCAGTCAGGAGAACACATTGAGGCAGGATGGTTAAAAGCAATCCTTTGGGACAATTACTCTATGGGATTCCAACGAAAGAAACTGAAAGTAAGTCTCCACTGAATCATTTTTGTTTTTGAACAATCATTTAAAAAGACCTAAAGTTTTTAACATCTGTCTTCTGGTTGTCATACCCAATATGTTTTTCCTGTCTTCCAGTGTTTTACATAGGAGTTCTAGAACACTGAGCTGACAAATTGTTTGCAGTGTTGGGCTCAGGATATGAGAGAGAAAACGTGGGGGAGGTAATTTTTTTTTATTGGACCAATGTCTGCTGGTGAGAGAGACAAGCTTTCAGGCACCAAAAAGTTCTTTGGAGGCAGCATTACAAGTGTTACTTTTCGAGAAGTAGCTGCCACCATTATAAGACCACTATAATTTAAAAACGTCCTTTTCAAATACATCTCATCGCTTACTCCTGGTGAGAAAAGTTTGTTGTCACTTGAACTTTGAGGTGTTCATGCTGAGCAAATTGAGTGGAGTTTTTCTATTAAACAAAAGAAAATACATAGCCAGTAACAGGATGACTCCCCTTAGCTTACTCTGAGTTCCCCATAGAAGCCACTATTTGCAAGATTTTTTTTATCCAGGATTTTTTAGAGGAAAGGTAGAGCTGGCAAAAGCAGCATTGGTGAATAGATAGAAGCAGACACAGCAGATAGTGCACTCTTTACCATAAAAGTGCAGTGCTTGATCTTGAGTGAGAGCTACTTCATTTTTTGTGGCTTATCCTTGGCATCTTTGCTGAGATATTGAATAGGAGTAGGTGCTAGCAGATGCCTGTATAGAAATTGTAGATACTTGGAAATATCAGTGATGGACACCACTCAGAAAGTTTGGAAGTGTGGTGCACTTTGGGTAAGCTTTTGAGAGTAAAATAGAAAGTATAGATGATTATATGAACTAATGTATTTTGAGAATCATTCTGATCATCCTTCATGCCCACTTAGTTTCTTGTGGGAGTGTTATCCCATTTCATAGGTTCTTTGAATGATTTTAGCCTAACTTAGGTCTCCAACTTGAATTCTCTGGGATCAATCTCAGGCGTCTTCTACACCAATCCCTTTCCTGAGCAGAAGACCCTCATATCAGCCATGATACTTTCCTTGAGATGGGCAAAAGCTGCATGACTTCTGTCTTCAGACTGGTATTTTCTTGGAATCATAATTTATGTACTATTCTTGGGAAGAAATGTTTATTCCTATGATGTCCTCTATTCTTAACCAACAGGAGTGTAACTTCAGGGGATGGAGACTCCATAACCTCATCCACCTCTGCAGACTTCTCAGCCCTCTTCTAAATAATTGCAACTGTACTGCTATCCCTTTTGAATTTTCTGTCTATGGCTTTTTCCCTAGTAGCTGCATCAGACTGCACAGAAAGATATTAAGTCCTCAATGGCTGGGGAAAAATTGACTCAATATGTAACAAGGATGTTAGAAAATACCAGGTGACATTATTTTCAATAATCCTTGCAAGAGTACTTTAGAAGAGTTTTGGCTCTAGTTCTGACTGACCAGTGCAATGAACAGTATTCTCCAGATGCTTAAAAGTCTGTTTCTTTTATCTTTGGTAAAATTATGTTTCTAAAGTGAAATTTACCCATCATGGTAGGGGGCAAATAAGGACTCTAACAGTATCATGAGACTATCGTGCAAGGAAAAAGACACACAATGAACAGGCGAATGTGGGACTGCCTTCTATGCATGGCCAACCTGGATTTCTCCACAGCTCTGGAGGAGAAGGGTTGAAAATGCCAGGAGAGGAAGTTCTACTGGCCATAATTCCCTATGAAGGGCATATACAGACTTTACTGTCTTTGTATGGGGGTGAGTGGAAAAAATGAGTCATGAATTCTATTGTAAATCTGAATCAGAACTACTTTTTCATAAATTTTTTTGTAGGTTAATAGATGTCAGATCTTTATGACAGACTAATATATATAATTCTGGTGAGCTCCTGCATATCCCCAGCTGAGCTGAATTTAACCTGTGTATTCTGGTAAGCAGAATCTAAATGTTCTGTTTAATAATTGCTACTAATAATCTGCATTTCTATAGGGCCTTCTATCCAAGCACTTTGCACACATTAATGAATTATGCCTCTCAACACCCTTGGGAGTGAGCTGAATATCATATCATTGTGTGTACTGTGCTGAAATAGTAAGATGATATATTTGTACCTCTCTCTGTTTGAGGTTTTTTTTTATTTATCTACCTCATAAAAACCACCTACAAAAATCTATCATTATAGGAATCCTTCTGGTAGTTAAGCTGCAATGTCAGATTAGCAGTCAGTGTAGACAGAAACTTAATTAGTGCAAATGTTCGGTTAGTTTCTAATAAACATAACAGAATTTCAGTATTTAAATGATATGACATGAAATAATATGACATAATACAAGATTTACTATGCATTAAATAGAATGCAGAGGTGTCAATGAGTAGAAATGAAAGATTTAATTCATTGGTCACAAACTTTTTCACATAAGCAATAGAGGGATGTTATTCAAAAGTGAATGGGAATGAAGATGTTCAAAGTAATAGTGAATAGGTGAGTGGGTGGATGGTGATTCAAAAGAAAGAATTAAGATGTGCTCCCTATTATGAATGAGTCAGAGAACTCCTTAAGAAAACTCATAAAGTGATTTAGAGAATGTATAGGTATTCTTGCAATGAGATAAGCAAACAAAGGAAAGCAACAGACTTCCATTGTAGGTGCTTGTTGATTTTTAGATGGGGGATATTCCCTGTTTGTCCCTTATAGATGATTATGTGCTGCTAGGACTGACTATACAGTAGTTGGAATTCAGATTGAACTTTATTTAATAAAAATGTTTAGCTTTACATCAGTCCCATGACTGAACTTTATTAGCCTTATTTTGAAAGTAATACAGTAACATTTGTTGAACATGGTTTTGCATAGTGAAAACTAATAGGATTATTTTTAACAAATCTAGAAAGTCAGTTTGGACTTGCTTTCACATTCCACCATGGAACACATTCTGATACAGCACAACAGCTGAAATGTGCAAGGGAAATGCATTTTATTTATTCTTGGCTCCGATACCCACTAACAATTTGGCGAATGGGCATCCCATTCAAATTCTGGTGCATTTTATCTGACCAGGTGTCCACTCACTTGCCTGCCTTATTCTGTGTCAAAAAAGGAACTCCTCACTCATACTAGAGTTCATTCTGAAAGACCATATGGTATGCAATACCTCCCCTTCAATCAGTGCAGTACATTTGCATTTATTCTGATCAGACATTGAAGAAAGGATTCTTTTCAATATGAAGAATTCTGTTATCCCTCTGGTAACCCTGCTGAACAGATACTACCAGTATTGTGCCATGTGGTGAGGCAATTTTGTGTTTTGGACAAATCTCTGGAACAGACTGGTTAGGTACATTCTCATCTAAGTTTGCTGAGATTTCTGCATATCTCCCTGTGAATTAAGATAAGACTAGCACTAGGTTTGCACATTCCAGCTATCTCTTAAAACATATTTTTAAATATCCAAATATGAATTAAAGTTTGCATATAAATACTTTATATCAGATAACATCTCTCTCTCTCTCTCTCTCTCTCTCTCTGCTTCAAAGGGGAAAGCCCAGCATGCTGGACTGTCTATTAATTATAGGGATTATGTTTAGACTGCTGCATTTGGGATTTAGCTTTGAATTAGAAATGTAGGTATTATTTTTTCATACCTTTAAAACTATATAATTAATCTTTAAAAAATACTGCAATAGGTTTCAAATTAAAAGCATGTCTACACTGACTCACAGCTCTGACTAAGTCTATGTCTACATGGCACATATATTTCAGAATAAGCTATTCCTGAAGAAATATTCCAAAATACGTTATTTCTAAATAGTGCATCACACCAAATGCTCACTGAAATAGTGCTGAGCTGTTTGAAATAGAGCATCCACACTGATTGGATGCTAAGACTACATCTAAACTACACCCCTCTGTTGGCAGAGGGATGTAAATTAGACGTTTCAAAAGTGCAAATGAAGCGGGGATTTAAATATCCTGTGCTTCATTTGCATAATTGCGTCATGGTACTGTTTCGAACAAGTGCCATTTTGAAACTGAAATCGCGGTTTAGACGTGGTTTTTTCGACAACAGGGTGCTTTTTCGAAAGATCCTGTACTCCTCAGAGGGGTGTAGTTTACACATAGCCTAATCGCATTTAAAGTCACCTAGAACCACTTCAGGCAGGGCATCATAACAGCACTGACTTCCAGTGGCTGCTGCCTGTGGCTATATGAGGCTCGTGTTTAAAGGGACCCCCATGTACAGGCGTATCTCAGGTTTTTTTCCTTTGCCTCTCTCCTTGAGGGACAGCAAAGCCTTTTCTTGTGCCAGCTGCAGTTGCCCTTGCAGACACCTCAGCAATCCAGGTATGGAACTGGAGCTGTGTATGGGCAGTTGATGGCTATTGCAGCTTGTGTTGCACCTCATGCAGCAGTTTCTGCAGGCTGCCTCCCAACCCTCTGACCATTTTGGAGACCCTCATCAGCTCCTGCGGGCATGGCTAATGCTGATAGATCCCCTCTGCCCTCCCTTGCACACTGTGCACCGCTGCTTCTGGACACCAGTGCTGACTAGTGGGACCGGCTCGTCATGGAGTGATCTGAAGACCAGCAGTGGCTCCAGAATTTCTGGATGAGAAAGGAGACCTTTCTGGAGCTGAGCGAGTGGCTTGCCATTGCCCTCAGGCAGTGGGATACTCACATGAGATCCACCATACCCCTCCAGAAGTGGGTTGCCATAGACCTATGGACACTGGAGAGCTAACAATCTGTCGAGAACCAATTCGGCATGGAAAGATCAACCCTTGGGGCCCCAGTCATGCAGGTAGGGTGCTCTCGGGCTATTGTCCTAGGAGGGTGGTGGACTGCTGGAATGGGGTTCCCTAGGGAAAGTGGTGGGGGTGGGGGTGATGGTGCAAGCCTGCTCCCTGGGAGGTTTTTCACTCCTGCCTTCACAAAGCCCTGCCAGGGGATAGGGGTAAGTAGGGGTGTTGCTCCTGGTGTGTGTGTGGAGGAAGGGAAGTTGGGCTTGGGGACCTCCCAAGGGCTCTGACCACCCTGTGAGTCTCAGTTTGTTTGTTTGTCTTCTTCTACAGGTGTTGAGGACCATCAACACCATCTTGCTGTGCAGGGTCATCAACCTTGGTGATATAGATGACATCATCACTGGCTTTACCAACATGGGCTTCCCCAACTGTATGTGTGTGGGGATGGAGGCGGGGGCTATTGTTGGAACCCACATCCCCATCTGGGCCCTTGACCACTGGGCTTTTGTGATTATTAACTGGAAGAGGCACTTCTTGATGGTCCTGCCGTCCATCATGGACCACCAGGGCTAGTTCATGGACATATATGTTGGGTGGTCGGGGAAGGTGCACGATGCCAGCATCTTTCACTACTCGAGCATCTTTGAGAAGCTGACCGCCAGAACTTTTTTCCCTGACAGCACCATCAGGGATGTGGACATGCCCATATGCAGAGTGGGGGATGTGGCCTACCCTCTCTTGCCCTGGCTCATGAAGCCCTACACCGGCCACCTTGACCACTCCAGGGAATGGTACACCAGGCTCAGCAGGGCCCTCGTGATCAGGGCCTTCACATGCCCAAGGGTGAAGGCATGGTTCAGATGCCTCCTCACCCAACTGGATGTCGGGGAGCAAAACATCCCACATGTGGTGGGCCCATGTTGTCTCCTTCATAATATTTGTGAGAGGAAGGGGAAGGGATTCCTGCCAGGTGGGGATCAGAGGCTGACCGCATCAGCAGGGCCTTCGATCAGCCGGACACGGCTGCCATCCGGCAGGCCCATCAAGGGACCATGCATATCCAGGATGCCCTGAGGGAGAGTTTCTCACAAGAACCCCAGTAACACTCTCTCCTGGGCCTCCCCACTAGGGGCTTGTGCCTCCCCCTCTCTGCCTTTCCTCCCACACCTCTCCCTTCTCCCCTTCCCCCCTTGCCCTGCAGAGATGATAAAACTGTTTTGGAAAAAATAAACTCTGTGCGGTTTTTTAATTTGTGCTCAAAGAAACTGGGGAGGGACTGGGGAAAGAACCTGGGAGAGGGGAGGAGACAATGGGGAGGGGGAAGGAGAGGAAATGAGAACCTTGGAGGAGGGACAGGGGATGAAGGATGAGGAAAGGCTCAGGGCTGGGGCTCTGGCTGGGAGTGGTGCCTGACTCTGGTGATCCCACCACCACGGGTGTTGGGGCATTGGTGGCTAAAGGGGAGGGTTGGGGGAGGAGCAGGTGCAGGTGCACGCAGCATGCTGGCGACCAGAGACTGCCTGGCTGCACACGTGGTGCGGCCTTGTTTCGGCATCTTCTGCTAGGTGTCTCGTCACATCTGGATATCTTCCTGAAGTCTGCGGTCCGGGATCAGCTCCATGGATCAGAGTGCCGCAACTGGCTTCCTCTAGCACTTGTCCATGGGTCTCTGGCACTTGCGGGTCCCGCAGGGTTGGGAGGCTACCTCGGCTGTGGATAATAAAGAGAGATACTCAGTCATCCCAGGAGACACTGTGCCTGAAGCCTAGCCCTCATCTCTGAGCTGAGAGTGAGAGTTCTCAGCTCAGATGAAGGAGATGTGCTTGGAATAAGGCCATGTGCACTCTAGCCAATGGGCCCTTGCCTGCAGGGGCCCAGATATCCAAGGGGGAACCCTCACAACCCCCAAGTCCCATGGACAAGCAGGCATGTGAAGGTGCTGGCCAGACTAGGATTCTGCGGGTGGGAGGAGGGCAATAGGGTGGCTGGGTTTTCCTCCATGCCACGTGCACACTGGGTCTGGCAGTGGCAGCATCCCACAGAGAGAGAACTCATATCCCTGCCTGCTGGAGAAGAGGGGGACAGGATTTTGGGAGGGAGGTGTGTATAAGTAGCAAACACTCCTGTGCCTCACGCTGTTCCTGGCAGTGGATGCTGCCCCAAGAATGTGGGCATGCTCTTGTACCATGTGTGGTACTGCTCTGTGTGTGTGCACTCGCATGTGTCTCCATACCCCCAGCCTCTTTCTAATGGTGGCTTGTGGAGAGAGGGTGTCTCAGCCAGGAGGGTGTCCACCCTGGTGTCATGAGTATGGCATGTCTCTCCAGACACCCTGTGGCCGATAGCAGAAGCATCCTGTGGTGCATCCTGCTTGGGGCTATGTGTCCCAGAGTGACATTGCACAGGCTGCTGCACGAGCCATAGGCCACAAAGGCTGAGCAAGAAGTGTGCCCCAGCCCCTCATCACCTGCCACCTGTACCCTCTGTGTGTAGGGAACATGATGGCACTCAATGTGGCTTCCATAGCCTCCGATGATACCTGGGACACATCTAGGGCATGGGGTACTAGCTCCAGGGTCAGCATGGTCATAGTGCTGGCCTCATCTGGCTCCTCCTCTCTGTCTTCCTCCTCGTCTCTGTCCCCAGGGAGGCCAACAATGGGCGTCCCAAGCTCTGAGTCTACTACTCCATCCCCCAGGATGCAGTCCAGGTCCTCATAGTAAGGGCTGGTGTGGGGTTCTGCCCGGAGTGGGTGCTTTGCTCTTGGGCCCTGGCATATGCCTGGCAGAGCTCTTTCACTTTCATTCGCACTGCTCCTGAGTGCGGATGTGCCCTTGTTGGCCAGGCTCTCGGTCATGCAGCCATAGACATAGTAGTTCCTGTGCCTGGTGCAGAGATCCTGGAGGTTGGTCTCATCACCCCAAGCCTCAGTAAGATCTAGGATCTCCACACCAGACCAGGAAGGTGTGCATCTCTTTCAGCCTGGGCAGGCTCCTGGGAGCTGTCTGACCGCTCCCTGGGAGCAGCAGACTTACTAATTGTGGCCCAAAGGGAAGCGGTGGTAGCTCTTGGGTGGCTCAGGGCTGTCAGGGCCTCCTGTCTGCCACAAGCCCTATCCCCTGAGGCTGCAGCTTTAAGGGGTGTAGGAGAAGGGGGGACTATAGAGTTTTGCTGAGTGTAGACAGAGCAGCCAGCCGTGTTCTATGGGAAGGGCTAGAGGCCCCTTATTTCAAAATAACTGCAGCTGCCCTGTCTACATAGCCACTATTCTGAAATAGCTATTTTGGAAGAGGCGTTATTCCTTGTAGAATGAGGTTTACAAACTCTGAAAGAAGTCACCCATTATTTCAAAATGATTTTGAAATAACAGAATTGCTGTGCAGACATTTGCATAGTTATTTCAGAATAACATCTGATATTCTGAAATAATGTTGATGTATAAACGCACCCTAAGGGACTGTGAACAGTAGTGTGCACTGAAGTGCTTCATTGTAACTCTCTAATATGGACATTGCAGAAGCGATTCTAAAGATCCTGAGTCTGTGAGAGCTTTTAGTTTGCACCCGTAGGATCCATACAGAGTTATAGTGCAGCATTTGTGTTCATTGTTATTCATACTCTGTTAATCTGCCCTGTGTTCCAGTGTTGACATGGACTGAGTCTCCTTGAGTTTTCCTTTATTCTTCTTACTTCCATTCTTCATTCTTACTGATTGTATTTGAATTGTTTGGCTTATACTTTAAGAGCTTGATCCAGAGCCTTTTGGAGTCAATAGAAGAACTTCCATTTACGTTAGTGGCCCAAATTATCGAAATTTAAGTAATTATTTTTCTTTTAGCACAATATTTATGTATATTAATAATAACTATTAAACTACACTGTATTTTCAATAGTGTTATGAACTTTAATAAAACACTAGATATAATTTAGTTTGATATTTTTATGCCACCATAATGAATTTATTTGTTATTCATTGTAAACACCATTCTCAGTGCATAAATCAATTTTGCTTAGCATTCAGTCCAGATAACATGCATTTCCAGAGATTCTCCAGTGTAAAAAAATTAACATTTATTAATAGAAACATAAATGTTATCCAGTGCTTGTGATACAATTAAAAAGCATGAGTAACAGAAATCCCAGCCTTGAATTTATCTCCCATTTTGGATAATATATTACAAGAACTCCCTTTTCTGTTTAACACTTTGGCTTTAATTTATTATGAACCTTGGGTGACGTTAACATTTTTGTTTTATAATTGCAAGCAAAGGGAGTGTAACCTTTTCTCAAAATATGGAAAAAAGAAATGTGATGTTTCAAGAAAATCATATGTCACCATCTTTATCTCCTTTTTTTTCTCGTTAGTCATGCTCTTATTGCTCTTCCAGCTAACACTGATATACAGTGACACACAGTGAAAGTAGTAAGATTGCAGCAAAACTATATGCTTCTACGATGCTGATATCTCATTGTTGGGATTACAACTCATGGTCTTTTTGGTATATTACCTAAATATTGAAATAACTTAAAGATCCACACAGACTACTGAGATCTTCATTATTATAAAAAACAGTGATTAACCCAGCTCTAAAATACTAACACAGACAAGCGAGGCCCAATCCAGAAATTCCTGCTTGTGCCATTATTTTCACAGTCTTCTAGATTTTTCAGCACCAGTTCCATAATTCCCATTTCTGAAATAGCTACAATAAAACGCATTCTTTTATATTTCATTTTATCTGAGAAAACTATTAGGTAAATCTAATAATTTTATTCTGCTACTCAATGAATACCAAATCTAGAATTTCTACATCAATACCCTTTAGTTTCTTTATATTTAAATACTTAACAAGCTTGATACTTAATCACAATGGACTGTGGTGGTTCTTTAAAGCAAGGGTGGAGAACCTTTACTGGGTCAGAGAGCCACTGACTGAATCAGAAAAATCAGTTGGGGGCCACACACAAGTGAGAATTAAAAAAAAAAACTTCACTGATGTGGCCCCCCACTGATGTCGATGGTTGTTGGATGAGGCCTTAGGAGCACACATCAAAGGCTTGTCCTTCTTCGACTGAACTACAGCCCTCTACTGCCCTGTGTTGGGCTCCATTTTGCACATTCTCATGGCAACCTCTAGAGAGCTGGACTCCACACCACATGTATGCACCCAAATCCACCAAAGCACTTATGCATGTGGTTAACATCACGAGTAGTTCCACTGATGTCATTGAAAGTAACTGTGCTGCAAGTTAAGTATGTGCTCACGGGCTTCACTGGATTGGGGCAATAATGTATCTCTGTATGGCCTTACCCCACCCTTCCACAACAGAACTGAATACATTTCATTGTCAAGAGCCTCTGCACCTAGAAAGGATTGCTTCTGTATAATTACAGAATAGACTTTAAAAATTGAGTTTGCTCAGCATAATTCTGTACTGTAGCTACAGTATTTCTTGCTACATTAGATGCCCAAAAGAGTGAAAATCTCAAGAGTTTTAAAAATGTAAAACATGGAAGATCTATTAAATGAAAATTGCAAATATGACGCAATTACTAAAAAAGTCATTAAGGAAATTACTAATGCTAAAAAACAAATGTTTTATGTTATACCAGCCTATGTCTGGGACCAACCTATTAGAAAAAATGCAATACATGGAAACTGAAAATCCCCATGCATTACTAAACTGCTAGAGTGGAAAAATTCTTATTTCTCTGGACAAATACAATCTAGTCAGCTTGTTATAAAGACCATGATTTTTTAAATTTTTTGCTTCTTTTTTTTATTATAGTGTCAATGTGGTGTTGGATTTCTTTTGAGAAATCAAATATCCAGAATGCTGTTAGAAAGAGAGCATTATCATGGTAAAAACATAACATGCTTAGTCATAGGCTGATGATGATATGGATGTCTCTTCCTCTACTGCAGTATTAGTGATGACATAGAAAAAAATAGAAAGGAAATTTTTATTACTTTTGCATTTTAGATACCTAAGGCCATAATCAAAATAATCTTAAATGTCTTTTAAATGTACCATTTTAAATGTATGTTGCTTTTAGAAGTAGGCATTTTATTTATATATATATATATATATATATACACACACACACACACCGAGAGAGAGAGAGAGAGCGAGCTGCAGTATATACACATATGTGCTTATTACACCAGCTTACTGTGGTTGTACCATAGCATATGAACTATAAAATTTAAAACAAATTCTGTTTGTTGATTGATTTAATTTAGATTTAACTATTCTATAGAGCTTCAGGATGTGAGTACTGGAGATCTGGTATGCTGAATTTCTTATTGGTTGAATGTTGTGGTTTAGGCACAGTATATTTATGGTTTAAAAGAATGATGAGTCAGCTAACTTGCTACATAATAATCCTTACTTCATTGTTATACTGTAAGTGGTTAAAGCCAAGTGTCCATGAATATATAATGTGTTCCTTCAGTTTTGTAGCATAGTAATACATTATGCTGGTGAGCTACTGAGACATTTATTCCAAAGGAAATGCAGAGAGTGATTTAGAAATGCCAATAACAATAATGCAATTACAGTTGCAAAACATCTTAGTTGACCAAACAAATCTTTTCTAAATGCACCTACTATATTTCTTTAGCACATTTAATTAAGTATATATTCAGCATATTTAGTTTGAGACTCAATTAAGCACCAAAAGCATAAACAAGTAAAATAGAGTCGCTGCCTAACAGGTACTCCTTTTCTGCAACAGTTACATTTGGGACTATAATATTATTGCATCGGAGGTGTGAAAGGACACCACTAGCACAAGATATCATAGCTAAATAATTGTGGTAGCTACAGTAAATATTGTTCACATAGTATAACATTTGATAAATATTAATGAATATAGGTTTTAACTCTGTAACTTTAGAATCCTGTAACTCTTGCATTATTTTTTTATTGATGTTTCTTGTCACATCTATTGGTCTGTCTCTCACTTGCACATGTGCACACAAATGGCTGTGTTCAATCTTTTGATCTTTGTAAGAAATAGATTTTGGTGCAGTAGTTATAGCCATACTTTAGTCTCTGGTTTGTATATCAAGGAGTCAGGATGTCTCAGGGCCAAGCAGCAGGACACACACAGTGAAAGTGACATGAGGTTACATCACTTTGAACACTATTTCATGATACTGAGAAATCAACAGTGAGGTAAAGGGAAGAGTATTTTCACTTACAGCATAATTCTATATTCATGACTAGCTATTGCTAACTGTCTTTATTTTCCATAAATAATAAAGAGCTCCTGTAAATAACTTTTAAACTCATGCCCTAACTTGTGTGAGCACACTATGGGGAAAAGAGCATAGGGTTATGCCTCGTTTGCTTAAAAGAAAGCAGCGCAAGATTCCTCTAGCAGTCCAGGGAGGTGGGAGTACCCAAGGTATTTAGATGCCAAACTCCTGTTAAATTCAATGGGAGTTAGGCACCCTACATCTTTTGGAGGATTTGGACTTATGGCCCCATCAAGGCATAGTTTGCCAATCAGAAGGCAGTGTTCATATGCTCCTATCTGTACTCTCCCGAGCCGTTGCAGGTATGCTAGGGATTTTTCCTGCCCCCTTTTATTAAAGAGCTTGCAGTGTATAACCCCCACTACACATGTCCTCCTGCCTGTCCTTGGTCATTTTCCCATTCACCAATAAAATGGCGCCTGCAGCCTATAGATGGCTGCACTGTTTCCATAATGTCACTGTGACCATTATGTTATGGGATTTTTTCTTTTCTACCAATCTGGTATAAAATTTTAACCAGGTTATTGAAACGTTGTGTTGTTTATATTGGTAATGCCTTTTAAAGTAGATTTAGTACTCATGGGACCTGACTGGATCTTAATGTCATCTAGGGGTGCAATATAACTAGCAGCAATGCAGACATCCAATGCCACTCTGCCAAGGGGGTCTCAGATACCAGCCCTGCATATTCGTGTATGAGTAATTGTTTTCAAAGTAATTGCTGAAGTATGGTAGTCTGCCCTTAAGACATTCTGGCATGTCCTTGGCATCAGGGGAAGTCTTGAGTTCTGTATCAGAGAGGAGAGTGTTTATGGATCACTAGTTGTTGGTTTTTGTTACAGGAGCATGTCCTTAAGAACTGTTGTATGCTTGAGGTTTAGGTAAGGGCAACAATGGAAATATATTAGCAGGAAAAATCTCCTCTGGATATCTGATAAAGTACTCCTTACCCTTGAAACATTTCTAGGCTACCATATAATCTTGTGACACCATCTTAAACTGTCAATTACCCATGGAATATGTAAGACATGTGAAGTATGATACGGCATAACAAAATGGAATCCACTTATTCAAAATGGCAGATAGTGACTATACTGGATTAATCTTAAATTTTGTTGATGCCAGAAGATCACATAATGTCCATTTAAATAGATTAAAGTTAATCCAAATGTCCTGGTCAGTTGGGACACCGTGCTAATTAACTGGCACAGTTGTTTCTAGCCTTACGTGGGATGTTGCTGAAAGCCTACTAGCGGCTGGCATAGTTATATGCAGTCACTATCTGTACGTAATGCAGTGTTTTGTTTTGTTTGTTTAGTGCAAAGGGACTTTCAGAAAGCTGCATTGCTTCTCTCATTGCTCATGTGTTATAGTATTTAACTCATTTTGTATATATCTGTTATGCTGTATGCTTATAAATAAGAAGATTGCACTGACTTTTCAAAAGGCTGATTTGCTCTTGCTGTCTCTGTCTACTTGTCAGGCAGAAGCAGAGACCATTAGCTCAAACTGACTTTGATACCTTAATAGTTAATGGCAGCTACTAAGGAGATGCTACTCCCTGCCCCAGAAGGCCTCTATACTTTGCATTCCATGCAGGACCTTTACTTTATTGTGACTAGGAAAAGGAACTGTAGCATAGGAACATTTTTATATGATAAAATGTAATATTTCATGGGAAATGTGCTCACAGCACTAAAAATCCTAAAAGTACATTTTAGTTACGCAGCTGTAGTTTGATTTAATTAAGCTATATAGAAGTGTTTTACTGCAAAGTTATGTTTCATTATAAGGTAAATAGATGGATTTTTCTGTCTTCTCACCAAAGGAAGATACTATAATAATTATTCATTGATATACAAATTTTACTCTCCTGTGCTAATCTGTATCCTCTCTCCTAAATATTCCTTTTTCTTTTTCACTTCACCCTTTACTCCTTGCTCCTCACTTGCTGTATGTTAAACTTTATCTCTCTTCTGCTTCGAATCCATTCATAAAACACACATCTCTCACAAAGCTTTTTTGTGCCTATCTCATCATTGACCATAGTGGTTCACCTTCTCTCCCCTCACCATTTGTTCTTTGTCTCATGTTTGTTCGGGTAAGATTATGAGCTCTGTAAAACAGAAGATTTGTCTTGTTACATGATTTGTAAAGTACCAAGTACATTTATATAAATAAAAAATGAGGGCCATGTTCTATGTTTTTACTGCTCATATTATTCTGACTGGTGAGGCATTCTCAGTGCAGAAGGGCAGTTGCTGAGGCACATGTATATATTAATGTTATGTAAATACTTGGGGAAAAGGTTGTTTGATTAGTTTGAGGCTCATTAAGAGTTCCTTGGACTGATTGTCTCCTTCTTCACATGTACCACTCTTCCTTCCCTTCCCATTCGCACTATTGGAACACTGCAGAGCTTTTAGTGTTGGGCGGACGGTACATCTACACTTGCTCCCTAGTTCGAGCTAGGGATGCAAACGTAGCCGACCAAAATTGCTAATGAAGCAGGGATTTAAATATCCCATGCTTCATTAGCATAATCTCACCCGCGCGTTATTCCGCTCAACAGTTGATTCGAACCAGGAAGTGCACTCCGAGATGCGTTAGTTCGAATAAGATCCCTTGGTTCGAACTAATGTTACTCCTCAAAAGTATATATTTGTAGATATATATGCATGGTCCTTGTTCTGTGTAAAATGATGCAGCAAGGAATAAGGGATTGGACAAGTAGGAGGACATGGGGTAGCTTATTTGTGGCTCACTAAAACCAATGCAAACCTGGAGTAAGTCTTCCAAAGCTAGTGGATTTACTGCTAGTGGATTTACACAGCTGCAAATGAGATGAGACGTAAGTTCTTAATATACTGCTTAGTACAAGGTTCGCTTTGTTTGATATATTGTAAAAGCTAATCCCCCCCGCCCC
>JANRFK010001234.1:95933993-95945431 GCA_030068395.1 Apalone spinifera
ATTTGCAACTTCGAATGCCTACATTAGCCTTCCTAGTTCGAACTAGGGGGCTAGGTAGACATACCCTTTTTGTGTTATGGAAAGCAATTCCATTTTTCTGGCACAACCAAATCCTGACCTTGCTTTAATATTAAGAAGAATCTGCATATCAAATGTGGTGGTCCTAGCTCTTACCATTTAGAAGGAGTTCTTGAACACATGGGCTCACAGAGAGATAGATGAACAAACTCTCTCTCTCTATTTGCCTGTGTATGGGCCCTTTGGATAAATATACAGACAATCAACTAGCAAAAGAACAAATTAGCAAAAGTTTCCCTATGCATTAAGTTCACTGCATTTTATTCTGGGTATTTTGATAAGTAAAGTTCCATTGAAATTCATGGGTTGCTATGACTGTTGATTTCAGAAGTAAAAATAATAGGCCATCATATTTTGTTTTAGTGTGTGACTTAACATTCGTGCCAGTATAAAGATAAGTTGCTTGTCTTGTCTTGTATGTGATTTGTGGTTGTGATAAAATCATTGTTCTGTCTCTGTAGGCAAATGTAACACTAGTTTCTAAATCCTTTTCCTAGTCCAAGAAACTGATCTGGATGCTAAGGATCTTTTCAGGGGCACATGTGGGAGGAAGTTTCCGTCACCAGATTAAGAGTAGTAATGAAGGTGCTCCATGTTTTATAATTCAACCTCAATGCTGTGGTAGTCTCTTAGCTGCTAGGACACTAACAAGTTGAGGAATGCATACAAGCATGTGCGCGCACACAGAGTCCTGTATTAATGACTGGGATGTTTGTAACCTTGCTTCCAGTGCACATTGTAAAATAAAATATTGCATAGTATTGTTTACCTAGGCATTTTGCAGAGTATCACAACACAAAGTAAGAACTATATCCGTTACACTGCATCTTAAAAACCACTGAAATGTTTGCTATGAATTTGACCCATCGAAGTTTATACTGCAACTTGTTAAAACTGAAGATAATTCTTTTTAAAATAATTTAACATTCAGATTCTGATTTAAGTCCAGAAAAACAAGACAATTTAAGTTAAGGCAGGAGTCAGGGGTGCTGGAATTGGGGGTATCTGTAAAGATGAGCAATGGAGGTGATGGGGAAGGAAGGAGTTACCGGAGGGTGGGGTCTTGGGCAGGAGGAGGCAATGTGAGGGCACGGTCTTGGGGAGAACCAGTGGTGAGGGGATGCGGGGCCACAGTTTGGGTGCCTGTGACCCCTTCATTTTTAGAGAATGTCTGTTGCTCCCAGAAAGAGTGATCCTAAATCAGGGGACTGGGGAGAGTAAATCTAATTTTTAGTTAAATTTGGGGGATAGATTCAAGGTCTCGTGACAGTGAAGAGTTAGTAGCTCTTTCCTAGATCCCACAATTTTACCTCACAACCCTGATAATGCATCTCAGTCCTTGACTCTCTTAAATAGGCATTGCAGGTCATGGCAGTTCATAGGGCAATTTGGGGAAGTGGGCTAAACAAAGGCCACCAATCTCATTTGCACTTGTGACTTAGAATAATCAGGATTTGATTGTTGGTTTTCTGCAGTAAAAGGCCAATTTACTAACCCATAGTGCCACCTCACTCCCTTTCTGCAGATGTATTGGAGATCATAATATATGTAAGATTGGCTGCTGTTTGGAGAGTATCATAGTATGATCCATAATGTTATTTTTACATATTTTTTCTTTATTATTATTTAATCGTGTATGCTCCAGTTGAGCTATATGAATGGATCAGAATATACCAGGATCTTACAGGAATTCCACAGTAGTAGGTAGATGGTTGAATGGATGGATGGACAGACAGATGCAAGTTTAAAGCACAAGCGGATTTGCATATTTAGTTCTGGTTTACAGCCTTCTTTAAAGAGTGGGATTAATGATCTGCTAAATTATCACAGTTGAGAGTCTTCAACATTAGTGTGAATTTGTATCCAGCTAGAACTAGTCCTACAACTTTCTGGAGACTTATAAGAATCTCACTAGGGGTGCTAATTTGCTGGTAAAGGAGGTAGTGATCAAGTAAGGTGTATTGAGAAAACAGTCTCACTTATCCCATCCCCTCCAGTTTCTCAGTATCATCTAATGTAAGAAATTATCTGTAAGGAGAAAGAAAGGGATACTCCAAGAAAAGTATGCATTTGAATGCTCCAGAATCCTGTGTTCAGACTTCACTAATAGGTGTCTCATCTCTTTGTAGAGGGTAAACCTTTTGAGGACCATGGAGACTTTGTCTGAGCCCCGATACCCCCTAGCAAACATTTTAATCCTGTTAAATAGTAACTTTAAGAAAAATAAAACGGTCTCTCTGGACAGGGGAGTGGGGATCAAACCAGAGACTTTGGAATCTAGAAGCATGAACCTCTGCCATCTGAGTTAAAAGATCCAGGACTTAGTATAAAACCATTTGCAGACTCATAAAGCTCTATATAGTGCAGACACTAGAGGGGTTCACTCTATAGCCAGTTCAAACAATGGTGCTAACCCTGCAGTTGCATAGAGCCCCTGGGGTATGGGAGCTCTAACCCCAAATGTTGAAATGTAAAATACTCAATCCCAGCTGCAATTTGTTGTGGTAGGATTGTGTTTCTGTCCTGCCTGCTAAGAGCTAAAATCACTGAGAGCTGAAATCACTCGTGGAGCAATGTTTCTGCCCAGCTTGCAATGAGTTGAAAATTACTAAGAGACTGAAGTGCAGAGTTCACAGCAGAGAGGTAGGTGGCAGCAGAAGGTGACTGATGGTCAGCGGACTGGAGAGGCAGAGAAGTGCAATGAGCAGCCTGCAGGGCGGCAGCAGAGAAGAATGATGAGCAGCCATCAGGGTGGCTGGTGGAGAAGTACGGAAAGAGCAGTGAGCAAGAGGTTAGCACAATGGTGGCGGAGAAGTGTGGCAAGTGGCCGACTGGGTGACTGGTGGAGAGGGGCAGGTGAGAGCATTGAATGGGTGGCTGATGAGAGCAGTGAGCAGAGGCTGGCAGGAGTGAGCCCCCTTTACCACTCCACCTAGTCCTTAAGATTGGGAGGTGAACTCTGCACATGCACCTCTGAACTCGGGCTGCACTGACCGAGGACAGCAACTGTGAGTGTGGTGCAGAGAAGGGTTAAGCGTGTAAAATCCACTTTTGGGTTGCTGGATTTAGGGGGAAAGGACACTGCTCTACCTATTTGGGATTGGGTCTTAGAGGGTATGTCTACACAGAGAATGTTTCCGATCAGTTTCCGAAAAAGTGGGTGCGTTCCTTCGGAAGCCCTGTATTCCTCATTTTATGAGGAATAAGGGCTATTCTGAAAAAGGAGGTTTTTCCCACATTTGACCCCGTGTAGATGGGCCAAATGTCAGAAAAGCCTCTTCCAAAAAAAGAATTGGAAAATGTATGCAAATTGTGGTTCGCAATTTGCGTACCTTTTTCTGAAAAATAACTGCAGTGTAGACAAAGCCTTACTCACATTTTATGTATATGAACCCCGTTTGAAGTGTTTTCCCAAATGAATGCCAAGTTACTTCCCTTCTTGTAGTAAAGTTTTCTACACTCAGACTCTGTGCTTGAAGGTAGAGAAGTATTGCCTCTCAGATGCACCTAGGGGTAGTGTGTAAATTTCCCGGGTAACAGGGTGGGGGCTTGAGTTGGTGCTATGCTGTACTGATGGAAAGGAACTCCTAGATATTGAACCTAGCTCTGGTTGCTGCTGGCTCCACTTAGCAGAAGGGTTACAATACATAGCAAATTTTTTGTATATTCCTTCCCTTCGGAATTTAACACCTTCAACTGCCTGGCATATAAGTATTAGGTAGATATAAGGTGACTGTACTCTGACTGAGCCTTGAACGTGGGCACTCAGCTGAACGGCGTTGCAGGATCCCCAGATTTGTTTATACAAGCCTCGATTCTGCTTTTTCCCATCCCTTCCCTATTCATGCATCTGTAGGATACAGGGCTAGATGGACCTTTGGTCTGACCCAGTGTGGCCGTTCTTATGTTCTTATGTTTTATGTTCTTATTTCATAGTTTCTCTCCAATGCTATTCCAATTCTGTTCTCTTTCTACCCCTTAATTTTCATGTGGTTTAATTTTATCCCTTCTTCTTGCTTCCTTTATACTGTTCTTCCAATCCTTTATCCTGTACGCACTTTTTGCCACAGTACCTTCTGTTATCTGCTTCCTTATTTTTGTCTCTCTTTTTCATTAGCTTCCTTCTCCATCTCACCGTCTTCCCATTTCAACCAATATTCTCTCTTAATTTTTCCTTCCATGTGTGAAATAAATTTGGTTAGGTGCACTGAGGCATGTGCAGATGTGCACCACCAGTAGGAACACAGGCTGATGGCTCTGGGTTCTGTACGTGCTCAGCTGGGTAGCATTTGAATCTCTTCTGGGTAGCTGCCCAAGCACACAGCTTACAGGGAACACTGACCACGACCCCTTGTTTCTCTTGATTATACATCCAGTCTCTGTTTACCCTCCCATGTACCCCTAGTCTCTTTCCTTCTCCTTTTCCCCTGGCATTGTAGGAAAAGAAACTGAAGGTTGAAGAAGGGTGTTTCATTACCAGTGGCGACATATAGCGCACCAGACTCCCTCTTCAGCAATGGGTAAAGTCTGCTAGTGCAGATGCAAAAAGGCACCCACTTCCAACAGCACATGTTGCACTGCTCTCAGATCAGCTCTGACTATCTAAGCCAAAGTTCAGCTGAAGGGCAGCAGTATAGTCAGAAAGTCATGTGGCTCTCATGTTGGTTAGTATGTCACTTTGAACAGCTCTTATCTGATATTATTATGACTAACCTAGTGCTGACAGCATGGAACAGATTACAGAAGCCATGTGATGATTATTTAAGGCATCACTGAGTATACCATGCAGCTAATATTAACCCATTCTTTCCGGAATAGCTTTACTTGTAAATTGCCATGACGGGGTGGGGGGCTTAGTTGGAGAACATTTGGTAACTATGATTATGTTTGTTTCCATGTTGTACAGAAGAACCTTTTTTTTGATCATTTGACCATTCGATATCCTGTGGCTCGCAGATTGGAGTGCAGATTTGTGGAACAGAATTGTGAAGCTTGCTTTCTCCTTTTTTCTTTTTAAATAATATCAGTTGTGGCAGGTGCTGATATTTCAGAATTTCTTTGAACAGCATGTGCCAATAGAATTCAGATGCCTTTTTGTTTTGTCATGGCTGATCTTTAAAGTTATTGAGAAATGCACTGAAGTCCTAGCTGGTGAAATAGCGTTTCAGTGTTATACATAAATGTCAGCAATGAGAAGGTGAGGATTTCAGAGAAGTAATGATTTGCACATTGACTGGGGAGTGTGAGGCGAACACACATATTGTACCCTTTAAACAGTCTGACAACTGTACCAGGTATTTAAAAAACAATGTCAGAATGCAGTGTTACATAAAGTACAGTAGTAGCAGAGATGTTAAATAGTTTTGACAAATGTATTAAATGTAGCACATGATGATATCAACCAAGTAAATGCTTCAAATCAATGGAGATAATTAATCATAAATCAACATAATGAGTCAAATCCTGCTCTCCCATTCCTGCAGATAGTCCTGTTACCTGGGACTTGTCCCATCATTTGCCTCTCCCATCAGATAACTTTTAAGGTGTAAATGATTCTGGAAGCAGGTGAGTAACATTATGCATGTGAGTAACTCTGTTGGCACAGGAGTAAATTTACTCCTATGCCAACACTCCTATTCATGGGTGTAAAGATACTCATGTGATGCAGTATTTGTCAGGATCAGGGCCTAATTTTCCCCCCTAAATGGGGAGGAGAGGAAGTGTGGGCCAGAAATAGGTGACTAAACTGTGGATACCTTTGATCTTCTATATGCTATGAGGTTTAAGGACTGCTACAGAATAAGTGAGAGGCATTCCCTCCCCCTGGATCTGACTGTGCTATCTGTACAGCATTTCTACCTCCTGCAGGCCTGCACTGAACAGAACCTTTTTTGAGGTTTACAGGATCTTTCAAAAAAGGCTTTTATTTCTGAAAGAACCATGTCTAGACTGCGGTTTCTCTTTCAAAATAGCGCTTTTTCGAAAGAGCGCCATGATGCGAATATGCAAATGAAGAAAGGCAAATTCAAATCCTGGCTTCATTTGCAATTTTGAAGTGTCTAATTTACATCCCTCTGTCGAAAGAGGGATGTAGTCTAGACGTATTCCCTGAGTTTACACTGCATGCTTATTTCAATATATGCTATTCCATAATAGTTATTCCGAAATAGCTTATTTTGAAATAGTACATTTACACTGCAGGGAAACCTCAAAATGAGTCTCAGGCAGGCTTCCCTATTGTAGATGTGCTATCTCAATTTAGAGCCCCAGGAGGCACTGGGGAAGAATAACTTAGAATGGCCCTGGTGAGGGGCTATTTCGAAATAGCAGCAGTGGAGCATCTAGACACGCCTTATTTTGAAATAGCTATTTCAGAATAGGCCTTATTCCTCAAAGAATGAGGTTTACAGATTTCAGAATAAGCTGTCTGTTATTTTGAAATTATTTCAAAATAACGGAATGACTGTGTAGACGCTTGCATTGTTATTTTGAACAATGCTAGTTATCTCGAAATAATTGTGTAGTGTAGATGCACCCTAAGGTTCTGGATGCTGCATACTGGAGGTGGGACTGCTGGACTTAGTAAGGGAAAGTGGATTGGTGGGGAAAGTTTATGCATGGGATCATTCTTTTATAAAGTTGGCAAATACTGGGGTGTGAAATTAGCATTATCTTGAACAGGATCAGACCATAAAGGGAGGTGCCACAAAGAATGGCCGTCCCCTGTCCCTCTTGCTCCGCCACATTTTCCCTTTTCTCTGGAACTGCACAGCCTTGGACCTGGGGTAGGAATGATTCAGTATACAATCCCCTTCCCCCCATTTTGTGTGTGCACGTGACTTTTGGCCTCTCTCCAGGAAGGGTGAACTGAGGTAGGTAGGGTTGCCAGATGGTCTCCCTAAAAATACTGAACACGCAGGCTAAAAATTTGTTGAGGAAAAAAACCCCCACTGCTACAAACACACGTTATGTTTAATACTTAACTTTATTATAAACAGTCTTCATCCTACACCATCTCTATGTAAAGAGGCTTAGAAGTAATTGTGCAAATGTGCATGCTATTTTCATTGTTTTCTATTCCTCTAAAGCTAAGGCTATAGAAGAATTTAGAAGAACTCCTTTTTATCCTGCAGCTGAAATGATTGTAGAGAACTCCCAGTGCCGATTGCACCCCGTCTCCCAGCCACTCCTCCCTCCACCGCTAGGCCTCTGGGCTTCTGATGCGTCCAGAGCAGTGATCGGGGCTCCGCCTCCCAGCTGGAACTCCCCGCTGGAAGGCGGGGCCACGATCAGCGCTGGGAGCCTGTGATTGCGCAGAAGCCTGGTGGGGGAGGGGGCAGTGGCTGGGAGTCCCGCCTTCCAGCTGCTTCCCCCGCCCTTGTCAGGCTTCTGTCCAGTGTGCAGCCAGAAAAATCAGAAAATACCGGACATTGCACATGTCCAGTATTTTCTGGGTTTTTTTTAATGGACAGAGAGCACAAATATCGGACTGTCCAGTAGAATACTGGACACCCTAGGATAGGAAGGACTGAATGATATGGACTTTGTGTGGACTAATTATGGGCGAGCCTCCAGTTGCTTTCACATTGGTTTTGGATAAGTGTCCAAAATTTGGATAAGTGCCGATCGTGGCCCCGCCTTCCAGCTGCTTCCCCCTCCCTCGCCAGGCTTCTGTCCAGTGCACAGCCAGAAAAATCAGAAAATACCGGGCATTGCACATGTCCAGTATTTTCTGGTTTTTTTTAATGGACAGAGAGCACAAATATCAGACTGTCCAGTAAAATACTGGACACCTGGAAACCCTAGGATAGGAAGGACTGAATGATATGGACTTTGTGTGGACTAATTATGGGCAAGCCTCCAGTTGCTTTCACATTGGTTTTGGATAAGTGTCCAAAATTCTAATACTTCTCTGAGGGTTTTGTTAAAACCCTCTCACACTAGGAATGCCACAGAAAGAAGGCTTGCTTGTGAGATTTGTATCACTTCCTGTTTGTGGGAAATGCGGCAACACCTTGAGAATGGCTATGTTGAAAACTATGAAGTGCAAAGCCAAAAAACAAACCAAAAAAAAAGAGATACATGGAAAATTAACTGAATTAAAACTAAAAAAATTAATTGGATAACAGTTGTTCAGCTTGGTTCATCTGATGAGAATTTGGACCAGTCACCGGGTTTCTTTGTGCCTCAGTTTTCAATCTGTAATATTGGAATAATAAATTGCTACTTCAGAGGTGCTTTATGAGTTTAAATCTTTAATATTTTAATTTTTTTTAGATCCTTGGCTAGAACATGCTGAGGAAAGTCAAATAATAATTAATTTATTTTACCGGAATTGATTCACATATTCCTCATGTCCACAAAAATCTATTTACAGGCTTTATTCTATATGAAATGTTTGTCTTAATGCTGTTTTATTGGGAGAGGTGCCGATGAAATGTATTCTGGTATGAAGCAGATGTAACCATTTAATAGTTTACTTTGATGGCTCCTTTAAGAGGTTTTATAATTTTTATATTTTTCCATTGGGTTAGGAATTTTATGTTCTTTTACCAGGTGTATTACCTTGATCAGATGCTCTTATTTTAAACTGTTTGACTTATGAACACATGGCCTGCAGGGACTGATGCACAGTGCATTTATTCTTTTAACAGATTGATTCCTATATCCATTTTTTATGTAGTGCAGGAGTTCACTGAAAACAAAGATGGTTGATAACTGTTGTTCATTAGTAAAACAGAACTGTCCTACAGCTGAAATCTTTGCTTTCTCCAGACTCAAATATGCCTGTAAGAGATCATTAGAGATGTGAGAACACTTAGAAAAGCCAATTAACAATAATCTTTGAGGTCAGAGTTTTTTAAAAAAGGATTTTTTTAAAAAGACGTGTATAGCATTTATTTAAAAATGACCCCAGTAAAGCTTCCTACCTGATGAATTTTAACAGAATCTAGTAAAAAGTTCAATCTGTCTGATATATGAGATGGAATGCAGCAGCAGGGCCCTGAAATGAAAATAGCTTATATAATCAGTAGAATATAAATGGCAACAGCTCCTGTACTCCCTTTTATGATGGTGGAAGGAGAAGGAATTCAGTGGGCAGCCATATGACCAAGTCCTGCATGACTGAGAAGCTTACATTTTTGCATTGTGCTGTAGTACAGAAACTTGTGTATCCAGGAGGAGGTAAATTGCTTGAGTGCCTTGTGACTAGAAACTGTGTCTGAGGGGGGAAAAAGCAGAAGAAAGGGCTATTATTTTAACATAGGCATTAAAAATCTGTACAACTGCTGGAAGCATTAATTAAGAAAATATTTTCTCATAATTGCCCCAATGTCCTTCTGAAAATAGAGTGAGGAAGCTGTTTGAAATAAAAACTGCAAATAAGGCTGGGAGGTTTACAGTTTAAGCACTGCCGATGCAGAAAAAAATGCACGGATCATGTCTGGAAATGCAAGGCATGCAAGAATAAATTTTTCAAGGTTTAAATGCAAGGAAAGGTTTTAAGTAATTGTATTGCATATGTGATCCTTTCATCATGAATGTATGAACCATATGTTATTGCCAATATGGGTGACCTTCTTTAGAATTCGGTTGGAGTCCACTCTGTGTTACTGCATGAAATGAGTTTGATGGTGTCAGGTCAATGCCCTAGGAACGATAATCCAGATTATAGAGCTATTGTAAATGATTCAGCATGATTTAGTATTATCTTCAGCCAGTGTCCGGGAGAGGCCAGGAATGAGCTAGCATTATGAATGAACTGTATATGCTTCCTACTCTTATATAAATAAGGATCGAGATCACAGGCAAGCATTGTAAGAAAGTAACCACAGCCTTTCTTTGCTATGTAGAGCAGTAGGCTTCATAGAGAGAGGCTTTGAACAGGGTTCTAAGCATATTTGTATTTCAGTTCTTAAAGTGTTTTGTGTTTTCTTGCAAAATTTGGACCTGGTTCGGCAACGTACCAAAGACTTCCTTCAACAGTAGTTAAGGACACTCAACACAGTGACTGTAGGAAGTGCTCAGTACATTACAGATTCAGGCCTCTTGTTACTAAGTGGCTAGGAATAGAACATATCTGTTTATTGCCAACAGTTCAGTTGCCAACTAGGTGCTGCCTAGGTGGCGACTACCATTTGCCAGTTTTGATTGTTTCTACTTTAAAGTGTCAGTAAGGCCCCCGTTACAAAATTAATTGTTCAGGGTTCAGAAATTGTTTGATGGGTGAGTACATTATCATTAGTTTTTATCATCATCCTGGTAAAGATGTTGAGTAGATTTTTGTTACTAGATTGTTGTGGGGTTTTTATTTGGGGGGAGGAGGTTGGATGTAGGCGGGTACATTTTCATGTGAATTTATTCTACAAAAGGGCACTAATATATAGTACTTCAAAAATAGGGGATGGGCCAAATGACAGGAGATAACATGGAAGCAAAAGCCCTTAGGCAAATTTGCGAACTGTAAAACACAGGTGTTAACTTGCAGGGCTTTGATTACAGTTTTTAGCAGCTTCTTTGGATCTTGCCCCACTGTTGCAGAGGTGGCAGCAAATAACCCAGCTCAAGAGAATAAATTCATTTGTATTTGGTCAATTACAAGTGGCTATTATTAGCATGTGGACAGAGTAAACCTAATAAGCAGGTCTCCTGCATGGCATGAACTTAGCTATTCAGTACAGCCTAACTGGTGGTACCTCATTCATAGATGTAAATTATCTTGAGCATTCTTTTCATTAAAACATTTTCTTGTAGTTCTGAGGGACAAAAAATCATTGCAAATGTGCTACATTAAACATGGCTGCTTCCTGCTTTCTGTGCTCTTCATCGTCCTGTATTCAGAACCCTTCTGCAGACCTGGTCTGAGTTTCTCACAAATCTACATTGAGTTTAGTAATCTAGTTTATTGTCTGACTTTGTGGACTGGAAACTGTGTGGAATTTGATGGCTTCATTTGATTGGGGGCTCAAATCAGACAAAATTTGGCACATTTTGTCTTGCGTTCTTGGAACTGAAGGTGTCCAGAACCATTAGTACACAGAGAAGTTGGGATTTCTGAGGAGGAGTCTGTTTCTGTAAGGAAGTTGATTGTCTTCTTAGCGGTATTATTTTATCTGTGTGATAAGAAGGGAATTGAAAAGTAACCTTTTTGTTCATGCAAAGCATTAGCTAGAACAGTGTTTCTCAACCTTTTTTTATAAAGTACCCCTTTTTCAAAAAAAAAATTATAAGTATCCCCAGTACCTACAGTTTTCTGACACACAGCGTTTTTTGTTTTTTTTTACCATTGCAACACATTTGTTTAAACAGCTTAATCATAGCTGGGCATTTGGGGCTGTAAAAAGTACAAAAATAATAAA
>JANRFK010001234.1:95945531-95964836 GCA_030068395.1 Apalone spinifera
CTGTAAAACTTAAAACAAAAATTCAGTTTCTCTAAATTTCATTTGTGTTGATGTACCCCCCAGACTTCTCTTGAGTACTCCTAAGGTTACTTGTACCACTGGTTGAGAAACACTGAGCTAGAATTCCACACTGGCAAGTGTCTATGGTGGCTGGGCCTCCCATGGTAGTTGTATTAGTACGTTTTATTTCTAGTTCTTAATGGTTATACTGCCTATTAAAGTAGGGGAATGTTCCTTCTTTTACAGAATTCTCTTCTCCTTTTAGGATGGAGCATCTCTCATAGTGCAACACCAGCATAACCATTTGTATCCCACACAATCAGGCTTTAAGAAACAGAAATTTCTGTGCTTCTATTTTCAGTGTATTCTGCACTGTTATTTACAAGGAAATTCCATGAAAAACCCACACAAACAGAGTTTATCTTGTTAACCCCTCTCTTCCCACATTACCATGCCAAGGGCCATTGTTTAAAATGTCAAACAGTAGAGTGTACAGTGTGTCATTAAGGCTTTAGAAAAACCCCAAATGCAGGACTATGCTGCGTTTTACACCGTGTTAGGGAAGAGATTAATATTCTGTATTAACCCCAAACTTTAATTCTGAAGACCAAAACAAAAAAGCTTTCTCCTGCATTCAGGGCCCACAATTTGTATGTAAGTACAGCTTGTTATGCTGAATTATTTTAGTCTCTTTTTTCCAAACCTCGTACACTGTACCACACCGTTATCTACAGACATCAGGTCTGTTGTTTGCAATTTTTCCAAGGGTCAAGGTCTTTCAAAGTTTAAATGTTAATGTACAGACCAAAGGATCAAAAGTAGGATCAACATTCATACAGACCGGGCAAATGCTGGGAGAAGAGCTGTGAATGTACACCAATGCAATACTGCCATCCGCGTTTTTGTAATTGTGGTAATTTGGGGAGACAGGAAACATCACAAAGCAATATGTCGTTTTAGTGACCAGCTCTGAGGCAAATGAGTGATTTTTCTCTAGCCACATCTAGTCTTCACTGACCTGTTTTATGATATGCCCCCAGTGTAGATTCAGTAATTTAAGTGTGCTATGCAAAAAACTGACTTTTGAGTGTGTCTAATTTAGCACTGTTCCAACTGGTCTGAAGGGGAGCTCTTGCCTACATCATTAGCTCCAGTGAGGTGAGCTGAATACAATAGTTGTATGACAGTTCCTCCTGCAGCAAGTAGAAGGAATCCTCTCCATTTAAAAGCGTACTATGCAGAATAGAGAAGGGCAGCACCTTTCAATCACATAACTAGGTGCCCCAGAATAATGAAACTCTGTACCACTGGGTGAGGATCTTTGAGAACCAGTTAAATCCACTCTTGTGTCTGTCCAACTTTTAGGGGGAACAACAAACAGAAGTCTTTTCTCAGCAGAAATGATCTCCCAAAGAATTCCACATTATATTATTTCTCTTGTCCTCTCCAGGTTCTCACAGTAACTTTTAAGACTATAAAATAAATAATATTGGATGATGATTAGACAGAGGACACCCAATGAAAATTTAAAAGAAATATTAATCTGGGTTTGAAGGGAAACGTAGTGAAAATGAGACAGAAGAAGAGAAAAATTGTAGTTCCTAATAATTTAGTGTTGAAAGGTACCAGTTTAAGCCATGAACACTGCATTCCTCTCCACACCCAATTTGCACACTAGTTGGATAACAAAGCAAAATGGTATTACTCTTATTATTTGTCAAAAGTGACCTGTCTTGGTCTCAACACTGCAAGATTTTGCACATGCGAAAGACTAAATTATTGTTGCTTTGAAGTGTGTGCAATTCAGAGTTCTACATTCTAATGTCCCTGTTTCCTCTGTTTTGCCATCCAGTTCTCCTTTCTTTGTAATGTTTTTATTTTTTGTATCATTATATTTATGATATTTCTTTGAAAATTGTAGGCATTATTTTTATGCTCATTTTGATGCATTGTGATGGGATTTGTTTAAGCAAATCATTGTGTTTAAAATGTGTAAAGATTGCAGCTGTAAAATTAATTTCATTTGTATTTAGTCAGGTGTGGGCAATGTCAGTCAAACAATATATAGTGTGGTAACTCAGGATAAAAAAAAATTCTGGGTTTTTGTTGTCTTCCATGCTTTACTCCATTATCTTACTTAACATATAGGCTACTCTTAGTTTCGCTATAGCAGGGGTCTCTCATTTTGTTTGCTGCTGTTTTTACTGTGCTGAGTCAGTAGCTGCAACATAACCTTTTTTTTCTTAGGGTGCACACAGTCTGAAAAACAGCTTTATCAGCACATGAAATGGTAGAACTTGTTGTCAATAGCAGCTCTTAATCAACTAGGTCCTGACAGATTAGTAGTGTGTCAGTCAGACCTCATTTTTATATGGGAGAATCTCCCTTCTTATTAGTAGATGTAATAAAAAACAGAGATGTTTTATTACATCTTGCTATTTATTTATTTATTGGATTTGTGTACTATAGGTAACTGCAGTATAACTTGCCTCTTTCACAAATTCAGCTGGTACTTGGAAAATTCCCCCTTCTCAGGGTGAGAATATTTCACTTTCCTTGGCCCTACATGATATCTTCCTGCCTCATGCTAATACCACTCATAATGAATCATTCTAATTACAAACATTCCAATTCTATGGATTTGGATTTTAAATTGCTTTTTAATTATGCCTTATATTGAGACTCCCAAAAATGTCAATGAGGAATTAATAGTAGACTTAAAGAGGTTATAGGCCTGCATTTTATCCACTAAACTACCTAGTTCACACCTGGAACTGTGCCAAGTTGTACATCTGTTATATATCTCAATGAACAAACTATTCTATCCTGTAAGATTGGTATCAGCAGGGTCCTCTGTTTCCAACCAAGCACATTTGCTTTGAGTCATGAAATTAATTAATTGAAAAAAAATTTACTGTAAAATAGAGCAGCAGTTCTGATTTACTAGATTTCTGTGCATTTGCAAATATTTCCCCCTATGGCTAGAGATATATTTACAGGTTTTGTTTCAATAGATGAACTGATGCACATGTTTTAAATAGTGATTTCAAGAATTAAACACTTGTACAAACTCCCGCATGTTATACATGAATAGATATGACAGATTCATACCATGCACCCCACAGCGTACTCACTGTATCTACTGTCTTGCCTCCTATCTTATGTACCAAGCAACCTTTTCTCGCTCTATACTGAATCAGCATTTCTTGAATGCTTATACCCTCACATGGTGTGTTTTCATAAATTATACTGGAGCATCAGAGATTCTTCCCCCACTAACTTCAATACAAGCAGAACTCAGCCCTAAAACTACATTTTTGGGTGATTTTAGAATAAAAAGTTTTGCCTCTAGAAATAGTTCTGACTTGTAGTTCCTTTTATTCAGAAGGGCTTTTTTTGGTCTTGTTTAAAAAAAAGTTAGACCCAGGTAAGTCATAGTTGGGATGGATGGACATCAGTAGGTTCACAGTGTCATTAAAGATTTGGAGAAAGCCACAGATGTATGGGGAAACTCTTTGTAGTTAAAAATCAATTGAAGTTTTGTGCCTAATTCCCCTTCTTGCCTTTGAAAATCTCCTCCTACTTATGTCTTCAAGTGTAGATATACTAGACAAGATGCTGAACCTTTTACTTATAATGAATAGCATCTTCAGACACAAGTCCTATTGAAGTCAGGGAGCTATTTGTGGAATGAGGCACTATTCAGTGTGAGACAGCCTCAAAGTTTGGCCCACAGCAAGGGGCAATTCCTGCTCCCACTG
Organism: Apalone spinifera; assembly: GCA_030068395.1. Classification (NCBI taxonomy): domain Eukaryota; kingdom Metazoa; phylum Chordata; order Testudines; family Trionychidae; genus Apalone; species Apalone spinifera. The sequence continues at coordinate 95,949,293 of JANRFK010001234.1, forward strand.
GCATCAGTGACCAGACTCCCATTGACTTCAGCTGGAAAAGGGTAGGATCAGATTCTATATGTGTATATGTTCTATTTCTCTTTGGACATACATTATCCATATAATACTGTGGAATCCTCAAAGAAAAATCACTCTCCCATAATGGATATCAATCTGAGTGAAATTTCACAATGACCAGGGCTGGATCCTTAGGCCCTGTATTAATTCATTTAATATTTGTGTTGCTGAGTGATTTTTTTCATGTATTCAAAGCATTTGTATACACACACACATCTACTATGTAGGTCTTGATTCAGTTAATTCCTTTAACTTCAATAGTCTTAAATAGTTAAATATCTGTAGTAAACTGAACTATATGAGTATTGCTGCTCTTTACAAGATAGTTAGTGCTTTGCATGTCTAATATGTAACATATTGATTAGTGTTATATCAGGAACCTGTGTTTATTTTACAGGAGGTATAGTTCATTTGATGTCCGGGAAAAGATTTTCAAAGGGACATCAGCCTAACCTCTGCTTACACATCTCTGTTAGTATGTGTTTCTTGAGCAGACTTGTACACGTGGGTGAGAGGATTTACATGTGTGATGTCCATTGTCTTGGCTGACATAATGGGGATTGAGCCAAAGACTTCCAAGGGTAAAAAATAATGAGCCGAGCTTCTCTAGTTGGGGTTGAAACAAACCCATATCCTCTGTAAAATGAGGACAAATAAGGGGGATCTGCAACACAAAACAATAGATTATGTATGCACAATTCTCAGTTGTCTACATGGGTTTTGCATGTGTATATTTTATCATCTCTGCCAATTACTGTGTTAAAAATCATGTGTGCTCATGGAGAGTTGCACATGCACAAATGGAGACTCTGTTTTCAAAATGTGTTCAAGATTAATGGAGAACTTGATCATCCAGTTATTGTCTGTGAATGCATACACCCTGTGAATGCCCCAGGTATTCCACATACAATGTTATGTATTTGTATTTTTAAAGGTGGTGATTGTGGAGAGGATTATCTTTTCTCTGTTTACTTTATTAATCCAATTAAAAATATTCAAAACTAGGAAATACTTTTCTGGTATTATGATCCCATTAGTTAAACAAAAGAGGTTATAAGTGAAGAAAGAAAACAGACTACAGTGAAAGTTGTGTAAATAAAATACAATAACTTTCAATTGGCTCTGAAAAGTAACTAAAAATGGCAATGTCTTACTCAGCAGACCTGCTCTCTGTCTGTTCCCTTAGCTCTGTTGATATTAGGGATATAAATATGCTTCTACTACTTTTTACTTGTGGTAGTATTGCAGAGCTAACGAAGTTAAAGGAAAAGGAGCTGGATACAATTCTGGCTCATGCATCATCTATCGAATTATTAATTAAGAGCCAAGGTCTGCCCAATGGTGCATGAATAAAACTTCCACTAAAACCCATCAATGTTGAATCAATGTATCTCAAGGCCAAATTTCCAGGACCAAAATCTGCCTTTGCAGGACCAAAATCTGCCCTTGCTCTAGGCAGCAGAGTTGCACAGATGTAAATGAGAGCAGAAAATGCTCTATAGGACTTTTTGTTTCATGATGCCTCACGAGCCAGAAATAATTTTGATTGATAGTAATACCTCAATATTGTTCACAGGTTGGCACTTGGAAAATAATCAATTTGTTAGGTGAGAAAATTGGATTGGGAGTGAGACATAACAATAAACATAGAACCCCAAGATGCCATCTGTATATAGGCACTTTTCAGAGAAGAGCAGCACCTTAAGAACATTTCATTTTTTAATAGGGAAACATACTGTCTTATTAATATTTTTAGGATTCTGTGAGAGAGAAGATGAGGCATGTGATTTCATACATCATCACCAATCACTGCATTGTATATTCTGCAGTTCTTTCATAAAGATGCCAGTAAATGAAAGCAAGGGACTCAATATGAGAAACAACTTTCTATCTGGGGGGAAGACTTTCTAGAATAGATACTGAAGTAGCAGAGAACTGAAAGTGGTTTTTGAGAAGTGTTGACCTGCTTTCATGCTACTTACTGTGAATTAAAGCTGTGAGTGAGAACTAGTTTGGGCATGTGGTACAGCACTTACAGCAACTGCTGCCAAGGAAAAATATTTGTGTTTCTAAGGAAATGCAACAAAGGAAAATGGTTTAAGAGCCAGTAGCTGTCATAGTGTAAAAGCTGTCACAGTGTAAAAGTATGTATGTTCAGACAGGGAGGGAAAAAAAGCTGAAACAGGTAATTTATACACAGGTTGCAGTATGCTCTTATTCCAATAATGCAAAGTTCAAAAGCAAACAACTGTAAGCATATAGGGTTTAGCACATCTCATACCAGTATAGCTTTTCAGTGTCAAACTGGATAAAATCAGTTGTGACCCACTCTATGAATGTGATTGTACCATGACTTTACTGTTGTTTTTCATTCCTTTGGGAGTTATTAGTAACAGTGAGCTACCATATAAAAGGCAAAGTTTTCATGGCTACTTGGGAATACTTTCTTAGCAAACCAAAAGGGAGAAATTGTCAGCACTCCAAAGAAACAATGCTGCCAAACACTGTCAATTTCCACTACATTATGGTTATAAATATCTAGGGACATGAAGCCAGTTTACATACACTTAGTGATTTGTAGCAAGGATGTTATAAGAATTGGTCATGCAATGAAGTGTCACCGAAGGACAAAAACCATGGGCAGAATGTGAAGGAAAATTACTTCTATAGTTAAACTGTGTCTTTAACTCGTTTTTCTCCCTTCAGTTGGAAAGGGAATCACCTGTCTCTGTTGCTTATGTCACACTGCTCTGTGGATACATAAGGCTATTGGAACGCTCATGATACTGTACATATTTACACCAAGCCCATATCTGATTGAGATTGGGCTTTGAGACCTATGAGTTGAAAAGGTTTTTTTATACCATTATGCATTAAATGTGTTTGAACTCACTTGAAAGCTGTGTGATCTTATAATAGATGCATTTACGTAATAGTTAAATGAATGATCATGTGCTCTCCAACTCCTTTACCATGCAAATCCTAAAGAAATTGAATATTATCTTATGCAGCGAAATGTCCTCAATAACAAATTGCTGTTTAAAATAACCAATATTTGTATGTATATCAATTGCCTAGCAGATATTTTTGTCTGCTATTTGCATGATACGGAAAAGACTTTCGCTAACAAGCGTTTTAAGCTATTTGGTGTTGTTTTCCCTTTGGAATGATCAGAAGTGTGCACATTTGGAGATGTATTTTCCGTCTCGCTTTTTGAAGCCAGCAAAGTATCTAATTTGTGGAAGAAGAGAAGAGTCTGAAATAGTAACAGGGACTCAAGCTTGAACTAGAAAGTCTTTGAGCAGTTCTGGGAATCCTTATTCCGTAGCAACTGGAAAAAATGAAGGACTTCATTATGCCCTTGGATGCACTGTTCAGCTCCCAATGAAGACAGTGGGAGCCAAATGGGAACATCCAATTGCAAATTTGGCTCTACGAGTTGTAATGTTCTCTTATAAGGACATAACCTGTAATCAATGGGAGTATCGTATGCAAAGTGACTGCAAAATCAGGCTGGTGGAGTGGTCATCAAAGGTTCTCTGTGCCACAGAATCTCTGACGTATCGCTACACAAGTTTCATGAAGTGGTTTCGTGTAGAGAACTTTTGAATTTATTGTGCACTAGAGTGGTGGACTTTGTGCTTACTCAGGGCAAATTTGAAGTGGGCTGAGTGACAGGCAGGTGGAGCTGTGGATGCATGAGCTAGGAATCCTCACGCTTAGAGTACAGAAGAACGTCAGACAATATTCATCCATAGCGTACTGCAGCCAAGTGGCCCACACTAGAGTTTGGGAGTGAATTCTTTTCACTCTAAACAGCTACATAAGTCTGATCATCAGTATTTTTGTAGGAGTCAGGAATTTCATCCTTCCTTCTACCATCCTTACTTTGATGAGTACCTTATTCCAGGGATTGCTTCAGTGATTTTGTTGGGACTACTGGATCAAATACTACTCAATGTGAGTAAATGTGACACAATCTGGTCCTGTTGCAGTAATAGAAGGGCTGTATACATTATTGGAAGGAAGGACTGGAATGAGGCCAATAGGTAGGATTTTCAAAAGCATCAAAATCACTTAGGAGCAAAAATGCTCTTGAAAATCAATGGGGCCTTATTCCCCTAAGGGTATGTGTACACTAACTGCCATTTTTCCAAAAAAACTTCAATTACGTCCACACTGCAATCACGTTCTTTCGGAAAAAAAATCGAAAGGACTGAGGGTTTTTTCCGACATTGCTAAACCTCTTTCTACAAGGAGGAAGCCTTTTTCCAAACAAGCTCTTTAAGAAAAAAGTTTGTGTGGACGGGAAAGAGGGAGTTCTTTTGCAAGAAGTGGAAAGAGGAAAAAGCACAGGTGCCCGGGTGGCCATTCTGCCCATAGTAATCACAGCTTACATGTGAGATGGCGTCCATTCAGTGTGGACGCTATCTGTTGAAAAAGCAGATCGCTTTTTCGATGCGCTTTCACAGTGTGGACGCTCTCTTTAGGAAGAAGGTTTTTTGGATGATTTCTTCTGGAAAAGCTTTTTCCAAAAGAAGCCTTCATTCTAGAGATAGTCCATGTGACTTAAGCACTATTGAAATCCCCTTGCAAGGGGTCGATGCCTAAGGGTTGGCTCTTGGATTACACACGAAGAGATAAAAATCTCCACTTTAAGTTTTAGAATCATGTTTCTATTTGTCTTGGCCACCAAAAAATGCTTGAAAATAGGAATGTCCTAAATCAGCTCTGCTAGAAGGATAATTAGCCTGTGTTTCTCTGTCATCTCCTAGAACACAGAAGTTAGGGCTGGAAATGAGCTCCTGGATCATCTAGTCCATTCCCATATGTTAGCAAAGAGTTCTCTTGTATACTAAAATCCTCAGCGCTGTAATATATGATTGATATTAATTAGTTTTTGCAAAGTACTGCACTCATCAACTTGAACTGAACTAGAAATAAATATATTGCCATATATTAACATTTTATTAGTTGAGAAGAAGAATAGGATGAAGGCACCTATGTGAAATCCCAAGTACAAGCTTCAGATTGAATTAATGCTAGCAGTGCCTTGAGATTAATTTGGTTACTATGGGTACAGCATAACAAATAGTATACCATAATGTAACTCTGTTTACTGATTCATTTCTGGCATTAAAAACTAAAGCCACATTATATATGCAACAACAGTCTTTTCTTCCTTGGAAGAAGAAGGCGGGTACATTTTAGTAATTAAAGTGAATGTTGCCCTCTGAAAAGTGCCAGTGCTCTACTGGAAGAAAAGCTTCTGTTCTCCTTCAGGATCTTCCCCACCACATGCAGCAGAGTGTGATATATCAAATGAGAACTGAAGGGAAAAAAACCTCATAATCCAAGGAAGTTTCCAGTCTTCTACACCTTCTTGTTAAGTCTCTTTTGTAACATGATGACCTCCATTTTATATGCCATTCAGTTGTATTGGTCAAATGTCACTTTTCTAACATCTTGTTTCTTCAAATCTCATCAGTATGTAAGAGACGGAACAAGTTTTGCATCTTAAGATGTTGAAAGCTGGGTAATAATAAAATAATGCAATGAAAGTACCATATATTCAGAAAGCAATTATTTTAAAGGGTTTCAGTTTTGACATGCCTAGATTAAGTATGAAGCTTTTGTTTCATACACTTTCTGTCAAGAATGTTGTTAAATACTGATACCATCTCCTAAGAGAACAACTTTTAAATTCTAAAATGCAAAGGATAAGCACTAAATATTTTGGTAGATATATTATGCTATAATATCTACTGCGTTGTTCTTAATACAAAGCGCAGTAGGGCTTAATTAAAAAGTGATTGTACAATCTATCACAAACCTGCATTAGGGATATGGATGCCAAGAAAATTAAGTTGAATAGGTGGTGATAATGAAATCGATTTTTTATTGAATAGTATTTATTTCTATAGCTTTGTTTTCTGTTCTTGCCTCTTTGTCAGCAGTTGAGACATTCTCCATCCAAACGCTTTGAAAAAACTAAGTTGAGTCTGTTGCTGCTTTGTTTATATGTTTATGACCCATTCAAGTGATTTTGTTCATTTTGATATGTTAAAAATCTTGATAAACTTTTGACTCAGAGGATCAGTGTAGAGGAATATGACAGTCAACAAAGAAAAGGAAGACCTCTTGTTTTTGCTAGTTCCTCCAAAGGAACATGCAGGTAGCTGGCTACCAACATAAAGTTGATTTTGATTTCATGTAAGCAAAATTCACAGAAAAACTAAAAGGTACAAGATACAACCTGATATCTTCACTGACCTACCCCAGAGTAAGTAATGGTCTGGCATGTAAATATGATTAACAGAGAGAAGTAATGAAGATGAAACTATACTTGTTGTAGTGAAAGAGATGGTAAAGAATGTAAAACGTAAGTAAGAGTCTATAAAAGTTGGGCCAGATTTATCCTAGAAGTAACTCCATCAACTGAATTCTATCAATTTTTCAATTCCATTGGCATTTCCAGTCATCAGAATTACATTAGGGATAAATTTGAACCTTTCTGCTAAAGCCAAGCATAGTACATACATAAAAAACAAAATGCAAGGAAATAGTCATTGTGTGATTTGCCACGTAATTATTCCTCATCAAATAGTAAGTCAGTCAGAGCTGAATGTGCTGTGTGAGAAATCACATTATTAAATATTTAGAAATAGAGCTGAAGCAGAGTAAACACTAATTGAGTAATTATTTGAATACATCCTTTTCTTCTTTCCTCTCTCATTTCTATACTTTAAAATAGTTGGTATATTGCAAAATACAGAGCCAGGCTTTCCTAAGCAGATCTCCAGGGTCAGCCAGCACAGCTTCATTTTCACAGCTGAAGTTCTCGTGTTCAGTTTTACCAGTGTCCTTTAGCTGTGAACTCAAACAGCACAACAAAGAGGAAATACTGCTTTAAGTGATCTTGCTGCTTGTCCTGAGCCCACATATTGCAATGCACTGCACATCGCAGCTAGCAACTCCTGTCGTGCTTTGGCGCAATATGCAACAAGGGATAATGTAATAGAGAAGACAAGCACAGCATAAGGCATTGAAAGCCATAAGAAGCACTGAAAGCTTACGTTTCTGGTATGCAGCAGTTACAGCTATTTGAAGGGTTAGGTTCTGTCTATTTTTAGCATTGGGACTGATCTAAAAATGAGGGTGATGTCAAAATTACACGTCTCTCTCCTGGTTTGTCAGAGATTTTGAACAAAATGTATAAAAATACTGCTCTCTAAATCAGATATTTTGAAGAAAAGCTGTGCCTTTTATTTAGAAGAGAATCTTTTATTTCCTTGATTAAAATACTTTTACTATCTATTTCACTGTCAGATTTTTAGACTTTAGCAAAATTAAAAATATCACTTTCCCACTTATTGTTTGGGAAGATGTATTCCCTTATGTAAATAACTTTTTAAAAAATGGTAAGGCATTTTACCTGGTATATAATACATCTGACAATAAATTATCTATACTAGTTAATATCACCTATCATTAAAATGGCTAACTGAAAATCAAACATTTTTATTTAGTGCCTGCATCTCTTTCACCCAAGACAAAATTGAACATGTATATTGGGCAGGAATTGCCAGCTATGCTATGATTTATAGCGCTGTCCGGGGCTCGGATTAACCTTTACCATGTGTTTCCCCCACCCTATCCTAAAACTGTCAGCACTCTATCCCTGAAGTATATGTCTGTGGTTTGCTTTGCACACTCTCATTCAGCTTTAAAAGAAAATCTGCAAACAATGCAATATTATCTTGAGCTGGAGCAAAAACGTTTTTCCATTTCTTTGAAAACAGGGTTGCATATGAGAATGAAACAGCTGGAGATACACCTTCACAAAACCCCTGGGAATGCTGCTAAGTCATTTCTCCATTGTATGCAGTTTTGGTTTAATAAATTGGTAATAATATTATGATGAAGTGCTTTCTGTTTTTTGTATGCTTTCCTTTTCTTTTTTTTTACTTGCAGGATCTACTTGAAATTCATAAATTAAAATAAACTTTAAATGAAGCAGCTTCCTATTTTTGGCTGGGTGGGAGATTGTTTCTTTTTGGTGGAAGAGGAAGGGTGAATCAACAAATATGAGAGAGACACTGAAGTTACAGCCAAACCAAGGGTTGGGTGCAGGCACTGCTCCTGCTCATGCATCTAAGTCCTGCTCTGCTTTTCCAGGTGTGGAGTTTTATTAAGCAGAGATTGCAAATATTGCTGAATTTGTGTCAAGTTGCCTGGGAGCTTTGAAGTGTGGAAGATATTCACTAGGGACGTGCATGAGACCAGCAAATTCGTTTTACTTGTTGCCTGACATAGATATGAACTTTAACTAGGTTCCCCTTAGAGCTCATGATTTTGGCACTGAAATGATGAAAGAGTAGGCATTTAGAACAGCTTTCAGGATAGGGCTTGTAGATATTTATTAAACAAACAGGAGACATTAACCTGTTATGGGCATAGTCAGTGTTATATGTCTGAGGGAAGAGACCATTATAACAATATTAAACTTGATAGGAACAAAGACATTCCCAGATGAGGTAGTAAAGGCTCATGCAATATCAGTTATGGAATATTGCTACATTCCCATTTCATTCAAGGAGAAGGCTTTGGGATATCATAGAATCATAGAATACTATGATTGGACTGGAAGGGACCTCGAGAGGTCATCGAGTCCAGTCCCCTGCACTAATGGCAGGACCAAATACTGTCTAGACCATCCCTGATAGACATTTATCTAACCTACTCTTAAATATCTCCACAGATGGAGATTCCATAACCTCCCTGGGCAATTTATTCCAGTGTTTAACCACCCTGACAGTTAGGAACTTTTTCCTAACGTCCAACCTAAATCTCCCTTGCTGCAGTTTAAGCCCATTGCTTCTTGTTCTATCCTCAGAGGCCAAGATGAACAAGTTTTCTCCCTCCTCCTTATGACACCCTTTTAGATACTTGAAAACTGTTATCATGTCCCCCCTCAATCTTCTCTTTTCCAAACTAAACAAACCCAATTCTTTCAGCCTTCCTTCATAGGTCATGTTCTCTAGACTTTTAATTATTCTTGTTGCTCTTCTCTGGACCTTCTCCAATTTCTCCACATCTTTCCTGAAATGAAGTGTGCAGAACTGGACACAATACTCCAACTGAGGCCTAACTAGCACAGAGTAGAGCGGAAAAATGACTTCTCGTGTCTTGCTCACAATACACCTGTTAATGCATCCCAGAATCATGTTTGCTTTTTTTGAAACGGCATCACGCTGTTGACTCATATTTAGCTTGTGGTCCACTATAACCCCTAGATCCCTTTCTTCCATACTCCTTCCCAGACAGTCGCTTCCCATTCTGTATGCATGAAACTGATTGTTCCTATAGTGGATCACCACATCAACATGAAACAAGGAAAAGTTTTTTGGAAGCATTTTTACTCTAAATTCTCTTGGCTCCATCTCCAGTGACAAGACCTGATTCAATGCCCATGGAAGTCAATGGAAAGATTCCACTTCAGTGGGTTTTGGATCAGGCCTATGGCAACAATTTTCAATAAGGCTCCTCTAGCTGCCTCTCTTCAACTTACTGCACATCATTCCCCCACCAAAAAAAGTCTCATTGCATGAATTTGATTAATTAGAAATTAACCAAAAATTGACCTGAACTTGAATCACATTTTTTAGAGCATTGAAAATGTGTGGCCAACTGTCCTCCCATTGTACCTCATTTCTCTATACTGTCCTTTAGCCCTGGTTTCAAGGCAGATGTGGCAAAATAGTGAACAAAGCCTCACTAGAGGTGGGTGAACTGCAGAAGATTTGGGAGTTGTCATTTGGTCAGAGTAAAGACTCAATGGCTGAGGTGCTCACCTGAAGGTTAAAAAAATGATCTTAATGATCATGATTTGGGTCTGGCATATTTGGCCATTCAGATTAATTGTGCTGATCAAAAGAATAAGTTTTGAAAGAATACCCGGACTTTTAACTGCTATCAGTTGGATGCCTGGAAATATTTGAGGATTGATCCAGCATGTGTCATAGTTTACATATTGCAAACTGTAATTCAAGGAGAGTTATGGATAAAAATAAGAATTGGGCTCAATTATGGCTGGCAGGAACAACTCTGGGTAGGAAAGCTGCTCCTCTAAGAGACATTGTTCTTACGTGAGGATCTGTTGGCCAGTGCAGAGTGTGGACAATACCTTGACCCTGTCTCCACTTGGCTGATCTTTGCCCTTTTTGAGGTACATTCTGCCTGCAGGAGCATGAAGAAAGACCATTCTCTTCACATTGGGGGCAGAGGCTAAGTTGGTGCCAGCTGCTGAATGGGATAAGCTTCTTGTACCGTTTCCACATCCTTTCCTTCCCCATTCTTGCTTAATGGGAATTCAGGGACAGCCCTGGCCCTTTATGGTGCAAACTCAGTTTTTTTAATTCCCATTTTTTTTAATATCCTATTTTCCTTCATGTTCATAACAAGCATATCTGTGCCCTGCGTTATAAAGATTACATTGAATGACTACCATTTAGAATGTTTCCACATTATATTTTGCTTTAACATGAAAAATGTCAAGAGTGAAGCCCAAGAAAAAAGGCAGACTCAGTTGCACAGAGCTCTGTCAGAGGGAGGTTTTATTTGAACATAGAAGATGTGTCGGTAAGGCTGTCTGTCGACTCTAGTTTTTTTAAAAAAATTGCTAGGAGGCACTAAAGCTGTCCACTGCCTTTCCCTCTGTTCCTTCACTCAAAGGTGCTTCATTCACGTTGACTTTACTGTAGCCATTTTGTGTAAAACAAGATTTGATTTTAGAGTATTTAAAGGTTAGTGTTCTTTTCAGTACTGTGCTGCAGACTTGTATACACTCCCGTGAAACCACTTTTCCAGCCATTTTATTGAACAGACAAAGTTGCAAAGCTATGCGATGTTTCCCCCTTATTAGCTACAGTAAAGCTTTGAAGTGGAACTGCTGGAGAAGGCTATTGTGCTTGCCTATAGTAGTGGGAGCTCCCCCAATATTTTGGCTTGTGCTTGGAGATCCCAGTCCCAGAAACAAGTGGTCATCTTGCAAAACCATCTCAAAAACTGACTTGAATTGGCAATCCTATCAGCGGAATGGTTATTGAGTCTGAACTGTCCTTTGTAGTCCAGAGTTGAGGTACATTTTTGGGATGTTATGGAGAAGCTTCTTTTGCTATCATTCATCCTGTAAATATACCAAGGTCTCCATTTCCATAGTTTCTAAACTACTCTTTGGAATGCACTACCTTTGCATTCAAACACTTTTTTAAGGGAACAAAAATTTGCATAACTCTAGGCTTCCTACTTCGCAATCCTTCCCAGTATATAATACCTGTACAAGGCAGCATTTTTCAAATGTTATGGCAGCTGTAGATAAACATATATACAGAGAACCAATAAAAATGGCTCCATGACCAATTCAAATATGTGTCATCTCAGAATGAAGACAATGCATTACACTTTGAGGCTACGTCTACACAGCTTCCCTCTTCCGTAAAAGCCTATGCAAATGAAGCACAGATTAGCATATTGTTGTGCTTCATTTGCATAATTAATTAGGAGCCGTTTTTGCACAAGAGGTTTTTATGCAAGAGCCGTTCTTCCTGAAAAAATGAGGAAGAACGGCTCTTGTGCAAGAGGCGGGTTTTGTACAAAAAGGTGCTGTGTAGATGGCGCCTCTTTGAGCAAAAACGCCTCCTAATTAATTATGCAAATGGAGTGTGGCAATATGCTAATCCATGCTTCATTTGCATAGGCTTTTGTGGAAGAGGGAAGCTGTGTAGATGTAGCCTAAGGGCGTATCTATACAGAACCCTAAACCAAAATAAGATACATAATTTGTGCTATGCAAATTGTATATCTTATTTTGATTGTATATTGAAATAGCTTATGTCAAAATTTGGTGCATCTACACAGTGCCAATTTCAAAATAACAAGCTGTTTTGAGACATCATTTAACCATAATGGAATGAGGGTTACAGAGGCACCAAAATAGCATGCCCAGTATTTCAAAAAATATTTTGAAATAACGGATGCGTTTAAAAGATGTGGGGTACCCATGAAATAGCCCCGCTGTCTAGACGTACCCTAATGGTTTAACTTAAAAAAATAATAGTCTTGCAGCACCTTAGAGTCTAACAAAATATGTAGATGGTATCATGTGCTTTCATGGGCACAACCCACTTTTTCAGCTGAATGGCGTTATTAAAGGTCCAATTTCTAAATAAATAGGGCAGAAAAGGAAAAAAAGGGGAGGAAAGTAACAGTCAATTAGTGCGTCCATGCTACATGAAACTGATAGAGAAGGTACCAATTGTTCTTAAGTACCCATTGTTTGATTTTTTTTATGTCATTAGGATGTGGAATGTAGTAGGTTTATTAGAGAGGGTTAGTCAAGTCATCACAGAGCAGTTCAAATACATCCTGAGTACACCAGGGACTCTTTAATGTGCAATAATGCAAGACTGACTGGGTGGATATGGAGCTCTTTTGGTGATATCTATGAAAATTGTGTTATTCTCCCCTTTAGAAATGTAAAGAATTAATTTGCCTTAAAGAGCAACTCATCTAAAAATAGATGCATTATTGTTGATAGTCATATGTTAGTATTTACAGTACCAAGCTAGGGATGTAAAATCCCAGTTAATCAATTAACCAACTAAACATTAGGTTAACTTAACATTTAACTGGTTAACCAACTAAGTGGGATCTCACCACTCCAGCCCCTCACTGCGGGGCTCCCACTCCGAGCCCCATGTTGGGGCTGCCACTGGGACCGGGACTGTGACTGTGACTGACTCTGCTGGTGGGGCTGGGGCTGATGCTGTCTCCCAGCCTCCACTCTAGGGCTGGGGCTGGCTGCCAGGGCTGGCTGTAGCTATGCAGGGCTGGATGCTGGGGCTGCAACAGCCCTCCACCCACGGCAGGCTGCTGGTAGCGGTGCTACTTCCCAGGGAACCAGTTAGCCATTTCCCAGTAAACATCACCCAGTAAGCATCACCGGTGGTTACCTGTTCACATCCCTCCTGAGCACCAGAATAGAGACACAGAGGGAGTCACAGTCCCTGACCAAAAGGGATTCTTAATGTAAACTTCTTCAAAGTACTTTAGATGAGAATGTTAGAACAGTCTTAGCTTCTAAAACATTGCCCAAGGTTTACATCAAGGCACCAGGTATGCCCTGTATAATATCAGATACCGGGATTATGCTACTTAGGTCCTGCTCAGAACAAATCAGAAAAATATTGATCATTGCTAATGATAAACAATGGAAAATGTTTCTATATGTTACTATGAGGAATTAAGAAACTAAATTATGATTGATGCTAAATGAGATTTTTCAAAGCATGTATGAGAGTTAGGAGCCAAAGTCTTATCCCTTAGGTGCTTTTGAAGATCTCACCTCTGGAACTTTGTTGTGTTGGAAGAGGAGTTGCACACATAGAAAATTGCAATGATAGTAAAGTCCTGAGCCTGCTGTATGGCTCAGGACTTTAATAATTGGTGCTTTCGAACTCTGGGGGCCAGATTGAGCAGGAATATGATTGAAGAGTTTGCAAGACACCTGCAATCCACAGTCAGTCTTTGCATGCTTCCAAGTGACTTGAGAAAAAGGAGAGGGAAATGAAAGAGAGAGAGTAATAACTCAGAGATTCCCATCCCATTGCTGTAACAAAGAGGTGTCAACAGCAATCTGTGGTCCCAATCCTGTAGCGTCTGATGAAGTGCGCTTTACCCACAAAAGCTCATGATAGAATATATTTGTTAGTCTCTAAGGTACCACAGGACTGCTTGTTGTTTCTTAATATTACTATATAGGCAGTTTCAGTGGTGACAAATCCCTTATTCTTACTTTGTTTTAATAATATTTACTAATAAATAATTTCATAATATTTATTGAGGGGAGATTTCAGAAATGCTAAAGATATCGAAGAGTCTGACTTTCAAAGAGGCTTATGCTCTGAAATCATTTAGGCACTTTTGAAAATCTTCCCGTTAACTTTCAGTCATAAAGGGCCATAACTGTGAAACCCTTACTTCCACTGATGAGCACTTAATCTGGTAACTGTTCATCTTCAAAGCAATGGAATTACTTATCCCTGTGTTTATCTGTGTGAAGGCTGTGTGGTTGGGCACAAAGTTTGTGTAAATATCTGTTTTTAGACCTGATCTTGGCCAAACTCCCATTGTCTTCACAGGTGGAGGACTGAGGCCATTGCACCAGTATTAGAGATGGACAATTTTACCCATTTTTGACTTATTGGAACATCTCATAAGTACAAGATGTTATTGGGTTCAGGTTGTGCATAGAGCAGACTGGTAGGGAAAAGGATCGGTCCAGAAAAAATCCAATAGGGCAAAAATACAACACACAACTGGCAGAGAGGTAAACAAATATTGAGAGAAGAGGGGTAGAGAGAAAATTTCTAATAAAAAATTAATACTGCATGTATACTTTATTGAGGACACCCATTTGTGCTAGCTTCTGAGCAGTGTTCTTCTGTCCTTTATACATAGCACAGGCTTATCTTACATTAAAAAGGTATCATTCTAGGGAGTAGTAGTGGAAATTAGTTTACATTTCATGAAAACTAGTTTGTAAACTCTAACTTTCTGAGAATCTGACTAGTTATTTGTGAATTGTGATACCTAAGTGTTTGCTCATCACTAGATAGTAGTGTCTCCTCTGCTAAAATAGCTCAATCTGTTGAATATCAGCAACATACAGTACTTAGGGGACAGGAAGAAGAGCTCTTGATCAGTGATATAGGTGAAGGAAGGTGGGCTAAATTTCTCAGAAGTGGTCTCAGAGTTTGGATGAGGTGAGGGCTAAAGGGAGCCAAAAGATACCAAGGTACAGTTGAGAGAAACGGGTATTAGAAGAAAGACAGCAAGTGAATGATGTGTGCAGAAAAATATAAGAGGTCTAGAGATAGGATCCCGAAAGACAAAAAAAGAGACATTGAGAAGCACAGGGACGCACAGTGCTGGCCTAATGAGAAAAAAACAAAAACAAAACAAGGTGCCAAAGATGCCTGTATTACCACAACAAGATCTCTCCGATGAAGCGATTTTTTTGTTTCTTGTAGGGCTGTTTAATTAGTTTGAAAAGTCTACTTGTAATGAGTGTGTCCTCAGTAACTGCCTAGGAAACGTGTTTGTTCAGCTTTTATAATTTACGAATCATTAGGGGTGAAAGTCACTGAAGCTGGCATAAGGAGGTGTAAGAATCCAGGTTTCCTCAGGGGAGAATAGCTTTAATTTCGAATGTCAGCATCCATTAGAAGCTGCATCTTTATGTGTGAAAGCTGCACAATTATATGAACCCATCTTTTACTTTGGAGTGGCCTTCAGAAGGTACCCACTTGTTAGAAAGCAGTTTGTGGCCATTGCATGCTTCCTTGATAGATTTGGCCCTGCCAGTGTTCTTTGCTCTATAGGAACAATATGGCTGTGTCTAGACTGGCCAGTTTTTGCGGAAAAT